>CM077512.1:7627512-7793992 GCA_039654745.1 Houttuynia cordata
CCAAACTCCTCTCATCAATACATACTATGACGTATTTGCAAGGAAGTCCCATGCTCTGGAAGAGGCTACATGTGCAAGTCATCTTCATAAGGTCAACAACATCCTAAGAAACCAAGATCATGAATGACAAAATTAGCATAGCGTGTGCACAGACATATTGTTGTGTGTACGAACACACGACAATATAACAGTCGTGTATACAAACACACGAGCTGATGAGTAGTCATATATACAAACACGCCTTTATTAGTAGTCGTGCGTATGAACACACAACATTATAACGGTCGTGTGTTCGAATGCACGATGAATTAAACTCTCATGTCTACGTATATGGGATAACATAATGTCGTGCATATGTACACATGACATTCTAACGGTCATATGTTTGAATGAATACCAATTTTAAAACTCTTGTCCTCGTATAAACGATAACATAATAATATACTTTACTTATCACATGGTATAAATAGTTCACTTGAAACTGCCGCAATGATAGAAACAGGCAGGTCATGTATACAAACACACGCCTTTATGAGTGGTCGTGTGTTTGAGCACATGACTACTCATGAAGGCGTATGTTTGTATACACGACTTGCCTGTTTGTATAATTACCATATTTGTGTGGTCTCTTTCTCGACCACTGCATATGTCAAAACACACGTCTGAAGTCATATCCATCCAACTCAATTTCAGGTATATCACAAGATCTTTCTATCACCACATATGTACCTGGATTAGACCACTCTAACTCTCTCTCGTAATGTGGCAAAATGCGATATGTGTCTTCAGGGTTGCCATCAATCAATCAGATCAATTCCTCTTTCACCCTCAATGCCCTTTTATCGTTGACTTTGATGCCCCAATATTTCTCAATGTTTTCTTTAATATTTTATGTTTTGTGTTTTGATGGAATTTGAATCCTTATGAAGGCCAGGACACTTCCTTGCAATCTACAGGTTTGAAGCCAAAGGATGATCATTCAAACTTATCTTTGTGTCACATGTATGCCTTTCTTCCTCATTGTCACACTTACTCCATCAAGTCTGTTTGAAGCCCTTATGTACCACTTACACCTTGGAACCTTGCACGTTGCAGCAAATGTGCCTTTGTTCTCATCCACCACTTTGAACAAGAACTTTTTCTTGATTGTCAAATCAGTAACAACTATCTTGAACTGCTTGATGCTTTCGAACCTAGCCCCTAACGTAAGTTGGGCCTCTTAATCGTCTAGTTGTTGACTGCCACTCAACATCATCTCTTCCTCAAAAAGTTTTGAAGGGTTGCCCAAAGAAGAATAGGCTGCCCCAATCCCAACCACCATCACTTTCAGTATGAAGGAACTCATTGTCCTCTAATTCTTACTTATCGGACACGACAGACTTCCCTTTAGATGTGTCTCTTCCCGTGGGAACTCTAGAAGTGGATGGTTTCGCCACATGTTGGAGTTCCATCATTGAGACAGGGGGTCTCTTCCCGTGGGATCTGCTTCCAAAACATCTGGCTATGTAAGAGGCTCATGCCACTCATCACAATAATTCCTCATCATCCAACCACTCTTCATTTTCACCATGCTCTTCAGATTGATGGTATCCTGCATCTTCGTCTCCATCTTCTTCCCCATTCAATCCATTGATTTGAAATTGCTTTTCATTTTCATCAGAAAATGTATCCTTAAGAATTTCAATACTTTCTCCCAATCTACGAAAACAAGTAGAATGAATGGTCAGAAGAACCCGTGCCAACATACACATGCAGGGAAAATGATTGTGTGTGTACACGCCTTAAATAGCACTAATGCCTGCGCGCCTCATTCGGGTCCAACATTCTAGACTTGAGATGATAATACACCATATACTTTTTTTTTGGACTGTGCAATGCATGACTTCAAGATGCTTAGGTTTAGCAATGACTCAAGCCAATGACTCCCAGCTAGTTAACTTAGGGCATTAGGTTTTAAGTATAGACCACTTCGGGCCTGAGCACCAGCCTAAGTTAATCCTATAAAGTCAAGCAGCGAATTTCTTTCCTTTTGTTTTCTCATTTTTTTGCATTTTTTAAATTTTTTTCAGCATTCATTTTTTCCAGCACATCTTATTATGTCCAGACTATATTATACTTTCAACCTATTTCTGGTTCTAAGCCCCTGCCATAGCCAAGTGAATGGTCTATCATGAACTTTTAAGCTCAATAGACAATCACATATCATCCAATGATTTTGAATAAAGACATCCCACTGAAGATTAACATTCAACAAATCTCTAGATGGTATTACTTTATGTACTAGTATGTGTATGTATGAGTGAGTTTTATTAGCTCAAGCACCTGTTCCAAGAGGACTGTAATTGAAAGATACTGCTCAGTTAAGTGTTTCTATCCTCCAGTATACTTACTCACACTTCCAATGTAAATTAATTACTTAAGAATTGAAGCATGCATTATCACGGGATAAATTATCAAAACCTATGAAACATATTAATAAACAACCTAAAAACTAATCAATTTTTTTATGGTTTTTCATTTTTCTGATTTTTTTTTCAATTTGTTTTATGCAAGCAATATTCTCCCCCCCAACCTATTATGAACATTGTCCTCAATGTGCACAAAATAGAAAAATGACAATAAAAGCATAAAAAGAAAAAGAAGAACAAGGAGATAATACACCTGAATACGTGAGTTGCCTCCCACCAAGCGTTAAGTTTAACGTCTTCAGCCAGACTTTGCCACAATCTTTTGCAGGGTCCGGATCGTCAAGTTGTCAACCCGGATCGATTAAATGATTCCTCCATACACTCCTATCCTTTTTACCTAAGTATGGAGCACATCGCGGAATGAAGGGGTGGAGTGGTAGGTGGGGAAGCTTTGGAAAGAGGGGTCCTTGCATTAACCATAAGAAAAGATCATTAGAAAATTTTAGAATAAAGGGCTCCTCCTCCAAATTAACTATTTTGGCCTTAGGGGCCTCTTCAAGTAACACAATTGGGAAAACTTTCTCAATTAGTGAATCAACTAAACAATCTATGAAATAGTCTAAGTGACTTTCAATAAACAAAAGGTTAGATTGGTCAAAACATGGTATGAATGGTGTTTCCTCCGATAGAAAAGAAGGTTCTATTAATAGTGCCATAGACTGTGACTCCTCAGATAGAGAAGAAGGTTTAAAGCTAGGTTCTATTGACGCACTCACTTCTTCTTTAATTTCCACACTTTCTTGATCATTACGTAAAACCCACTTAAGCTCATTGTCAAACCTTTGGGTACTCTGAAGGGATGTAACATCATGGTTAGGGGGAAAACAGATCCCTTCATCAGAAAATTGGCCCATCGGATATTGGGGCTTGACATGTAAAATGCATTTTTCGTTCATATTCATGGCTTATGATAGTTGTTCTAATTGCATTTCAATGTTGGCAAGAGCCTGTGTGTGAGAATGGACAATCTGGGCATGGGTCCGTATTTTATCTCTCATCTCCTCATATTCAGTTGTTATCTCAGTTTTCATCTCAGTTGAAAGGGATAATATTTGACTCATTTGGTCTTCTAAGATAGATTGTCTAGTGGGTTAGCCAAACTGAGGAGTAGAGGCTGGTTGATACAGCAGTTGTTGGCTTAGGAAATCTTGTCGAAGAGTGGGCCCAGGTTTGGGGTGCTCCTAGGTGGTCCTCCCATCTATGAAGACCTTGGGCCTCATTTACATATTTGCGTATAAAATCTGGGTACTCACGGGCCAAAGGGCACTCCACTGGGGTATGAATATGACTTAAACAGAGGGCACATGGTTCCGACATAAAAGGGGTTTTGAACTATAGGGAAGATGTGTCACTCCCAAAATTAGAGTGATTATCCCACCCACAGTTGTAAGTATCAGAATATAAAGGACTTGGGTGGTAAGGCACTTCATAGGGAGGGGGATTAGGTGTGTGTGGGGAATAATAATCATTAAAGCTCTTATATGGGTTCTCATAGCTAAATCCATAGAAAGGTGAAGACATTTCTTCACCATGCATTCATCACACCCAAACCACATTGTCACACATTCATGAATCAGAAAATCAACCCTAGATATCCACAACTAGCAATCATTAATCCAAGATATCGACAACTAGCAGTCCTTATAGCCACAACTAGCACAACAAGCAATCACAGAGAAAAAATGAAAGCACCAAACACCAAAGTTAATCTAAAAGAGAAGGATAAAAGAGTGCAAATAAAGGAAAAGGATGCCCTTTCACGTTGGCGAGAATTCCACGTCTTCTCTTTATCCTACACAAGAAAACAAAACACAAATTAAGCTATTGAGAAATAAACTAAGTTAAGACTCACTGAACTACTCTAAAATTAAGTTACGCTAAGAATTTGGTAAACTATTAGCTTCAGTCCCCGGCAATGGCGCCAAAAACTTGATCGTTTAAAATTAAACCCTTGCAAGTGCACAAGGCAATTGTGTACTTCAGTGAGTATAAAGGGTTGTCGAATCCTCAGGGACAGTTAAACAATTTATCAAATTCAATAGAAGAGTTGCAGTTTTTAATTACTTTAAAGAAAGTAATGAACTTTAACTAAATTAAGCTGAGATTAATCAATGATGAGAATTATCAAGGCAAGGAATCCACCCTAGATATGCAATTACTACTATTGATTATTATTACGCACAAATTGACATGATATTGTAATTTGTGTTCATGGTCAGATACACGAATTACTAATGAATTCACTCACGTTCTTGGTCGGACACGATAGTTCACCCACTATTGCGTAATCAATCATATCCTTGGTCGGGCATATAATCAATCACAAACCTATTATAAGATAATTAATCTTGTCCTTGGTCGGGCACCTTGCCTATCGACTAATTGATTACACAATAGCATTGATGTTATATAATCGATTACATGATTGATGTGTCTATTGTGTAATCGGTTATACGATGACTGAGCAGTCGCCGAGCACCGGAGAAGTCGCTACGCACTTAGAGATAATGTTGTAAGAAGCGTGCAGAAGCTGTTGTCATTACACCGGAGAAAACTACCATCCTCCGCCTTCTATGGACAGCCTCTAGTTGATGTATGCCCCGACAACCGACCAGCCACCCAATTATGATGAAATTGTAGTCAACATCTATGACTTATAAAAACAAGCGCATAACCTAAATCTGTTTGACCTTTTCATGTTGAAGACTATTTAACCTTGGCACACCCCTCGGTACATGCAGCTACAACAAGCCACCGGTTTTTGGCCAATGGTCACTATGAAGACATGACCGTTGCAGTGTCACATTGGGGGACAATCTTGGCAGTCTAGCGCCGTGGCCTCTGCCGCCATGAAAGATAGTCGTCTTTTATAAGTTGTAAGTCATAAGGTTTAAGCCATAGGGTGCTAGTCACGAGGGTTAAGTGCAATTTCACTATAATTTATAGCAGAAGTATAATTTACCCTTTTTTTTATTTTAGTCAAGCAGATCTATGAGAATATATTTGTTTGTGCTATGCAAGTATTCAACAGGTTTGAAGACTTCTACTCTTGGTGTGTGTCACATGAATTACTGAGACATAGTTATCTTTTTCTTTAATCAGTGTGCTAACTCAAACCCTCTCTTTCCCCTTCTCCTTTTTTAGACATTTATTGACACATCTACGCAAGTTAACATGTGCACAGGGCCATGTCTTGAAGAATATTCATGCTTTTAAGTGACAATTCCAATGATACAATGTATTGTAAAGTAACCTCCTCTTTTCTCACTGGGCTTTCATTCTCCGTCCACAAAGCCCGGGGGAATATATCACCAGGGAAATAGATCATGCTTCAAAGGTGTAACCTGCGCTGTTCTCCATGTGAAGTGGAATCTCCCTCAAATGTGAGTATGCCAAAAAAAGGTCCACCTCCTAAACTGCCCCTCTGCGCTCCCCAGTAGAAGGCACAGAGTAGAGCTCAATCTGTAAAATCGTTCATGCATTGGTGTGGGAAACTGTAGCAACTTAGTGGTGGATGGATTGCAGATGTCATATCTCCTGTTGGAAGTTTCAACCCATAACAAAGCCAATTGTTGAGCTGAGTATACGGATCTTCTCTAGGCGCTTCATATTGGTGCAGTTGCTCTCATTACTTACGAGTCTATCTAAAGATTGGGCATTGAACATGACTCTGATTATTGTGCTTAGCATTTTTCAAACAATATTACTCTGTGCAAAATATAAATGTGACTCAATTCATTCACTTTTATTCAGACAATTTGAAAAATGTGTACAAAAATCAGATGACACGGTTCTCTCCACTCGGGCACAGATGCTCACACCCATATACTGTACTCTCCATGCATGTGATGCTCCCTCAACTCACTGTCTTCACCAGGAAGCACCACCACCGAGAACTTCGTGGAGATGATTATTGAAAAGCCTATCAATGTGGCTTTCACATCTCAACAAAAGTGACAATTATGTGACAGTCTCAAACTGTCACATAATTGTCACTCGAGATATGGAAATGTGTAGGATCTGCTCTACAAATATCATTTCTCTTTTTTAATAATCATCTCCACAAAGTTCTAGTGGTGGTGGCACAGTGACAAAATTCGCCGAAATTCGGCAAGTTGGGCCCTTCCCGCACTTCGTGGCAAATGTTCAGCAATTTGGCAGAATTTTTTAAAATACAAGAAAATTTGGGAACAAAATAGGGATAATGAGCATGTTTTATTTGCTGTTTTTCCTCATGTTGTGAAAGTTGTTATATTGCCATCGAATTTTTGCGTACCTAGCCAAGATGACCCATTGCCGAATTGGAGTTGAATTGCCGACTCATCACTATGCTATCACCTGATATTAAAAAATTTAGTTTGCATAAACTACCATCATTTTGTCAAAATATTTGGCATTCAAATATCCTCTGATTGTGTTTCAAACAAAATCATTTCTTTTTTTTATGCAAAACAAAATCATTTCTAGCTGCCAGCTTTGGAATATTATCTGCAAGGAATAGACCTCTCGGAACTCAAAAAGAAACTAGAACTGTGAAAAAAAAAATATCAAAATAAAAGAACAAAGATGTGGAAAAAAGTATAGCAAGGCCATTATTCTCTTAACTATCCCAAAATTAATCCTTATCCACCAAAGGCTTCATTGCGACCCCTCCAATGTCTCTAATGTATGGACATAAGGAACGATATCCTTTATTTTGCGCACTGCAAAATTGAAGGTATCCACTCTTTTTGATTTAAGATCGAGCGAGAAGAATTTGTTAGCTCCATTCTCGCACCACATCTTTCCCTCATGAATTATTCGGACAAACCAGGATTTTCCTTCAGTTCGGTCCTTGAACATGGAGGGCAAGACCACCTCTTCCTTCCTCCATCTGTTAATCCTGTAATCCTCAAGAATCCATGCTCTCATTTTCTGCCCAGAAAAACAACAAATAGAAAGACACCCATCCCACTGTGCAACAAATAGTATAGATCCAGCAGGAAAAGAAGGAATTTTGCATCTGACTACTTGTTCAGTCTCGATATCAAGAGACCAGACATCTTTTGATAGGGATTGCCTATGAGGACTATCATCTAATATACATCTTAGCCAGTGAGCACCATCATCAAATAGATAGCTAATGTACCACCATGGAACTTGATCATGCTCAAAAGGTGTGACATGCACTGGCCTCCATTGGGAAGTGGAACCTCCCTCAACTGTGAGTATGTCCGCTCCACCACCTCCTTCAATTGTGCCTAACACTTTGAGCACCCCAGTAGAAGGTACAGTGTAGAGCTTCAATCTATTAAATCGTTCATGCATTGATGAGGGCAATTCTAGCCACTTAGTGGTGGCTGGGTTGCAGATGCCATACCTCCGATTGGATGTTTCAACACATAACAAGCCATTTGTTGAGCTGAGTATACAGATCTCTCTTGTCATTGGGAAGATGTTTGGAGGTGTGAAGGACCTCTTACGGTTCTTTGCTGTTCCTATGATGATGCAAGAGGCCCTGCTCCTGTGTAAGTTTATGAAGTAGGGTTCGGCTATGAGAGCAGACCAAGTCTTGCTAGCGGATTTGAGCCTGAGCAGGTCCTTGACCGGCAGCCTGCTCAGAATGTCCATCAAAAGGTGGTCAGGAAGGTCTGCTGCAGGTTGTTGGTAACTTCTAATCTTGCTTATCAAGTGGCCCATTGTAGTAGTCCTTTAATCTGATTTCTCCTCAACCTTTTACATAGACAAATGCATAATAAGACCCTGGGGGAAGGGAAATAAAATCAGAATCTAAACTTATATAGCCATTATCCCATGAAAATTTTTAGTTAAACATGTTTATATCTCAATAGAAATTTCTTCTGTACATGTATTATTGCTAGGGAAGGCACTTCCTGCTTTTGTATCAAGACAGATACGATATCACGCATGCTCCATAGAAGGAAAATTGGGTTACTGAAATCTCATGCATGCATCAGGCAGCCAACAGGCAATTCCAACAAAAAACTGCAATAGGCACAAATAAGCAATAGTAATCCATACATAAACAGCAAAATCATGTAGTGGTGTCTTTTTTTTTTTGCTACAAATATAGTGGCATGTTGATCAATGTGGATTCTAATCAATCTGAAATCTGGATTGTAGTTAATCATCTTAATGTGTATAGTCAACCTAGGGATTGCAAATGACTTTAAAGCCAAAAGTTCAGGAGACGAATCTAGGAAGAGACTATAATAATTGGTGCATCATAAAAAAAATTGACAACAAAATAGCTTCCAAAATTTCATAAAGGAAAAGAAAGTATAAAGGAAGAAATTGCAGACTTCATTGCATCAAGTCTAGAACTAACTAACATAGACATTAACCATGTTATCATATGTCTACCCAACAAGAAATCATTCTATAGACGCTGGTATCATGGAGAAAGTTGTGCAGGATGGATCGATACGTACTAATCAAGCAAGTACAGTTGCCTTCCACATCAAAGTCTTCTTATTACGTAAAAAACTTGCACTCAAACTAATTTAGTTGAATGAGCACTTCCATTATAGTTTTATTGTTGTTTTCGTCTAAAGACAGGGAAAGAAGTTAAGGATTGGTTGGGCTAGCTAGGAATCGGGAGAAATCATCATAAAGAATCTACGCTTATATCTTACATAAACTAAGACATAACCATGTTCTTTTTATGTAAGTTTAGCACACAAAAAAGACCTATGTCATCATGGCTGTGAAGTTGAATAGAATTCACTTGAAGATTCTTCTTCTGGCGCTTCAATGAAGTTGTTGCGTGGACATAATTAACTCCCACATTAAAGCATCCAAAGCTGCTCTAGGAGAAGTCTGGCAAAACTAAATAGACATCCTTTTTATATAGGAAACCAATTAATTTATGGAACAAAGGAGAAAAATACAAGAAAAGGAATCCCCAAGTACAGTAAGGAATTCTTTTTTTATTAGACGGTAAGGAATTCTTGAATATCTAAAAATAGTAGTTCCACATGGAATAGATAAAGATGATTGCAATTAATTGGGGACCCGTAATAGGAAAGTTTAAGGGAATTATTTCATATTGTCCATGATAGCGGGGCCCACGATTCCTAAAATCACCAAATTCTATACTTTTTGAACAATGCTAAGAAATTATTAGGTGTTCCTGGAGTATTACTCCATAGCACCAGGGAGCCGTTGATCACTATATTTGTAGCAAAAAAAGACACCACTACATGATTTGGCTGTTTATGTATGGATTACTATTGCTTATTTGTGCCTGTTGCAGTTTTTTGTTGGAATTGCTTGTTGGCTGCCTGATGCATGCATGAGATTTCAACAACCCAATTTTCCTTCTATGGAGCATGCATGATATCGTATCCGTCTTATTACAAACACAGGATGTGCCTTCCCTACCAATATTACATGTACAGATGAAATTCCTAGTGAGATATAAACATGTTTAACTAAAACTTTGCGGCGAGGGCTAAAAAATCGAAAAAAATTAAAAAAAAAAACACATGAATCCAACGCTAACCTAGATTATTGCCGAATCCACAGACAAACAAGAGAAAATAAAGAAAATGGAGAGAGGGCAGGTGGGAAAGGAGTCACCTTCTTTCGCTGAAGCGCTAGCGGGCTCTGCAAAAATTGGGAGGGATTTCATATTTATAACGATCTCATATAAACAAGAAAACCCGAAAATAGGAAAAATCACAATCTTAACATTTTCACAAACTTCAAACATTGCAAACATCAGTCACACAACGTCAAAACCATCATGCAAACATGCATTACCCGTGTGTGGAAACGACTTACCAGATGGCTGATGTTGAACTCGATCCAAAGTATAGACTGTCCGACATTAACTGTCCAAATCGACCTACGAACTCAAATTTCTACATGGTCCAGCGTGTGAACACAGGGCTGAAAAGGATTAGAAGTCCTCCGGCGAAGCTCTAAGTCGGCGGTGGATTCTGTCAGCGCATGAGTAAGAAGTGGCTTCGGCTGCTATTCTTCTTCTCTTGGCGTCTCTCCTTCTCTAAGATTTATAGTAGTAGGGAATCCCCAACTTTAGAAAGTTCAAGCAGGAAAGTCCTAATTCAAGCTGTTCTAGGATCTCTCTCTCAGGACAATTTCCTCAAATTACACTAGTACTTAAAATGGAATTGCATGGGAAACAAGCCACCTAATTAAACGTAGAATTGGAATGACTCTAGGATCGATGGAGCGGCGGACACACCTTAGGCATGCACTACGTTGGAGCATGATAGGTGGTGTGGTCAGGCTGTTGAACCTAGTAAGTTCTCCACATTGTTGGACTCTATATGGTCCTAATCACTTTGTAGAGCCCCTGAACAGACACGCAATATTACGAGCGGGCTGCGTGGGGTCTACACATCCCTGCAAATATTGTGCGAGCATTCACCATCAGCCAGCAAGTATTGTGGAGTATTTGTCATTTTATAGGTTTATTTTTGTGCTTGTATTACTAAAGCAATGTGGTATGTCAATATACAAGGATATTATGAAGGAATTTCTTAGCAAACATGAATTTTTCCTTACGTAAGTAGCAAATTTTCCTTAATACTAAATATTAGAAAGGAAAAGTTTAAAGTAATCTTTAGCTGTCAGATCAACATCTGACGGTAGTGATGATTAACACTTACCTACCTCGTGGTTTGATACACGTGGCCATCTTGATCTGATTAATGAAGATGGCTTAGCTAATGCAAACCAGTCTTATATTAGATCTCACTTATAAAATTATACTATTCCCAATCACTACATGAGATTTATGATCTCAAATATACATCTCATCTACTTGTCATTTAAAAGGACATGATTTTGTGAATCACACCTTTAAATTTAAATCAAGGTTGCCAAACACACCCTTAGAGTTTCTCCTAAACTTACTAGGAAAGATTTAGGTAAGCCATTTGTGTAGTTTTGATCTGCAAAACCAAAATAAAATAGTCAATTGCAAGTAATCGATTTTTTAAGGTAGGATTTGTTGAACTCAAAATTACCATTTTTTACTCCAACTCCACCCAAATCATTTGGTCCTCATATTAATTCATTAAATTGTATCAGGTCCCACATCCCAAGTCAATTGCGTGAGCCACAACTCAAAATGAGGGGATGGACTATGACTTATGCCTTGTGATAAATTAGAGCAGCTCTTGTTGCCTATGATGAATTAGCAAAATATAAGATACAATCTATAAACATGCCGAAGGGACTAGTTTAAATGAGACTAATCTCATGCTGCTAACATGAGCCCAATTTAAGTCATAACCGTTGGATTGAGATCCGACAGCGCTATGGATAAACATATATTTGCCCTTGTATTAAGGAACACGTTGGATCGGAATCCAATGGCCAAAACACCTGGTCTCATGCCCCTTATATGGGACCGTTCTCCTATAAACGGGTTTCTATGCCAAATCAAATCCTATATATACAAGCAATAGTGTTGTACTTAAACTATCTTGAACAACATGATAATAAGAGAGCCAAATAGCCAATGGCTCGTACAAACTCATTTATATGACTAAGGCAAACAAAGGAGACAGTACAACATGCACTAATCTCTTATTGTAGTGCATCAAGCCGCGGGAAAATGACAATTTAGAAAATCTTGCAAATAATTCTCACAGCACTAAGGAGCTCTTCGGAGGATGAGAACTGCAACAGAGATCACAACCAAAGCCATGGACCCTATTGCAATTCCTGTGATAAGTTTTGATCTTCTTGGTTGATTGATTGTCATCTGGCCAGAGGATTTGGATATGGAGGAGTGGGAAGATCAGCAGGATTCCTCCAGAAATTAAAGAGGTGAGCATTGACAGTAAGCAAACTGCTAACAGAATCTTATCACATATGCTTCTTTTTTCAGCATGATTTAGAACGGTTAAGATGGCAATAACACCAGCCACTGAAATCCCTGATGCCCATATCCCAATCTTAGATCCAAACTTCAAAACTGCAGCATGAGCACTATTGTCCACTTCAGACAGTGCAAGTGATGGAGCAAATTGAACAGTTGATCTGGATGCCATTTGGACAATACATTGTTCTTCCTTCCCCTGACATTATCAAAAGCAATCTTAATTCGCAATCAGCTGCAACTAACAGAAAGAATATCAAAGCAATCAACGCCAACCTTGGAAGAGTATGAAAGAAAGTAGGAGATTCTACAGGATGTTATTCAATTCTTTGCTCTTTGCATGAAACGAATAGAGGCCAAGAAGTAGTGATATAAGTGAAGCTGACAAACACTCCAAAGATGAATGAAGGGCTCAAAGATGACAAGGTTCCTGAAACTCCTCTACAGAAAATTGAAAACATAAAACTAAGTGATATACACAAAAGATGAAAGATTTTACGCACCAGCATATTAGCTAAACTTTGCAATGCAACAGAGAAGAAGTGGCACCACACTTGAGGGCTGAGCAGTGGACAAGAGGATGAGTGGGAATGGTGGGGAGAAGATGCATTTTATTGTCAAATGAAGCCTGAAGGCCTTGATGTGGGGTATGTTGACGAGACTTGCCAGGGGAGGACATGAAGATGGAAGTTGTGGAAGTTGAACGAAAGGAACATCTCCGTCTCTTGTTTACTACTAGACACTACTAAGTGTAGGCGATTTGCTTGTTTTGCAAGAGGAAGCCTCTCTTTGCAAATTCGGCGTGACCGACACCTGCTTGGATTACAAAAGGGCCAGTGGCTGTGCCTGCAATCTAAAGTCTTGCATATTGGGGTGGTCGGTATTTCATAATGTTGGGGATTTGTTTGGGCGTTTTGACTTCCATTCGGCCGTGTTGCTGATTTCTAGAACACCTTCTCAAAAGCGACAAGGCTAGTTCCAAGAAGTTTCGTTAGCAATTGAGATTTGAGAGAGTCCATCGGTGTAGGTTGCGTTTGAACCTTTGCACTAGTCACCGTAGTGATATGGAAGGCAGCATTCATGAATCATGTTAGCAACGGCAAAAAAAGATGACCAATGCCGAACAGACCAGTTGCACTTGCACAGGATAACCAAGGCCTATTTGGCAATTGAATTTGGGCCCTTAACGGGCTTCGTGTTGTTTGCTCCTTATCGTGGATAGGAGATATTGCAGTGTTTTGTTTGGGCTATAACTGTGTTTTTGGACCCATTTACTTGTTTGTCCATTTATTCCAATTAATAAAAAAAGGGGTCACATGATTTACCTGGATTATCTATATTGTTTTTTTTTTCCACAAGAGTAATCGTGGTTACCTTATGTCTTGTGAGTTGTCACAATCCTAGAAAACTTATTGTTCAAGACTAGATGTTTGATTTAAATAAAATTGGCCTGCTGTGATCTATAAAAAATATAGACCATCCTAGTATGAATATTGAACTCTTATCATTAGCTATATTATGATTTACTTAATAATTCCAAGATTTTCTTAATGATATATTTCGTTTTGTGTGTGATTATCGAACATAGGGAAAGAGAGTTTTCCTCTAGAGGTGATCTTTCGTGGTAACTAGGAGGAGGATCATAACAACCCGACACAATGCTTTGGCAGCTAGTAAACCATTGGGCATCAGCATGTATGTCAGCCTCTTCCCGTTCGCAATTCCTTAATACTTGAAAATGACAATTAGACTCGTATCATAAGCTGATCAAATCAATTGGCTACCATCAGTTGCAGTACTGATTGAACCAAGAGATTGTTGTATTGAAGCAAGGACTCTCTAATGACAACTTTTTCCATATTATTTGGCGTCACTACCCATTTTTCCATATTATTTGATTTTTTTTACTGAAATGACATATAGCCTAGAAAGTGCACCTAGACTACCCAAAATGCCCTTCTGAGCCGCAGGGTCGTATCTAAATACGCACGATCCCCTCGGCTTGCTCATAACAACAAAAGGTGGCAACTTTTAGACAAATCGGAGTGTTTCACGTCCCCCCACGGCTCGCTGCAACCCGTGTAATGAGCAATTTCGATCGATTACATGTGTAGTGAGCGATTTCCGGCTAGGGATTCCGGCGGGCTGAGCTAAAGAGTGATTTGGCTGCGAAGAACACTGGGAAAGGCATAGGGTTTCAGCTGGCCAGTGGAGAAAGCCCTTGTTTCATCGGAGAGCAAAAGCGAAAATCAATGTGAAGAGTTTCCCCGGCATTAAAGCTTCATCGAAAGTGAAATACACCTGGAGAAGAATATAAAATCACTGGTAAGGTTCAATCCTTAGTTTTTTTTCTTTGAGAATCTCCAAGTTATGGATTTTTGTATTTGGATTAGGGCGTGTAAGTGCATACACGACTTTATTCCAGGGTGTGTATACGCATACACGATTGTATCCCAAAGCGTGTGTGCGCATACACAACTTTAATGTAGCATGTGTGCACATGAAAACACGCCTTTATGCTAGTGTGTGTATATATACACACTATAATATTAAGTCGTGTATACACTGACACGACTTTACTGTCTTGGTGTTTTTGTGTACAAGCTATAATTTTAAGTCGTGTGTGCGCATACACGACTTTACTGTCTTCATGTATTTGTGTACACACTATATTTCATTATGTAATCATTTTTTACTAACTATCGCATTACAGATGGATACACAAAGAGATGACTCAACAACGAAATACAAGGGACGAGGAGGAGGATCAGGCATTTATACTTGCGCCGTGAAAGTAAAAGAAGAGGGCGAGGAAGAGGAAGGCGCCCTCAGAGACCCCTCTCAAAAGAACTTATAAAGCGCGACCGGTTGTTCAGATGCATTGTCAGCCCGGAGTGCTGAAAAAGTGTGTAGTCCTCTAACATCGTAACCAAAGATGTGTTGACTGATGGTGGAGACGAGATTTGCCATCATTTTGGATGCTCGGGAGGTAATAGTTTCTAGGAACCTCCTAGACCACTTGATGAGGTATTGAGATGAATTAGCCAAGGTCTTCAACATCAAGGGTAGGTCGCTAAATTTCACGGAGCAAGAAGTTACTCTTATCACTGGATTGCCCTTACAGGGCAAAAACGTTGAGATTGTTCCCACTAAGGGCATCCGACCACAAGGGGACTTCTATAGGAATTACTTCTCTGAAAGGAAACCGGAGAAGCAGTACATAGAGGAAATGATTGACAAGCTAACCGAAGGAGCAATGAAGATGTCAGAGGATAACATGGTGAAAATAATCATCTGCCTCGTCTCCTCTGGGTTCTGTTTCCACACAGCACCAGAGTGTTGCTATCGTGTTTTTTTCAATACATTGAAGACCTCTCAAGGTTAACTTCCTACAATTGGCCCCAAGCAATCCATAAGATGCCAGTTTCTGGTATATCCCACACTATCAAACAGGTAGGAGCTCAATGTGAAGGAGAGTCAGAGAGCAGTGGTTTCCTAAACGGTGGAGCATATGTACCTCAGGTAAGTTATTCTTTGAGCTATTTAGTCATGTATGTATATACACATCTATTTTTTTGTGTGGCCATAGATACGTTGCCAACACACGACTACATATTTGGTCATGTGTGCGTACACACGACTACTCAGTATCATGTGGCTTATTATATGATCTATATTGAATTATGTATTTTATTAGCTCCTAAACTTATGTTTATGTTAGAATTTGATTAGATTTAGTGATACTTTAATGAGTTTTTGGTTTTTTGTAGGAAAGAAGACATACACTCCTTTCGGCATAAGAAGAAGGAAATAAACAGAATATTTTGGTGAATGAACAGTAGCCGATCTATCGCCAGATTGCCCTCTCGATCGATCGTATCTAGTAGAGTTTTGGTTACACAGTGCACGATCGATCGGTAACCAAAACAATCGATTGGCATATGAAGACATGAAGCGAACGATTGCAGTGACGCAGGTGAAGAATTGAAGAAAAGAAGATCGATCATGCAGCGATCGATCGGCTAACAGTGCGATCGACCGCCGTATTCGGCAAACTTAAAATAAACCGTATTTTGAGTTGGAATTGGAAGGGGGTTTCGTGGTTTCTCTTCAATCTTATATATATGCCTTAAGGGAGAACGTATTGAGACATCGAGAGTTATTTTGTGATGGTTAGAGCAGAGGATTGGAGACAAAACGAGAGCAAGAGAATGAGTCTTTTGAGGCCAAAGAAGAAAAAGTGATTTATGCCAATGAATACACCAACACAGGCTTTTCCTTTCTCTATTTCTATGTCTAGCTAAATTTCTTATCAAAGGTAGATGAAGCCCTAGATGTGTATGGCTACTCTTGATGGTTTAATTTAATAGAGTTGATATGATTTCTTATATGCTTAATGCGATTTTATAAGTTTTTCTTTTGAGTACTTGACCATAGACTTAATTGATTATGAATGAAATTTGATCTTAATAATCCCTATGTCTAACCAAGAATAGAATTATGTTAATTCTATGCCTGACCAAGGATAGAGTTAATTATATTATTTATAGTGAATGAACTTTTCGTGTCCGACCAAGAACGTGAGTGAATTCACTGGTAATTTGTGTGTCCGACCAAGAGCATGAGTTACCGTGTCATATCAATTTGTGCGAAATAATAATTGAGAGTAGTAATTCCATATTTAGTGGTGGATTCGGTGCCTTGGTATTTCTTCATATAAGTAAAACTCGTTTAAAATAGTTAAAGTTTATTGCTTTCTTTAGAAGTAATTAAAATAACAACTTTTCTTCCTTGAGTTTGGTAGATTATTCATCCGTCCCTGAGGTTTAATAACCCTAAATACTCATTGTAGTACAACTGCCTTGTGCAGTTGTAAGGATTTAATATTTAAACGATCAAGTTTTTGGCGCCGTTGCCGGGGACGGAAGCCAATACTTTAGCAAATTCTTAGCGTAGTTTAGTTTTAGAGTAGTTAGTTTTAATTTTAATGCTACTTCAGTAGCTTAATTGTGCTTTGCTTATCGTGCAGGATTAAGAGAGGACGTGGAATTCTCGTCGAATTTGGAAGGGCCATCCCTTCCCTCTAGTTTGCACTCTCTCATCCTTTTTTTTTAGTTTAAATTGAGTGTTGGTTATTTTTTCTTTCTTTTCTGCGGCTGCCTGCTCGTGCTAGTTGTGGATATCTAAGATTGTTGCTTGCTAGTTGTGGATTTTAGGACTGCTACAGGTTTTGCTTGATTGTGATTGTGCATACATGGTCGTCGTTCCCTGAACCTTGACCTAACCTTTGATTTTAATCCTGAGCGCTTGTCTAGAACCCGTAGAACTTATAGAATTCTGATCCCTTAATCTCATCCTATGGCTGACAACATGAACCTTGGGGTGGGAATGGCCTTAACCAGAATCCAGTAGTGCCCCATACCCGTACATAACAGGACTACTACCGTCCCACAGCCTACATCTCCCCCTCCTGCATTCTCTTACCTGATAATGTGGCTATTTTTGAAATTAAGCCTAACATCATCCAGATGTTTCCCGCATACCATGGCCTACTAAATGAGAACCCTTATAGGCACCTGCAAAACTTCCTGGAAGTCAATACTACTTTTAAGCTTACATTGTCTGATGACTAGGCTTGCGGTTCCTACAAGTTATCACTTGGACACATCATGGTGTGGCCAAGGAATGGCTTGACTCCCTAGAACATAACTCCATTACTACTTGGGAGGAACCGCAAGCCGAATTCCTAAAGAAATACTTTCCTATAGGGCGGACCAATAAGATTCGAAATGAAATCATCACATTCACCCAGCTCCCCAGTGAATAATTCCATGAAAGATGGGAACGAATGAAAGCCCTACTTCGGTCTTGCCCACACCATGATGTGTCCAAGTGGTAACTTGTACAGAGATTCCATGAGGGTGTGTGTGATCAGCACAAAACCTTAATTCATGCCTCTTGTGGAAGCACATTCATGAAAAAGACCCCAGATGATGTTTGGGATCTAATAGAGGACCTGAGCAAAAACTCCTTACATAGTGCAACCCTCTATAGATCGAACACCACATACCTGGCAAGAATGCCTCAAGGGGAGGTATGTATGATGTTAAAGCCACAACAAGCCTAGAACACCAGGTGCATCTATGACAGAGAAATTTGGCAAATTTTTCTCTCAGTCTTCACCTTACACCCAATCCTCTAAAAATGCTTGCACCACCTGTGTCAGCCCTATGCATACCATCGTTGACTACCCTTCAGCCTCATAGTATCCAGACTTAGATGCTGCACAGACCTTTCCCAAAGCCAATAATCCCTACTCCAATACATACAATCTTGTGTTGTGTACGTTAGCACAACAACGGAGCATAACCTATTTCGATCAATTACTAGGATTAGTTTCCCTTTTGAATAAAGCCATATATCTTGTAAATTTTCCTTACGTAAGTAGCAAATTTTCCTTAACACTAAATATTAGAAAGGAAAAGTTTAAAGTAATCTTGAGCTGTCAGATCAACATCTGACGGTAGTGATGATTAACACTTTTCTACCTCGTGGTTTGATACACATGGCCATCTTGATCTGATTAATGAAGATGGCTTAGCTAATGCAAACCAGTCTTATATTAGATCTCACTTATAAAATTATACTATTCCCAATCACTACATGAGATTTATGATCTCAAATATACATCTCATCTACTTGTCATTTAAAACGACATGATTTTGTCAATCACACCTTTAAATTTAAATCAAGGTTGCCAAACACACCCTTAGAGTTTCTCCTAAACTTACTAGGAAAGATTTAGGTAAGCCACATGTGTAGTTTTGATCTGCAAAACCGAAATAAAATAGTCAATTGCAAATAATCGATTTTTTAAGGTAGGATTTGTTGAACTCAAAATTACCATTTTTTACTCCAACTCCTTCACCCAAATCATTTGGTCCTCATATTAATTCATTAACTTGTATCAGGTCCCACATCCCAAGTCAATTGCGTGAGCCACAACTCAACATGAGGGGATGGACTATGACTTATGCCTTGTGATAAATTGGAGCAGCTCCTGTTGCCTATGACGAATTAGCAAAATATAAGATACAATCTTTAAATATGCCAAAGGGACTAGTTTAAATGAGACCAGTCTGATGCTGCTAACATGAGCCCAGTTTAAGTCATAACCGTTGGATTGAGATCCAACAGCACTCTGGATAAACATATATTTTCCCTTATTTTAAGGAACATGTTGGATCGGAATCCAATGGCCGAAACACCTGGTTTCATGCCCCGGGCTTTTTACATATTACCTGGCGCCAAGTATGGTTTTATCATATTACCTGATTTTTTCTCGTGACTTCTCATATGACCTGGAATCAACACCTAGAGTACCAAAAATGCCCTTCTTTTACTTTTTTTTTCATTTTGTATCTGAAATGCTTCATTCTTTCCAAAATTAGCGATTTATAAGATCATCAAGTTGGGGAAGAAGAAATTCAGGAAAAGATCCATCCATAATCGCAGTTCAAACCATCGCCGGCGCCGTCCAACCCGAAAAAAAAAATTTCGTGCCAAAAAACTGTAAAAACAGCGGGAAAGACGAAAAAAAATCTATGATGAATGGATTTTGATGTAAGAGCAGTGGAAAAGCCCTCCCAACTACAAAAATTAAGATCTACATGTAAAGAAACACATATAAAGATCACCCATTGGTGTTCGACTGCTCCTAGACATGAAATAAAAGGATAAAAATGGGCAAAAACGTGAAATACTCGTCGGCGAGCGACAAGTTCCATTTACATATCTTTCTTTGATACTAATGAGGTGGAAGAGGAGGAAAAATAAGGAAGAACGAAAAAAATGGGCAAAAACGGATAAAAAATGAGCAAGTTATGACATTTTGAAGATTGTCATTTATCGTATTTTTGACGACACGACTTGATTCAAGTCGTGTTGCATAGTACACGACTTGAATCAAGTCGTGTCGTCGAAAATACGATAAATGACAATCTTCAAAATGTCATAACTTGCTCATTTTTTATCCATTTTTGCCCATTTTTTTTTCGTTCTTCCTTATTTTTCCTCCTCTTCCATCTCATTAGTATCACAGAAAGATATATAAATGGAACTTGTCGCTCGCCGACGAGTATTTTACGCTTTTACCAATTTTTATTATTTTACTTTCTTCTTTCTTATTATTTTTTCTTCTTTTTCCATCCTATATCTTATTGAGGTGGAAGAGGAGGAAAAATAAGAAAGAACAAAAAAAAATGGGCAAAAACAGATAAAAAATGAGCTAGTTATGACATTTTGAAGATTGTTATTTATCGTATTTTCGATGACACGACATGGTACACGACTTGAATCAAGTTGTGTCGTCGAAAATACGATAAATGACAATCTTCAAAATGTCATAACTTGCTCATTTTTTATCCGTTTTTGCCCTTTTTTTTCGTTCTTCCTTATTTTTCCTCCTCTTCTACCTCATTAGTATCACAGAAAGATATATAAATGGAACTTGTCGCTCGCCGACGAGTATTTCACGTTTTTTCCCATTTTTATCCTTTTATTTCATGTCCAGGAGCAGTCGAACACCAATGGGTGATCTTTATATGTGTTTCTTTACATGTAGATCTTAATTTTTGTAGTTGGGAGGGCTTTTCCACTGCTCTTACATCAAAATCCATTCATCATAGATTTTTTTTCGTCTTTTCCGCTGTTTTTACAGTTTTTTGGCATGAAATTTTTTTTTTCGGGTTGGACGGCGCCGGCGATGGTTTGAACTGCGATTATGGATAGATCTTTGCCGGAATATCTTCTTCCCCAACATGATGATCCTGTAAATTGTTAATTTTGGGAAGAATGAAGCATTTCGGATACAAAA
This sequence comes from Houttuynia cordata, assembly GCA_039654745.1. Classification (NCBI taxonomy): domain Eukaryota; kingdom Viridiplantae; phylum Streptophyta; class Magnoliopsida; order Piperales; family Saururaceae; genus Houttuynia; species Houttuynia cordata. The sequence goes on from CM077512.1 coordinate 7,648,712, forward strand.
TGCATAAAAAACGTAAAAGAAGGGCATTTTCGGTACTCTAGGTGCCAATTCCAGGTCATATGAGAAGTCACGAGAAAAACAAGGTAATATGCTAAAATCATACTTGGCGCCAGGTAATATGTAAAAAGCCCTCATATGGGACCGTTCTCCTATAAACGGGTTTCTATGCCAAAATAAATCCTATATATACAAGCAATAGTGTTGTAATTAAACTATCTTGAACAACATGATAATAAGAGAGCCAAATAGCTAATGGCTCGTACAAACTAAATTATATGTCTAAGGCAAACAAAGGAGCCAGTACAACATGCACTAATCTCTTATTGTGTAGCATCAAGCCGCGGGAAAATGACAATTTAGAAAATCTTGCAAATAATTCTCACAGCACTAAGGAGATCTTCGGAGGATGAGAACTGCAACAGAGATCACAACCAAAGCCATGGACCCTATTGCAATTCCTATGATAGTTTTGATCTTCTTGGTTGATTGATTGTCATCTGGCCAGAGGATTTGGATATGGAGGAGTGGGAAGATCAGCAGGATTCCTCCAGAAATGAAAGAGGTGAGCATTGACAGTAAGCAAACTGCCAACAGAATCTTATCACATATGCTTCTTTTTTCAGCATGATTTAGACCGGTTAAGATGGCAATAACACCAGCCACTGAAATTCCAGATGCCCAAATCCCAATCTTTGATCCAAACTTCAAAACTGCAGCATGAACACTATTGTCCACTTCAGACAGTGCAAGTGATGGAGCAAATTGAACAGTTGGTCTGGATGCCATTTGGACAATACATTGTTCTTCCTGCCCCTGACATTAACAAAAGCAGTCTTAATTAGCGATCAGCTGCAACTAACATAAAGTATATCAGAGGAATCAACGTCAACCATGGAAGATTATGAAAGACAGTAGGATATTCTACAGGATGTTATTCGATTTTTTGCTCTTTGCATGAAAGATTATGAAAGAAAGTAGGATATTCTACAGGATGTTATTCAATTTTTTGCTCTTTGCATGAAACGAATAGAGGCCAAGAAGTAGTGAGATAAGTTTAGCTGACAAAGCCTAAAAAACACTCCAAAGATGAATGAAGGGCGATGACGAAGTTCCTGAAACTCCTCTACAGAACATTGAAAACATAAAACTAGGTGATATACACAAAAGATGAAAGAGTTTACTCACCAGCATATTAGCTAAACTTTGCAATGCAACAGAGAAGAAGAAGTGGCACCACACTTGAGGGCTAAGCAGTGGGCAAGAGGATGAGTGGGAATGGTGGGGAGAAGATGCATTTTACAGCAAAAAAAAAGGCCCTTGATGTGGGGTATGTTGACGAGACTTGCCAGGGGAGGACAATTGCATGGACATGACGATGGAAGTTGTGGACTTTGAACGGAAAGAACAACTCCGTCTCTTGTTTACTATTAGAGACTACTAAGTGCAGGGGATTTGCTTGTTTTGCAAGAGGAAGCCTCTCTCTGCAAATTTGGCGTCACCGACTCCTTGGATTGCGAAAGGGGCAGCGACTGCGTTTGCAATCTAAAGTCTTTGCATATTTGGGTGGTCGGTATTTCATAATGTTGGGGATTTGTCTGGGCCTTTTGACTCCCATTGATTTCTAGACCACCTTCTCGAAAGCGACAAGGCTAGTTCCACGAAGTTTCATTAGCAATTGAGATTTGAGAGAGTCCATCGGTGTAGGTTGCGTTTGAACCTTTGCACTAGTCACCGTAGTGATATGGAGGGCAGCATTCATGAATCATGTTAGCAATGGCAAAAGAAGATGAGCAATGCAGGACAGACCAGTTGCACTTGCACAGGATAACCAAAGCCTATTTGGCAATTGAATTTAGGTCCTTACCGGGCTTCGTGTTGTTTCCACGCCTAGTGAATGCTGGACCCACTTTTCCAATCCAGACGATAGTGATAGTCCAGGTGTCACGCTCCGAATTTCATAACCTCTAATAATGCGCGGAAGCACTAACTCAATTAAGGTAATGAGGCTGAAACCCGGGCCGCGACCGAATACTCGATCACAATTCTACTCCGTTCCAGAATGCTTAACCAATATCTGTTATACAAAAATCTTAAATAATAAAACAAATTACACTATTACAATAATCCAGCCAACAATTCATTAAACATCAAAATAAACTCAGCACGCAGGCTGATAAGTTCTCTGCGAATAAGAAAATAAAAACGATAAATAAATCCACATCTTATCAACTTCCGTCATCTGGCTCCAAACACGAACCTTGCTAGTTCTTCTCCACTTTAATTCTTGCATCGAGAGATGCATGAGTATTTCGAAAGAAATACCCAGTAGGAGCCAAGAAAAACCCACAACAAGTAATAAAATAGAATACTGAAGAAATGAGCATTAACGACACATTTAAGAATATCAGGTAGAGTAAATACAGGGTTCACTTACCTGCTCAAAATCAATATCAGAGACCATCAGCGGTCAAGAATAAACATAACTCGAACTCTAGGGACCATCAATGGTCAAGAATAGATAAACCCTAACTCAATTTCCAAACGTACGGAGCGTCAGGAAGATCAATAAGAATACTGATTCCAATCATCCAGAGTGTCGGAGATAACAATTTCTGCTCTCTGTTCAGTCCACTTCCTCTATGGACATCAATTACCAGATCATCCTGGAGGTTCTACAGAGGAACCCGGCCATGCGTCTAGGGATGCTGGCCCCATCGGTGCTTACGGGCACAATGGGCGGAGATTGCAAACCTTCCGTAATGTCATACAATCTAAAGCACACGCGTTGCCGTCATCGGCTGAACTACAGAGGTTCATATATAATATGAGATCTCGCAAGATCTAGCAATGGCTCGTGAGCATACTATGAATCCAACTAAGAGTGTTCATCAGGACTCCTAGTGGAGAACCAGTTTATATAGAACTGAATCATCTCGAATTAACCAGGGTTCTCTCAAACAGAGACCCAGACCAACATCATCAAATAATAAACTCTCAGAGGAGTAACTTTCAAAATCTGACTCACAAAGGAATGACTTTCAATATCTGACTCACAAAAGAGTAACTTTCAATATCTGACTCACCAAGGAGTAACTTTCAATATCTGACTCAGAAAGGAGTAACTTTCAATATCTGACTCACAAAAGAGTAACTTTCAATGTTTGACTCACAAAGGAGTGACTTTCAATATCTGACTCACAAAGAAGTAACTTTCAATATCTGACTCAGAAAGGAGTAATCAAAGAATTCTCAATGTTCAATCACAGGATAATTCAAGACTGAGACTTACCAGGAATGACTCAGTAACCACCTTCACCATGCATAGCCCTAGTTAAGACCATTCCCCGAATCAAAAGACACTACGATTATTATGTCACAAGCAACAAGATGGTAGGGCTCAGAAAGTCAAACCCTATCCAAGAACTTTGTGGACACGAAGTTGGTTTATGAGACTCACGACATGTAGTGCACCACACCACCAAGGAAGAATTTGACTCACTTAGGAGTACTCAAGAAATATAATCTGAATGATCAACATCGGATGACTCCAATTATGACTTATCAAGAATCGGAACGCTGAATCGCATCATAGTACCTAGCCTTAGATATGACAATCCCCTTGAATCAGAATAGAAGGTTCTCATTATCGGAAATTGGTCAACAATAGTGCACAAGGTGCTGAATCTGTGATAGAATTTCTTGGACAAAAAGCCATTCAAGAACTCGGACACTTGGGACAATTAATTTTGGATAGTAACCCTTAACTCACCACTCATACTCATAATCTAATAATACTGTACCCTGTACCATCAGAGTCTTACATTATAGAAATCAGATCATTATAATATATATATATACTTATAATGTATAGTAGTAAACCGAATTAGGGTTTTAATACGAATTATAGTAATCTGTCTAGTACATAACAGCCAACTTCCATCGGCGGTCACTGAATACCCAGCCCGAATAGTTCTCTGAAATTTTTACCCCATATAGCCTTGATTGTATAGTTTCTAACCCAACTAAAATCATAATTATCTGAATTATATAAATTTATTTATGATTTTCTGATCACTGCTCGTCGATGCAGGAACAGTCCTGGCCGAGAGCAAACAGCCCACTTCTTACGATTACTCTGATCTGACCAGTACTTATCATGTTCTGAAATTTTTATATCTGAAAGCCCTTTCTCTCTAGTTTCTAACCGTTTTAACATAATATTTTTATGAATTTTCTATAATTAGTTATTAATTTTTCATTACAGTTCATTGGTGCAGAAGCAGTTCTGGCCGAGAGCAACATACTTGATCCGATTTGTTTAACTACTAATAGTTACTTACTTTAATGCTTAATACTAACTCCCTGACATCATAACTCATCTTCTTAAGTGTTTTACAGACCCCATTGGTATCTGTAATTAAGTAATTTACTATATTTACTCTTTCATTCAAAATCCGCCTGCACATGTATTTTCCCCTTAATACCACCAAGAGACAATTAATCACAGACACTAAATTCAGTTAGCCACGAAATTGGATGACCACAAAAAGGCTCTTTGAAACATCATTAGGTTATGACACATGAAGCTCCATGGTTTTGAAGCAATACTACGATTATGGCTTGAAATTACGAATACTTACTTGAGATGAGACGTACTTAACATAATCCCAAAGCAATTCGATTAGGAAAGGTATCAACTTTATTCAGACAGAACCAAAAAAAAGGATACGACAACATGAGACAAAGCACATTCAAGGGTCCAATACGATGGGGATGTCTCCTATGGTCTAGCATGTGAAGGATGAATATACATTGATCATATGAAAGCAATATTCTACAAACATGGGAGACGAATCGGTATTCCATTCAAGGAACCACAAATATCAATATAACCAGCAATATTATCAAACCAATAATCATAATCCACGTGACATACGAGTCATGATAAACAACAATTCAATATTAGAAGTTGTAGGGAAAAGAAGTCATCCTACCTCTTTGACGATTTACCACTTCTACGTGAGTTTCGACCACCACATGCACCACCCTCTTTTCGTCGAATCACCACCACCACGGCCACTTGTAGAGAGGGACGAACTACTGATCGAAGGAGGAGAAGAGAGGACGAGCTCTTGCTGACTTGCACGACTCCCCAAAATGTCCAAAAGAGTGGCCGGTCTCTCAATGGGTGTGTTTAAATAGCATAAGCCCCAAACACCAAGATCTATCTCCACCGTTGATTAACACCACATCCAAGGGCCAAGATTCACCCAAAATAAGCCCCTACTCCAAGTCAAGGACGTGCTCCTCCAATTTCTCCCAATTAGTTAGGGTTTCCCAATTAGTTAAGGATTTGAAATCTTTAGATGCATCATCCAAACCGCCCAAGGAAATTTCAATTCAATTTCCAAATTGACTCACCATCTCCCACCATTGATTTCTTTTCAATCTAAGGCTACAACTTGACTTAAAAAGGAAGGATCCCCCAATTAGGGACGTGACCAAATCTATTAGTCAAGTTAGTTATACTCTGATTAAGGTGGGGATCTTGACCAAATCCGGTTGACTGCTCTGTTTTCTGCACAACAGCACACTTTCGAGTCTCACAATAATTTTTAAAGTTCGAATCTGGCCCTAAAAATTTTACTGTATATTTCCCAAAGAGTCTACAATCCAACCCAACTAGAATCATATTTTTCCGAATTATCTTGAATTAGTTACGATTTTTCTCCTGCGGTCTGTATGTGCAGGGAAAAACTGGCCGAGGCTAATTAACCTTGATTAACTCCCAATTAGCACAATCTCCTCTCTTGCCACATGGCGCCCCCACTTAATTTGGTAACAGCCCATCATCAACCCCTAATCACATCCCCAATCATTCCTTTTAGTTTCTAAATTCCCAAATTTAAGGAATCTCAATTTCCCTCCAAAATCAAATTGATTTTGGAATTAAATTCAAAATTCCCAAATTTACTTGATTCTCTCTCTCCTAACCAAATATTCACATGTCAACCACGTGTACAGTGCCCAGGGCGTTGTGTCCATGTGGTTCTAGCCCTCATGTGTTCCTGCGCCTGGTGCGTGGCACACAGATGGACGGCTCCGATGTCCCACGAATGCAAGGTTCAAAACTTTCCAAATATAACATCTTGCATTACGATGATCCAATCTAGCAAATTAAAATATTCAAAGGAGTCTCTACACACTGGTCTCACACCCTGGCGCCTGGCCCCCACTCCTGGCGTCAGGTGTATTCAGCCCCTGGCGCCAGGCCAGCCTCAGCGCTAGGTTGAACCCAGCGCCTGGGCTAGTCCTCGCACCCTGGTGTACTGCCTAATCTATAAGCATCACGAAACCAAATCAACACACGAGATTAAAAGATTTTAAAACGGCAGCAAAACTTTCCTATTTTAGAACAGTTTCCTAAAATAGCAATTTTGGTAAACTTACAGAATTTTCGGGTGTTACACCAGGTTTCCACGCCTAGTGAATGCTGGACCCACTTTTCAAATCTAGACGAGCTTCATTGAATGGACTATAACTAGGAGTGGCATAACCGTTATTTATATCTATATCAAGGGTCCTATACCTCCACCTCAGGTGCCACTTTTGCCTGCCAACCAAGGAATTATGTCTCGGCAATATATCATTTTCGGTCTTGGACCGATAAAACGAGACAGCCAAATATCTTTCAGTACCTTTTTTACAAAAATCGCCGATATATTGCCGAAACGGAACCGATATATAGGGTTTCAGCGATATATCGGACAATTTTTTTATTTTTTTTAAGGGTCGGGCAGTTGGGGACTCAGGAAACTGGAAAGGTGAAAGGGAACCTGGGGCGGTGACGACAAACTGAGGATCGGATTCCGGCCGCGATGAACTGAGGGTCTGGCGGCGACGAATTGAGGGTTTTCCAGACGCAGCCGCTGCTCTCTTCTTCTCAAGTCTGCCATTCACTCTCCCCCTTGTTTTTTGCGGTTTTGTTAGGCGTGATTCAGGATTTCAGTTACTGATTTATGGCTTCCAATGTCTCTTGTCGGGTAAAGTCTCTCTTTTTCTATTTGTTTTTCCTCTATGCTTCTCGTCTCGTTCTCTTTTTGGCTCTGTTCTGGGTTAATCTGTGTTTTTGCTTGTATGCTTTTTGTTTAAATGTACTCTGATAACCAACTTCATGTGCTCTTGGCACCTTTTGCTCTTGCAGTGTGTACATCTGCATTTTTTTTCAATTTTTGTGGTTCTATTTCTGTTCTAAATCCGTAAAGTTATTCATTTTGTGAATACAACCGACTTGGCAGATCTTCTTGCAATACAGAAGCAATCCAAAGTGGTTTAGTTGGTGTGACTTGTCATGGCCCGTATTTTAAAAACTATTTTTAAATCAGAGTAGTAGCGAAAAATCAGAGGATTACTCCTCTATGCAATAAATCATGAGCTGAAAAATTTTCGATTAAGCATCAAGGCCGTGATAACTAGGGTTCAATAATATGGATACAATACCATATATACATATAGTATTATAAGATGCAAAGTCGATTAAGTCAATGCAAGTCCTCTAAGTACAAGTTTGTCATCCATCTCAAAATAAACTAGAAATAGTTGGCGCTCACGCCTTACAATAAAGTCTAGAACAAACCCGATAGTGAAGAAGTACTATGCAGCTTCCTGAACGTCCTCACGGCTAAGCCACCAAATCCCCGAGTGTCATGCGAAGTCAATCTTCCACAGCAGCACCTACATCACATAAGGATGCTGCGTATAAAAATACTCAGTGGGATACCATAACACAGTCATCAACATTACAATAAACCAGGATTTGCATTAACATATTATGCAACCTATTACATGATTTCACTTGAATCTTTTATTAATCTTTCAAGCAAAGTCTTTTATTGCCTCCCAAGTTCAAGTTCAATAATTAAGCCTTTGTCTCATAAAGACAGACTTTGTGAATGCCATACCTACACGACAGACAGCACGAACACACCGTGTTATCACTCCGGTTAATACCGGTAATCGCAGCACGCCCTGAATCCCTCAGGGGTGACTGCCTCGCCCATTCCTTACCTTAGAAGGTATGACCATCGGAAGGGTCTGGCTCCACATCAGCTCCTGGGCTCAATGTGGGTCAGGAGAACGCAGCATTCCAGGATGTTAGCACCTCTAATGTGCACAGTAATCCACCTGGCAACCACGGCTCAAGATGAGTGCAGAGCTTTCATCAAGGGAAGATGCAAAACTCTCTCCAAAATTCATAGAGAAGAGGTAACAGCTTAAGCCTGGCCAATAGAATATGTAATGCTCTCTCTAAAATCCATTGAAAGATGCATACATGGGTCAAAATAACATATAAATGCTCTCTCTAAATCCATAGAAAGATATAACAGCTTAAGCCTGGCCAATAGAAGTTGGTCCTCATCAGGTACCATGACACAAAGCTTCCACCAATGGGAAGATGTGAATGCTCTCTAAAATCCATAGAGAGGATACAGACGGCAAAACTTCTACCAATCGGAAGTTGCAACACCACCTCAATCAATACCTTGTGATCCTTAATAGGTATCACGTATCACTAGTATGAACCAGAGTTATAACATACAATTCACAACTGCTGGCTCAATAGCTCAGCAGATAATCTGACCTTTGACTTAATAGTCATTCGGTCGTATGATCGGAAGTCCCTCACACTCATACACTGACTCCCAATCCCAAGGGCATTTTAATCTTTATCTTGATTAGGTTCTTCCCAACCCTCAAGCTTAGCCCTCATGTTATCATTTTATTATTTTTCATAAAATGATTAAGTCTCTAAACCAACTAGGTTTATTAGTCGGGTTTTTCTTATCATTTAAGTGCTCAGCTATCAGTCAGCACAAAATAAGGGACAATTGTCCTTAATACAGTAACATCAAACACATAAAGCTAATACGCCAATTAGGGCTTGAAATCATTTATCAAATAGCCCAAAACCAATAAAATGAGCCTATGTACCTTACTGGCTCTGTATGTACCATACTGCATTGAATTACACAGACAGCCAGGTTCCACCGTCAGTTGTAGGCAGTTTTAACTGTCGGTTGATTTCCACATACAGTTCAAAACTAAACTGATTTGTGAACCGGGTCTATTTAGTGAACTGGGTTCGGTCTGAGCATGAATCGGGTTCGGTTTATAAGTGACCCAGATTTATTTAGTGGACCGGGTTTGGTCTGATAATTGATCGGCCTGGTCCAGTTTGCCATTAGACCAAACCGGTCGTCTTCTTCAGAAAGACGACCAGTTGGTCGCCCTCTGGCTGCGCCATGGGTCGCGCTGCCATCGACCAGCCGGTGCCACCCTCCCTTTTCCTCCTCACCTTCATTAGCAGTCTGCCCGTGGTTCGGGCAAATTTGGAGGTAAGATCGGGTCTGGCAACACCAAAAAGCTGCTGCCTTTTTCTTCCTTCATCGCGGCCGGCGGCCTGGCGGAGGTCGAGTCGACCCCCGGTGACCCGCCATCGGCCCCTACCTCCTCCTTCGATGTCCATAGACGAAGAATCTAAAAAATCAAAACTTGACGAGAGAGGTATAGGATCCTACCTTGCATGCCATCGAGTCGCCGTCTGCCGGAGGTTGTCGAGCTCGCCGGAGAGTCACTCTCGCCATCGCCGCTCGAGGACACTCTCCCCCTGCTTCTCCTCTCCTTTTCCCTTAACCCAGTCGCCGGAGTCATCGGAAGATTGCTGGGGTCGCCGTCGAAGCTCGTCGAAAAACGCTGGAAGTCGCCAGCTCTCTCTTCAGCTCACTTGCCTGTTGTTTGTAGCAATAAACCTGGCCATTCAGCCGGCCAGGTGCTACATGCAGCTCAGCTACCTGCTGTTTCCAGCAATACACCTGGCCATTCAGCCGGCCAGGTGCATGACTAGTGGTAGGCATTTTGCTTTTAAATATGTAGTTGAACTGAACACAGAAGCAGTGAAAAAAAAAGCACTTTCGGGCATTCTGCTCAAATAAAAGAAATCTTCCCTTGCAAATTTTGGTAAGCGCCTGTTTTGAAGGTTGCCAGTGAATACGTCGTGTTTATATTTGACGGAGTTTAATTTCATATACGTTGTCCGTGAATCAGAAATGTAGTGATGAACAAGGGACCGATTTCTATTGATTTTGCTGCTTCAATTCGGCTTTGTTTTGGTGTGGTTTTTATCATTATCTCTTGTGAGTATTTAAGTTTATTGTTTTTCCTTTTTCTGTTTCATACTTCTGTCAGTCATAGTATCCATCTATCCAATATGCAATGAATAAAATATTTCTACAATGATATGGCACTCTGTTGTATCTTGCATAAGTTTCTGAATATGAGGCACAAAACCAATGAAGTTTTCCTCCCTCTGTTGTGTCCTGCTATATTGCGTAATTTCGAATTCATTCCTTTCGTGAGTAGTGATGACTCATGCAGAACATATTATTAGTTGACAGGGGAGGTTTACTGTTTGACCTCTCTCTACCAATGGTTTCCCCTTCCCTAATTTCCTTTCAAATACTCTGCTTTAAGCTTTCAGTTGGATAATTAGAATATGCATTGTTTCCAGAGTGTGGAATTACTTATCTTTTGTCCTTCAAGCCCACATTTAACACTAGAGTTAATGTTTCTAAAAAATTTTCAAATGCAACCACATTCCTGTTTTGAGTCTAATTTTATAACTATCTCTAAATTGTTTTGTTGGATACTTTTTGGCAGTGTTTCAGTCATTGGGGATAAATGCTCTGTCAATGATTCTTGGAGCTCTTGTCTTCATATGTGGATCATACCGAGTAAAGATCATGCTTAAAGTTTCATAATCTCCTTTTTCATGGTTCGTCAAGTCTGATATGTTTCGTATATTAAAAAAATTACAAGCTAGGAGAGGCATTTTATCCTTGTGGACACTCTATAAGGTGATTGAACTTTTACAGGGAATGTATTTTACACATGATTGAAAATACCGGGGAGATTTTGCCGAAATTTTCATAAAAATATATTCATACAAAAATGCTTATTTTGCTTGTAAAAGATTAGTGTCACTTATGTCTGATATTTTGTCTCTTAGGCCGACCCATATTTAACCGATACATAATTCCTTGCTACTAACTAAGACCTCACTAACCCATCCTCTCCCCCCTTCCACGTGTCTAACTTAGCCCTAATGTTCCACATGTATGGTCAAGATCACACAACAATGATCCTTTTCCCCACTCCTCCCTCATTTCAGACTAATTCCCCTTTTCCCCTTAACCCTTCTTACATTCCAGTCTCTCGTATAAACAAAACACTTCCACCTCCTCGCTCCCGGAAAATTATTGGCTACGCGCCGCGCAGGGGAAACAGTGTGCTCATCACCAATGGGTGATGGGCACCTCTCCCCTGCTTATAATGATTGCCCCAATGGGACCCACAAGCAGGGAGACGTGCTCATCACCCATTGGTGATGAGCACACTGTTACCATGCGCGGCGCGCGGGTAATAACTTCTCCTCGCTCCCACTCTCTCTCTCTGACACGATCCTCCTTTTAACGGCGAAAAATTATTGGCTACGCGCCGCGCAGGGTGAACAGTGTGCTCATCACCAATGGGTGATGGGCACATACCCCTGCTTGTCATTATTGCCACAAGGGACCTACAAGCAGGGAGAGTCGTGCCCATCACCCATTGGTGATGAGCACACTGTTTACCTGCGAGGCGCGCAGGTAATAACTTCTCACACGGCGATGGCGACCAGACCAGCGCAGCTTGCTCCGCCTCTCCTCCTCCGGTGACCCTCGCTGGAGCTCCGACTAAGTAGCCGTCCAGCTTCTTCTTCCATTTCCACTGGATCCTGGTCCTCTCACTCCTGCATCGGAGTCCACTCATTCAAAAGCTTCTGCATAGAATTCATTCAAAGGAAGTCGAATGCGACTCTCGTTCGCAGAATTTCCGTCCGAATTCTCCGTTTTGAGCTGTTTGGGAGGCGAAAGTTCCGATTTTGGGTCATTTTGTGGAGGTTTCTGAGCTTTTCCTGTTAAAATCTCTTGCCCTTTTCACACATTCGAGTTTTCCGCCGAGATTTTGCCATTTCTGAGCTTTTTGAAGAAACCCAGCTGGGAAAAGCTCTGATCTTCAGCTCGTTTTACCTTCTAATGGCGCCCATGGCAAGCCGGAGCTCCCACATTGCCAAGCTCGGGAAAAGCTGAGATATTTCTGGCGTTCCCCTGCAAACTCGCCTTCTTCCACGATTTTCGGAGCTTTACGGATTCGTTAATGGCACTGGCCTGAGATTTCCGAGAATGGCGAAGACAGCGACCTTCTTCTTGGTAGTTTGGCTCGTCGTCGTGCTCCTCGGCCAAGCGCGGTCGGACGATCCCAAGCTGAACGACGACGTGCTAGGCTTGATCGTCTTCAAGGCCGACCTCTAGGACCCACAAGCCCGGCTGTCGACATGGTCCAAGGACGACAACTCCCCCTGCGGCTGGGCCGGCAAGCGCTGCGACCCGCGGAGCGACCGCGTCAGGAGACTGCTCTCGACGGCCTCTCCCTCTCCGGCCACAGGCAGCGACCCTGTGTACCATCTGTGTCGTGTCCGATTTTGTTTTCTTTTTTTAAATTCCGGATACATGCATGATACGCCGGCAGCTGTCTGCTTCTTGTTAGTTTGTCGCTGATAACGCTCTGATTTTAGGATTGCCTTTTAAATGAGACCTTTTGAGCTCTTTATTGGTTTGATCCCTATTGGAAAAGTTGTAAATACAGTTTAGAAGTTCATCTTGTAGAAGTGCAGAATTTTAAGGATTGTATTAGATCATAGTTACTATTATGGTTCCTAGACTTTGTTATGATGAATTATGTCAGGTTGCATTTGACAACAGGGATTTGGACCTTTGATTCATCGAATCGCATCATTTAGTCCAAATCCCACGTTTGGAAACATGTTTTCGGACGGGATTTGATTTTGGCCTACTTTGCACCACCCTAAATCCATCATTTGGTTTATAACGCGAGAAGAGATGATTCCAAATCACATGTCTGACCCTGTAATTTATACAAGCCCAAACACTAATTTCTCAAATGCAAATCTCATCTACCGGTTATTGAAAAGGACGTGATTCTATTAATCACGCCTTTAATTCCAAATCAAGGCTGCCAAACGCACCCAAAGTCATCTTCTTTGGAATTCTCTCTTTAATACTGACATAGTTATGTGAAACCACAACCCTTATAGGGATGCACCCAGAAAATCCCTATGAGTGATAATGGTTCATTTTCAGAACAATAGTTACCTTTTACATAAATGATTAGTCAAGTTTGTTCCTCCTTGGCGGTTCTGATGGTAAGGATCAAGCGCGCCTCAGCTGTTCTAATTTTAAAGGGATGTAATTATCTGACTTTGTAAAATATCCCTATGCTATCCTTGGTTAGTTGGTTTTAATTAGAAATCTTTCTTACTAACCAAAACACAGACAGACATCAATGAAGATATGATAAGTTTAACAGTAAGACATAATAAATGATGCTCCCTCCATCCCATTTTAAGTCTCCTATGTGTAAGAACTAATTTTAGTTAATTTTGCATAGGTAAAAAAAATGAGTTCATTTTGAAAAAACAAATAAATAGGACAATACCTGACAGAGGGACGTATGCTAACAGTATGGACAATTAGTTTCAAAAAATTCAGTCCAAATTCAACAACTATTTCTTTTAAACTTTAAGAGAGCTGCTGATGGTTACCTTATATCTATGTGTTCTTTTAAATGAATTCTTCACCTAGCACTCGTGAGTTACATAATCATGTTGAGTCCAAAGATTCATTAGAATTGCATAGTATCTCAATAAATATACACAACAGTTGGCGAGGGCGTTGGTTACTATGGTTACTTCGGAAACGACAATAAACACCAGCAAACCATTGGCGGCAATTAAGTGTGCAAAAGAGCTCAGAGTTTCAATGAGACACATCAGTGGAGAATTTGACACTAGATTTCTCTCATGCCAAACTTCCGATGTGGTATACCTTGTCTTCCGGATTGGCCCATTTTCATATGGGCTCCCACCTCTCATACAATGGGTCCCTCCCACCGTGACTGTTACATTAGGAAACAACAATTCTTCCGGAGGTCAATGCAAAGTCCCTTGTGATAGGGGTGATGGTAATTATCTGGAGCTTGAGCTGGGGCATTTCTTCAACGAGATGGGAGAGGATGGGGATGTGAAGATGGAATTATACGCCGAGAGTGGCTACTTTTGGAATGGCCTGAGCATTCATGGCATCGAGGTCAGGCCCAAAGCAAGGACTTCATCATAGTCTTATGGCTCTATTAGCGCATTGATTTTAGGATTGCCTATCTAAAGAATTAGAAACCTGTTGAATTTTTTCTTGCCGGATTAATCCCTACTACTATACGATATTGTAAATGCAGTTATAAGTTCACCTTGTAGAAGTGCAGAATTTTGATGATTGTATTTTGGTCGCATGTCCAACCACAATAGTTCCTCTACTATATAAGTCGGTTTATATTTTTTATGCTCACCTATCCCATTATTTTGCCCCTGCTTACCCCAATTTAAACGGGAAAGTATAAAACCCTGTGACCTTCCCACTTCCTGGCTTCTCCTCTTTTTCGTTTCACAATTAATGCAGAGCCGATGATGTTTTACTGTTGCTGTCGGAAAACCTGGCGGAATGTTATCTTCTGACAATTAAAACTGGCCGGGTTTCTCTCCTTTTTTTGCTAATTTCTTTGCAGGTTATTCCCAGTTTGGATGTGAAATATTATTGGCACTTCAAATTTGGATTACTTTTTACTAGACGCATTATATTATGAAATATTCAGAGGCGACATGTTTTTTTAATTTGGACATGCATTATATTATGAAATATTCCCTCTTTTCCTTTTACTCCCTCCGGTCACTTTCAAATGAACTATAAAATTAGTTCTTTAGGGGCCGTTTGGGGCGTGATTAAAAGCAAAACATCCAGATGGGATGTTTTGCTACACTGTAGCATCTGGATATTTTATTTATCCAGCTGAAACACCTCAGGATGTGTTCCAGCTGGATGTAAAAATCCACCTGGATGCTACAGTGGATATCCAGAATCCAGTCTGGATGTTTTGCAATAATCACGCCCCAAACGGCCCCTTAGAAGAAAAAAATGGAATGTAATGCCCTAGATTTTTAAAATATAAAATTTCTTATTATTCAATAAAATTGGAGATGCAACAAATTTATTTAATACAATATGGTAAAATGCATCCAGGACATTACTCTAGGTTTTCAAAGTTTATTTTTTAATTCATCGATTACTAAATATTATATTAACGACAAGTACCAAAATAGAAGCCTTAGATCATGTCCAAGTGTACAACTGTATTATCCATATCTATATTACAGTAAACATCAAAGAACGGTTCGCACTCACAAGTTTTACATTAATTAATTAAAGAAAATACAACTAATATGTATTTCTCGTTGCCCTTTCCACCCGTACGCGGAGGTACCTGTAAAACTATAAAAAATAACATGAATATTTACAATACCCACAAGGACAACAACAATTATAATATAGTTTATTCTTGTGATAACATATTCTACAATTAAGCAATATTATCAAGGTTTTCAAAATCGGACCGGCCATCAACCCGGATTGATGGCCGGTCCGGTTGGACCGCAATCAAACCAGAGTTGAACCGGTTTGACTCGGTATGGGGTGTGCACCTTACATATATGATAAATATAACTTTTATGTAATATTAACATCAAAACAGTTGTAGTCAAGTGGTTAAGGCTCGGGATTTGGCTTTAAGCCTCATGTTCAAATCCCCCCTCAAACAGAGACTTTTTCACAAAAAAATCCGGTCGGGTCCGATTTTGAAAACACTATTATTATTCATTAGAAACATCCATTAGAGCAACATAAGCGCCATATATGTACTTCACTACCTAGAATCTACTTTAGGATTTTCATGTTGCTCTAAGAGTCCTTGAGGTTCTTGAGGTTTGTTCTCCACCTCTACTTTTTATCTCTACATTCAACTAGGAGTTTAATCTCCATAGATACCATAATTTTCTCTTTTTCATTTAACTACAGTTCATCACGACAATTATTAGTCTCAAAGGGATTTCATGGATCCTTCCAAGTTGAGTCATAGGCAGCATAAACTTCTTCTTAACTCATGCATGCATATTGAATCATTTATGGATTCAAGGCCCCCAAGATGACTAATCATGGTCTGGGCCAATTACTTTGTTCTTGTGCCTCATGGTATTCTTTTCATTCTCACTTCTTGATTTTTCATCTTGAACTATAGGTACTGACTCTTCTGGTCTAGCCCTTTCTTTTACTTTTTTTGTCCATAGTAACCTAATAGTTATTAAACATTATGCTTGATAATTGTACTTCTTACACATTATCTATTCTTGTTTTGGACCATAGTCCAAAATTCTAATACGCATTCTAGTGCATCACTTCTACACTTAAGATTATATTCTATTTGAATTCGGTATTACAATTCAATCCTACGTATGGTCATAGCTCATAGAAATTCATATAGTTCAAGCATATTCATTCATGCACAATCAACACAATTCTCATGATAGTATTTATGGCATATCTCTTATCTTCACATTCCTTACATGCATAAAACAATTGCATTTTAAGTCTTCAATCCACACGAGATACTTTTTTTTGTCTGTTAGTCCATCGACAAACATTCATTGACATAATACTGAAACGATGGTACTTTATGGATGACCGGACATTTTCAATTTATGAGTTCTTCCTTTACTGAGATGTGGATCAAGACATATTAATCACAATATCCATTCAACTAAATCATGTTCATCATTCAACACACAACAACCAAAGCCATAAAACCAAGCATGCTTAAAAATCATAACTTTATTCCCATAACATAAGAATATTTACTCATAAGTATCTAAAAAGAATTAACAGTCCCCCTTTCAGCCTTTACAGAGCTTCAAATTCACATCATCCATATGCCGTAAGCGGATCACATCTACAATAACACCACAATCATCCACTAAGTACTTCCTACATATTTCAAGTAAACAATATTGTAAAGGTTGTCCACGACCAACACGGCTAAAAAGGCAGTGCCTTTGACCCTGTCGCAGGTAGCTAGAGAGCAAGAAGGAAATGGAGAAGAAGAAGAAGAAGAAGGAGAAAATGAAGAGAAAGAAAGAGAATAAGGCCGCCAGAGGTCCACTGCCATCAGGCTGCAATTGGCTTTGTCCTCCGTTACTTTCGGCACCCCATGAATAAATTGAAAATTTCTCACTTATCCCCCCAGTTTACAAAAAATAGAGTGAATGTATGACTTACTTATTATAGGGAGTCGCCCCCATCTCATTTTAGTAATGAGTTCGTCTAGCGTCACTTTGACTTTCAATACCAGATTAAATCACCCCAGCCCACGTGGCCATGGGGCCCTACAATTGTGCAGGTGGGCCGGGGTGATTTAATCTGATATTGAAAGTCGGTAACTAAAACATTTCTCTTTAGTAATTTGTCGAGGATAAGTCCCAATAATATTTTGCCTATAAAGCCCCTCCTCGGTTTCTTAAAGGCTTATTATGGGGAGTGATCCCCGTCGCAATTCTATAATCTGTCGGGGATCCATTCTCGAAAGCCTCTATTCAGAAATCCCCTTTCTCGATTTTTTCACTGGCTTCTTACTGACCTGGAGTGAATCTTATTTTTCTTATGTAATTTGTTTTAGGACCAATCCCCGAACTGTCTGACGAGGAAGGACGACACTGAACTGCAAGAGATTGTGACAAGGTCGAACGCCTTAGAAGAAGATGGCTCGTGTCGTCAGCCCAGTATTGACCTACCTCCTCCTCCCCGTCATTGTTTTCCTTCTTACTTCTTCTCTCCTTCCTCCTCACCATCTCCATATCCTTCTACCATGGTGACTACGATTGTGCTGGTCACTACCAACCATGATCTCGTGCACTCATTGCCAGATCATCCACGACCAACATGGCTAAAAAGGTGGTGTGTTTGGCCATGCCTAGGAAATGGAGAAGGGGAGGACGAGAAAAAGAGACAGAAAATGGAGGAGTAAGAAGAAGAAGTGGAGGTCGCCCGCCGACGATGCTGCCTAAAGCCCGCTGCCATTGGACGGTCGCTGGCTTTATTCAAAGAAGAAGAGTGAATGGGGAGATAGAATCATAGAAAGTGTTTGAGGGTGTGGGGGATGATGAGAAAATTAGTGAGGGAAAGGGTGGGGGTGGTAGCAAAAATAAAACGAGAAAAGCATACGGGGGATGGTGAGGTAATGAGGGACATAGGACTTTAATGGGTTTAAATATCCCCATTCTAATTCTAAAAAGAAGATAAAAATAGATGGGGGATAGGGGGAAATTGGGGGAAACTGGGGAACATATAGGATTTTAATGGGGTCCAAATAGCCCCATTCCTTTTCTTTTGTGTTTGACTCGTGTCGCTAAAATATTGTTAATACTCCCTTCATCCAATATTACCTGTGTGCATTAGAAAAGCCAATTGAGATCGATTCATTTTGGTTTTCTAATACAAATAGGTAATATTGGACGGAGGGAGCTATTTTTTCAAAATTAACCCACTCCCTCTGTGGGGAATTATTATTACCATAAGGTTTAGTGTAATCTAGTTCATTTGGAATAACCTTATAGTAATAATATATCCGGACAGGGGGAGTATTTTAGTTCATTTTGAAAAAACAAATGTTTGGAATATTCGCTAAACGGGTAGCTTCTTCAGTACCATTTTATTGGGACAAGTTGCACAAGCCAAAAGACACAACAGGCTGTTCAATAGAGCTTAGACCAAAAAAATTTCCTCTCTGTCTATCTTGTTTGACTTGCTAGTGGAGTCCCTCTCTTCTCTGAACAAGAAAATGTAACTGAGATTGTTGGCAAAAAAGGAAACAAACAAAGATTCTTGATTGTATGTGCTGGATTGTATCTGAAGCTGGGAATGATACTGCAATCTCAGTGGGCAAGAGAGGAAGTAAGTCCCTTCTCTCTTCATCTCAAATTTGCTTCTGCTACAAGTAATTACTTGGATTCCTTTCTTATTCTCAATGATTAATTGATTATCAAAATAGAGAACAGATCAAACAGCGTTGTTGATCTACCATCTCCTCAGTTTGAATTTGAGTTTTGACTATTTTATGTTCTACCCATACAAGCTCTGTATCAAGATTTTCTTTACAATTCACCTTGTATGAAAAAAATTCTTGTTTCCTTGCAAGATCTAGATACCATGCCCAGAAATTTAATACCAATGCTTTGCAACTATGGTGGGGAATTTAAAATAGAAGCTGAGAAAGTTTGTTACAGAGGAGGCATCACACGCCTCATTCATGTTGATCAGAACATCAATATGGTCAATCTGCAGCTGAAACTAAAGAAAACTTGCGTGTCTTTGCCGAGAATTGCTGCAATTAAGTACAGAAAGCCTGATATGGGATGTGATCTTCAGCTTGTGCCTGTTAAGAATGATGTGGATTTGACCAAGATGAAGAATATTTTTTTCCTCCGTTCCAACTCTGTCCCAATTGAGTTGTATATATTTGCTGCAGATATCAATTGTCCTTCAGCTTGCAGCACCAATAATTCAAGGTACTAATTTAGATTATTGGGCATATGCATCTTCTGCTCTCTCTAAGAAACAGAAATAGATAAAGTCTGTCTTCAAGAACAAGTTGTGTTATCTAAATGTGAGATACATAGAATCACTGAAAGATGGCTGTAGATGATGGAAATATATCGGTAATTTTGTGTAAACTGAAACAAAGATTATGGACCATAAGAATTTGATGGTTACTTTGGCAACAGTAGCAGCCAAGCCGCCGTAGTGACCGGACAAAACGTCAAGCTAAAACCTACTTTTGAATGCAAGATGACAATATCTAATGAACAAAGAAGGAAAGCTGAATCAAAGGACTCTGGATCAAATAAAACACCAAAGATTGGCTGCAAGGAGGGCAGTATTCACTATGCTGAGGTAGTTGTGATCTCGTGCAAATCAATCTATCATTATTAATTCATGCAATAGTTCACAGAATCCAGTTTAGATTGTCTTGCACATATAGTGTTTTTCTTCCTAATTTTATGTGGTATGTGCTCGAGTTTGCTCATTTATAAGAGAGCACCATGTCTGCAGTTGTTTATTGCGTGTATATCTTTTCCTGCAGCTAGCAAAGAGTCCTATGTCACAACATCGCGTGCTACAAGGCAGTACTGAGTACTCTAATTTAACAAATGGACATAGCTTTGATGGAGGCAATGCTTTAGCAATTTAGATTGTTTCTTCTCTTTTTCTTTTATGATTATTAGTATTATTTTTTTCTTGTCATGTTCCTTTTTCCTATTGGAGAGATTTATATAGTCTACTTACAGAAAAGGAAGAAAGGTCAGACCAGCATCATATGTTGAAGGAGCTGTTCATCACCGAAGGGCAATTTCGGAGATGTGCACAGGATTTGATCATGCGTCTGAGAGAAGAAGAAACAGGTCATAAGCCATTATACTACTAACTCATATATTCATGAATTAATAAAATTGGCCATCAAATTGGAATGCTAGTATATTCTTAGAAATCATAACAATCTCTCTTTAACATTTGCTTTTGTCGATAGCAGGAAATGGATTGATCGAACGAAAATTAATAATTTGGTACCTAGAGCAGAAGAACCAAGGAGCCTCTGATGCAAATTCTGAGATGGTGGATGAAGTACGGCGAGTAAGGGCTGTCATACAGGTAGGAGCATACGAGGTAGAGTAATTACCCCATGTCAAAGCCTCCAGTAGATTGCTGATCATTTTCTTGTATACACAGAGATTGATCATGAAAGAAGGATATTTAACCCTTTCGGATGCAACTGATGACAACGAAAGTATAGAAAGAAGAATTTCAGCAGCACCAATTTCCAATAGAATTTTCAACGACTTGTTGTAGAAATTCCTCTTCTGTATAATTATTGTAAATTGTTATAAGATGAAAACAGACAATTAAATTGAGACTGAGGGATTATTGTCTTTTTTTGTGAAAATATAATTGAATACTCTCTCAGTTCGATGAAGCCTGCTTGCGAGCTTTTTACGTGTGACCTGGCGCCAAATACGGGTTTCTCATATTACCCGGAATCACTTTCTTTCTTCCATATGACCCGAAAAGTACCCAAAATGCTCTTAGGTTTAGGTATAAGCCACCCACTCTTCGTTTTTCCATATTACCCGGAATGGGAGCGACTACCCGGAGAAGCTCGCGTTAGTCGGAGAAGAAGGCGTTCCGTCCGGCCTCTCCGCCCATATCATCGCCGGCGCCAGCGCCGTCGAACTCCGGAAAGGTCATCTTCACGGCAAAAAAGCGGGGAAAACGAGCGGGAAAGATCGGGTATTGGAAAACAAACTTCAACGGAGGCAACGTACATCGAAAAACTCGTAGGTGAAGTTCAAATACGACGATTTTTATCATGAAAGTTGGTTCCAGACAAGAAAGTTGAAAACTTAGCAAGTTTTCAACTATTGTTACAGTCGTGTATTCGACAACACGACTGTAATAATAGTCGTGTTTGATGAAACACGACTCATAGACGTTGCTTTTCACTCATATACGGTTTTCAATATATCGTGTCTCACGATTTTTTAACTTATTTCGGTATTTAAATGGCAGGTACGGATGGAGAAGATAGTTCTTTGTTTACACTACGATGGAGTTTTTACAAATTCTGATAAGTACGTGGGCGGGAAACGAAAGCTCCTGCCTATAGATACACGAGTAAAGTACCTGGAACTGTTGCAACAAGTGGAAGAAAGATTACCGCTTAAGTCTACATCTAGTACATTAACTTTGTCATATCGTGTTGACTCTGAATACACATTTCTCCTTGAAGACGATAAAGACGTGGAGTCAATATTTATACTTCACAAGAGCAAGCAAGGCACAAATGGACTACTCCGCCTGTACGTGGAGTGGGCTTCTACGGGCAATAACATGGAGACTTCGACTCTCAATAAGGAAATAAATGCCAATGCAAATAAGGAGGAGGAGAGGCTACCAGAGGCAGAAGTGAGGCTGGCCAGTAAGACACCGCTGGAGAGGCCGTCCAGCCCGGGCAATAAGACACCCGCATCAGCAGTCGAAGGAGGAAGAGATGGAGACTATGCTAGGTGAGATTTCTAAGGCGCGGATACAGGCAAGTCGTGTGCTATTATAGTCGACTATAATAGTACACGACTAAAAATTTTGTCGTGCCGTATGCAACACGACGATATACATAGTCGTGTTTCATAGTACACGACTAGAAATCAATTCGTGTTGCATAAGACACGACTTCACTACGTGCTATCGTTTTCTCAAGTCCATTCATACATCTTTTTTCCCGCAGTTTGGGAGATGGAGAAGAAGGTGAAGATGAAGAAGAAGATGAAGATGAAGATTCCAGTCCAGATGAAGAAGAATTGTTGGATGAAGATGAATTACTGTGGTCTGCAGATGAGTGGGATGAGCCTCTTATAGTACCACATTTCAGCCAGCCAGATCACACGGGAACATCGACTTCTAGAGGTCCCACGGCAGGAGACACATGTAAAGGGAAATCTGTCGCGTCGGGGGACGATGAGTATCTCAATATTGAGGGTGATGGTGGTTGGGATTGTGGTACCTATTCTGCACAGGCCGGTCCTTCAAAACATTGTGAAGAGGAGACGATGTTGACCGGAAGTTTGCAAGCAAAAGACTACGAGGCACAACTTACCTTAGGGGCTAGATTTGAAAGCGTCAAGCAGTTCAAGATGGTTCTAACTGATCTGGTAATCAAGAGGAAGTTCATGTTCAAAGTAGCGGATGAGAGCAAGGACACATTCGCTGCAACGTGCAAGGTTTCGGGGTGCAAGTGGTACATACGAGCGTCGAACAGACTTGATGGAGTCAGCGTAACAAGGAGGGAAGAACGGCATACATGTGACACTTTTGTAAGTTCGAAAGATCATCCATTGGCTTCTCACCTCTGGATTGCGAGGAAGTATCATGGCCTCCATAAGGATTCAAACTCCATAAAAATCTCAAATATCCAACAATACATTGAGAAGCATTGGGGCGTGACAGTCAACTATAAAAGGGCATGGAGGGCGAAAGAGGAATTGATCCGATTGATCGATGGCAACCCTGAAGACGCATATCGTATTTTGCCACATTACGGAAGGGAATTAGAGCGGTCTAACACAGGTACACATGTGGTCATAGAAAGATCAGCTGATATACCTGATATCCCAATTGAGTTAGCTGGCTACGACTTCAGACGTGTGTTTTGGATGTTCCGCCCGGTCGCAAGAGCATTCCGAAGAACACTGAGACCATTGCTCACACTTGATGGAACATTCCTAAAAGAAAAGTACCCTGGAGTATTATTGGTTGCTACAGCAATCGACGGCAATCAACAATTAATGTGTCTTGCATATGCAATTGTCGATAAAGAGAATATCAAAATGTGGTAAATATAGAAGCAGGAAAGACGACTATTCTAACAGTCGTGTTTTGGACGACACGACTGGGCACACATTCGTGTCTTCGAAAACACGACTACTCATACAATCGTGTTTTGTTTATACACGACCTTCTAACAACCTGAAGCATTCTGTGTTTAATATGCTTGTCTCTCACTTGTACAGGACGTGGTTCCTCACCTTACTAAAATGTTTTCTCTTTACGGACCCCCCGGCCTCCCTGGACACTATTGTCTCTGATAGACAAAAGGGCCTTCTGAGAGCGGTCGCCGATGTCTTCCCCGAGGCTCACCATGGGTTTTGCCTAAGGCATATGGCCGCAAATATGCTTAATACTTGGAAGGATAAGTACCTGAAGGAACTTCTATTCCGAGCTGCAAAATGCTTCAGGAGACCAGAATTCGATGCAACCATGGAGAAGATGAAAGAACACAATGAGGCGGCCTGGAAATATGTTGACAATATTCCGAAAACACATTGGGCGAACGTAGAGTATCCGGGTAAAAGGTACGGCACTCTCACGTCGAACGCGTCAGAAAGTGTAAATAATATGCTTCTAAAGGCAAGGTTTTGGCCAATAACTCGGTTGATCGAGCAAACGCGGGCGACCACAAGCGTCCATTTTCAGAGACGCCAAATAGAAGCAGACGGGCTACCGACTCCGTTAACAAAATATGCACAGAATCATATCAATCAGATGAGGAATCAGAGTGCTGGAACAGTTCGAGTTTAACCGCTATCATTACGGCAGTTTGAAGTGACATCTTTATACCATGTGGTAAGCATAAATTCGTTTTCTATAAGATACGACTATAACAAAGTCGTGTCGTATAAGACAGGACTAGTCATACAGTCGTGTCTTCGACGACACGAGTATTCTTGGAAGACACTGATGTTGTTCACGTTTTCGCATCAGGATGTTGTTGACCTTACGAATAGAACGTGCACATGTGGCTTCTTCCAGAGCATGGGACTTCCATGCAAGCACGCCATGGCATGTATTGATGAGAGGAGTTTAGAAGCGGTAGAATATTGTGAGAAGTGGTACTGCGCAAGTACGTACCGCAGCACGTACGAAGAAGTAGTCTTTCCTACTTTAGACAGAAGTCAGTGGGGGAATTACGGGGTTTTATTTAAATGCGAACCGCCCATGGTTGAAGCTCCAAAGAAGGGCAGGAGAAAAACAAAGAGAATTGAGTCCCAGTTCGAGCCACCTGCAAGGACAAGTTCGAAATGTGGGAATTGTCGTGAAGCTGGTCACAACCGTACAAAGTGCACCAACAGCCCGGTTCCGAAAGAAAATCGGACGCGCAGGAAACGAACACTTCCGCAACAAGGTAAACTGACTACGAACGAGACATCGCATGTACGCCGCTCCGGCTTACCTCAGCCCCCACCATTCTTCACTTAGGATGTAGTAAAATTCTTGTATAACGCATATTAACTTCTACCGAATTGTACGCCTGTAAAGAAAAAGAAAAGCAGAAATAAAAAACAATCTTTCGAGTTTGAATGCATCATCCGTTTATTCCATTATACCCGAATATTACATTACACGACTATCTATACTGTCGTGTATTGTAAAACCCGACTATTTACTAAGTCGTGTCGACTAGAAGACAACTATATATAAAGTCGTGTTGCATCAGAGATGATTATATACGTAGTCGTGTTGCATGAAGGCCGTATTCAAAGTCATGCTTGCGATATTTTGTCTACATCTGGTATGCGTCAAAAAAAGATTTTGAATTATTTGAAAGAGAACTGTACAACAAGGTGTCAAGAATGTATTTGAATTATTTGAAAGAGTACAAAGAAGCTTTGTACAATAAAATAATGTGAATAAAATGAATATGAATTTATTCTTTATCCGGAAGCCGCATAAAACCCGCAACTGTGACGGCATCTTTTTTGACTTGTCCGGAATCGTCGTCAAACTCGCTGTTAATAACCCCCCGAATCAAGGTTGAAGCGATGACTGGTCGCCAAAGTCGTGTAATTGTCGACTGATCAAACTCCGGTGGGTTGACATTGGACGCCAAGTGCACGACGTACATCATGATGAAGATGCCACAGTCTTTCGAATTCTGTTGCCACGGCGCTTTGGCTATCTGAGTCATCTTCCAGTCTAGCAAACCAAACCACCCCAGCTTGCCTGCCATCACAACGTTCATGAACTGCGTGAATTTGTCAGCAGCTTTTCTGTGATGCGGATATAATTGGGATCTGCCAGACAGCGGGTTGTAGAAGCGCCATACACAGTGCGGGAAATGTACATACACGAGGCAGAAGTGGGAGCCAGTGTGGATTGGGAAAAATGCGTAGAACATGTTCCTGTTCAAGCCGTCGAGCATCCTCCCGAGCTTTTTAACCAATTTCGCATTATTTCCTCCTTCCTGGTGCTCCTGCGAAACCGCAAGAGAGTTAGACAACGATGCTCGTAATATCATACTTAATTACGTATCACTCCTTATGCAGGGAACACTTACGTTGTCGAATATCTCTTTGAATGCGTGGCAACCAAAAAATACCCACGGATATTTCATCCGATTTCTGTCATTGCGCTGGCTCAACAGACTTAAAAACGCATTTATAACCTATGGAAAAACATCCACAGGAGTCATAACAGTTGAAGTAAGGCAATATACAACTTCTAATTAAATCGATTATTGTATATACGATAGACACGACTATGCGTATAGTCGTGTGTTGCAACGACACGACTACGCGCAAAGTCGTGTCTTCGAATACCGACTTTACGTCAACAAAAACATATGAGGAGCATAGGTTTACTTACATTGGTGTTTATTTCTGTTGTTTGTAGGAGGGATACATAGTCGTCATCACATAGCGTTGGGATTGGATAAGCCTTCCTCGGATTGGCGATCCATCCATCTATTGCCACTCTATCCCGCTCTAACAATACCTCCATGTCGAAGCATAACTCCAAATCGGCATAGTTGTCGGGGAGTGCAATTACAGACTTACACTTTTGAGGGGTTAGGAGGACATCGACGTCAACAGGCTGGGATGCGGTTAAGCCAGTGCCCTCCGCCACCTCCTCCTCCTCCTTCGCCTCCTCCTCCTCAGCCTCCTCTTCCTTCACCTCCTCCGTCTTCTCCTCCTCCATCGCCTCTTCGTCGGCCTGCACCTCCTCCTCCTTCCCCTCCTCCTCCTTCGGCTCCTTCTCCAGAACATCCGCCTTCACCTCCTCCTCCTCGACATCCCCGTCCTTCACATCCTCCTTCCCCTCCTCCTTGACGGTTTCGATATCCGACTGCTGTAAGGAAGAGATGACCTCATCGATGATAGAGGTCGCTTGTCGATCGGATATGGTTTCTTCGGAGTCGGCTTTCGGCTGAGGGGACCTATTCCTTCTTTCCTGCTCCTCCGCCATTCTCCGTATATGGTCATCTTCCCTAATCCTCTGCAATTCCCTCGCGGAGACAGTCCTCATTCGCTTCCTTACCACTACACCAGGGGGGAATAGGTCCCGTCTGTACGTCGGACGGGACTCGACTTCTGCACGCTCCATATCTTCGTTGAATTCTGGTTGGAGCTTCTTCAAAAACAACTTGGCAGAGGATCTCTTTGTAGCCCGTTCAATCTTGTCTTCCTCATCCGCGCATTTGATGGGAGCTAAAATGACATTTTACTTATTCGTGTCAGTAGTAGCAACACGATAAAAAACATAGTCGTGTTGTATGAAACACGATAAACCACATAGTCGTCTATCATTAAACACGATAAATATAATAGTCGTGTACCATGTGGCATGAGAAAATAAATAATCGTCTACCACTTACCTTTACCCCATTTCGTCGAATCCAGATGTGACTTCCTTGCCAGCTCCTTTGTCCGCGTACCAATCGGAGTGTTCTTCATATGCTCCTTGTCACGGGGCCGCTTCTTTGGCTCCATCTGATGCACCGATGACTTCTCTGGCTCCATTTGGGGCCGCTTCTTTGGCTCCATCTGATGCACCGATGACTTCTTTGGCTCCATTTGGGTACTGATCATTTTCTTGTTTCTTTTGTTTTCTTCATGTGAACACGACTGAAGTACTGTTCTTTGTTAAATAAAACTGGAGCCCATCCCCCCTCCCCCCGACCGGATTTTCAGAGCTTTTTACATATGACCTGGCGCCAACTTTGAGTTTCCCATATCACCCGGAATCTTTCTCTTTCTCCCATATGACCCGGAATCGGCACCTAGAGTACCAAAAATGCCCTTCTTTTACGTTTTTAAGCCTTTTGTATCCCAAATGCTTTATTCTTCCCAAAATTAGTGATTTACGGGAGCATCAAGTTGGGGAAGAAGATATTCCGGCAAAGGTCCGTCCATAATCGCGGTTGAAACCATCGCCAGCGCCGTCTAACTCGGAAAAAAATAAAATTTCATGCCAAAAAACTGTAAAATAGCGGAAAAGACGAAAAAAATATATGATGAAAGGATTTTGATGTAAGATCAGCGGGGAAGCCCTCCCAACAACAAAAATTAAGATCTACATGTAAAAAAATACATATAAAGGCCACTCATTAGTGTTCAACCGCTCATGGACACAAAATAAAAGAATAAAAATGGGCAAAAACATAAAATACTCGTCGGCGAGCGACAAGTTCAATTTATATATCTTTCTGTGATCCTAATGAGGTGGAAGAGGAAGAAAAATAAGGAAGAACGAAAAAAAAATGGGTAAAAACAGATAAAAAATGAGCGAGTTATGACATTTTAAAAATTGCAACACGACTTGAACTTGAGTCGTGTCATATACAACACGATTTTTCCGCAATTTTCAAAATGTCATAACTCACTCATTTTTTATCCGTTTTTGCCCTTTTTTTTTTGTTCTTCTTTATTTTTCTTCCTCTTCCACCTCATAAAGATATATTAAACTAAGAAATTAAGAAAAAAGAAGAAAGTAGAAGCTTTACGGCGAAGAGCTTCCACTTTCTTATTTCTTTTAATTTTTTCTTCATTTTCAAGCCTAATATATCTTCGTGATGTAGAAGAGGAGGAAAAATAAAGAAGAACGAAAAAAAATAGGTGAAAACGGATAAAAAATGAGTGAGTTATGACATTTTGAAAATTGCAGAAAAATTGTGTTGCATATGACACGACTCAAGTTCAAGTCGTCTATTCAACAACACGACTTTACCTTGAGTCGTGTCATATACAACGCGATTTATTTGAAAATTTCAAAATGTCATAACTCGCTCATTTTTTATCCATTTTTGCTCATTTTTTTGCGTTCTTCTTTATTTTTCCTCCTCTTCCACATCATGAAGATATATTAGGCTAATAAAAAAAGAAAAAAGATGAAAGTAGAAGCTTTGCGGCGAAGAGCTTCCACTTTCTTATTTCTTCAAATTTTTTCTTCATTTCTCAGCCTAATATATCTTCATGATGTGGAAGAGGAGGAAAAATAAAGAAAAATGCAAAAAAATGCAAAAAAATGAATGAGTTATGACATTTTGAAAATTGCAGAAAAATCGTGTTGCATATGACACGACTCAAAGTCAAGTCGTGTATTCGACAACACGACTTTACCTTGAGTCGTGTCATATACAACGCGATTTATTTGAAAATTTCAAAATGTCATAACTCGCACATTTTTTATCCATTTTTACCCTTTTTTTTTGCGTTCTTCTTTATTTTTCCTCCTCTTCCACATTATGAAGATATATTAGAATGAGAAATCAAGAAAAAATTGGAAGAAATAAGAAAGTGGAAGCTCTTCGCCGCAAAGCTTCTACTTTCATCTTTTTTCTTCTTTTTTCTTCATTTCTTAGCTTAATATATCTTTATGAGGTGGAAGAGGAAGAAAAATAAAGAAGAACAAAAAAAATGGGCAAAAACGGATAAAAAATGAGTGAGCTATGACATTTTGAAAATTGCAGAAAAATCGTGTTGTATATGACACGACTCAAGTTCAAGTCGTGTTGTAATTTTTAAAATGTCATAACTCGCTCATTTTTTATCTGTTTTTGCCCATTTTTTTTGCGTTCTTCCTTATTTTTCTTCCTCTTCCACCTCATTAGGATCACAGAAAGATATATAAATTGAACTTGTCGCTCACCGACGAGTATTTCATATTTTTGCCTATTTTTATTCTTTTATTTTGTGTCCATAAGCGGTTGAACACTAATGAGTGACCTTTATATGTATTTTTTTACATGTAGATCTCAGTTTTTGTTGTTGGGAGGGCTTCCCCGCTGATCTTACATCAAAATCCTTTCATCATATATTTTTTTCGTCTTTCTCACTATTTTACAGTTTTTTGGCATGAAATTTTATTTTTTTTTGAGTTAGACAACGCCGGCGATGGTTTCAACCGCGATTATGGACGGACCTTTGCCGGAATATCTTCTTCCCCAACTTGATGCTCCCGTAAATCACTAATTTTGGGAAGAATGAAGCATTTGGGATACAAAAAGCTTAAAAACGTAAAAGAAGGGCATTTTTGGTACTCTAGGTGCCGATTCCGGGTCATATGGGAGAAAGAGAAAGATTCCGGGTGATATGGGAAACTCAAAATTGGCGCCAGGTCATATGTAAAAAGCTCCATGCCTGCATTTATTACACTATAAAGCCTGTACTAAAATAGAGTTCCCCCTCTCCAATCTTTTCTTATATTTTTATAACAAGGAGTGTCAAAGTCCTTACGCCCCCACTAGAAAGGGCAGCGCAACCGACCTCTCAGTGCATGCAAAGCCCACCTATCATTCGCACTAAGAAATAAGAATATATAATCCCGGGTAGGTGGCCAACGGGATTTGAATTTGGACCTCTGCTTTTTTGGTCGTGAGGGAGTAAGTCAGCCATGTATTGATGGACA
Source organism: Houttuynia cordata (assembly GCA_039654745.1). Taxonomy (NCBI): domain Eukaryota; kingdom Viridiplantae; phylum Streptophyta; class Magnoliopsida; order Piperales; family Saururaceae; genus Houttuynia; species Houttuynia cordata. The sequence goes on from CM077512.1 coordinate 7,679,053, forward strand.
CAAGCAAAGTCAGGCATGTTATGATGGACAGTCCTAGACTGGCTTATTTAGACAAACGTCTGAACATAAGGCCGGACAGTCCTCTCGGGCAGGAGGATCCGGCCCAAAGTTTCCCGTAGTTTGCGTGCCACCAAAACCCAACCTAAATCTGGCCCTCTGATGCAGGGGAGAGAGCCCTTCCATGGCTTCCCTGAGGAGGGATGAAGATGATCCCTGAAATCCCGCCGACAAATACGGCTTTACCCCTTCGTCGATGATGAATCAGTGAGTCCGATTCTAGCTTCTGCTACCTTTTTCAGCTTCTTCGTCTCTCAATTTGCTGCGACTTTCTCAGAATTGTTTGTGCTATAATCTGCTCCCTCTGTCTTGTATTAGTTGTACGATTTGGTTTTTACAAAATGAACTGCCAAGTATCGGGAGGGATTAAGTAGATAGAAGTTGAATTTGAGTGAAGTGGCGAAAAGGCGAATTATCGGATGATTTGTATATTTTCGGGTCTTGAATTATTATGAAGCTTCCAAAGGTTTTTTAGACTGTTTGGAAGAACATATGCAGTTTTTTTAGGCACTCTATAATATAATTGTTTTGATTTTTATGTTTTTTGTGGAGATGAAGTATTGCATTAGTAAAATTTGAGTGATGCAGTGAGAAAGGGGAATTATGACAAGATCTGTATATTTGCAAATTATGGATTAATTTGATCTTCATAGAACTAGGATTCCTTTTATTCGAGCTTTGAGAACCTTTACAAAGGGTTTTTTGGGTTGTTGGAAGCTCATCTACTTTTTTTTCTGGATACTTTGATAGGTAAATGAAACTTGTACTAAAGGATGGCATCTAAGTGTATCCAACAACCCAAACCCATTGTAAAGGCTTCCATTGGTGCTTCTTGTTTTCGTATTTTGATGTAGTGGCTTAAAATGAGAAAAACAAATGATCAGTGATCATAGATGGTAGCTATGTACTCTCTTCGTCCTACTTGAGTAGATGCCTATGGTTTTCCTAGTGGAAGGAGCATGTGGATATGGCTGGATTTACTGCTGGCCGTCTTTATCATTTTTCCCCTTTAGTTGTTTGGAAAGTAATAGAGATGGAATCGACAACGTTCGATTGAAGATCAGAATTCGCAAACAAGAGAGAGATTAAAATTTTACAAAGTAAACCATTGACTTTTCTTACTATGAAATATTGAATGACGTTTGTTTTGGTAGTTAGACATGGAAAGCTTGGATGGGTTAACGGCTATACTAACTGAATTCATTTGATTCCACAAATTTGTGTTTCCCTGCCCTTTATGCATTTATTGAGAGTCCCCTCTCTCTCTCTCTATCTTCACAATTGTTGTCCTTTTGTATCATGTAAAGTGAATCATCTAGTTTTGTAATAAACCTCTTCTTGACTCATGCAGGAGCTACCTGTTGAGTTAAATAGAAGGAAGCTGAGGAGCAATCTATTTACTGATTTGTTTACTCGTGAAAAGAAACAAAAGTATATTTTAACATCTGTCCTCCAACATGTTCTGTTTGTATTTATATTTTCTTGCAGGCATTGAGTTTTGTTAGGCAATGGGTTCTTCATCCAGAAAGCATTCTAAAAGTGCATCTTCCAAGGTTATTCTTTTTCTTTCATCACCAAAGAGGAGGTTTGCTTTCTTGTGTTGAAGTTAATCACAATACTCGCGTTATGGAATTAAAGTCTGTGCTAATTATCATTCTAGGCTCGGCGGCGGCAGCGGCAGCGGCAGCGGCTAAAAGAGAAATCCAGGAAGCGTCATCGAGACGCTTCGTCACCTTCTTCACATGACTATTCTTCGTCTTCTGATTCAGAAAAATACTGCAGGACTTACAAAAAGAAGCTAAAAGTGGTAAAAAAGCGATCTAGACGCTCTCTGTGCCCTGAAGATGAAAGGTTGCGCACAAAGAGAATTCAGGCCAAGCAACACTCTCGATCTATGGAAAGGAAGAAAGTAGTCAATAAGAAGAAGAAAAATTCTGGGAGAAGCTATTCATGTTCAACGTGTTCTGATGGGAGTGATAGCAGCAGTGATGAGAGAGAAATTAGTAGAATGCGTAAACTTGAATGTCGTCAATCCCGCCCTGATGAAGGAAGGAGGAAGCACAGGTACAGGTCTCCCTCATCAAGAAGCTCTTTGTCATGTAGTAGTTGCAGCAAAAGTAACCGTGAATCACCTAAACAGGTGGGATCAGTTTCCCCTGTCCCTAAAGAAATTAAAGAAACTAAAGGGGGGCAACATTATAAGAGCGAAAATAACGCTGAAATAATACAGTCTAATGATGATTATCCTTCCTCTAGAAGCAATGACAGTACAGACGTTGAGAGAATTAGGCAGACAGGAAGTGATGAACATACAAAAATGCCAACTGAAATGAACAAAATTGAGTCCTTTGCTGAAAGTGATAATCCAAGAGTTGGTGACGTGGAGGAAACTCTACTAAGACAAAAAGCTTTGGAGAATTTGGCAAAATTTCGTTTCAGGCAGCTAGCAAGTGCAAAAGGGTCAGGCAATCTAAAAGATGAAGGTGCAGCTTCTGGCCATGTCCTAACTAGTTCACGTGATAAGCTTACCGACCTGATGGATCACACTGGAACAGAACCAAATAATGAGAATGTTTGGTGTAATGAACCTCGTAAGTCCTTTCGAGTCCGTAGTCTAGTAGTTGCAGCAAAGATGAATAAAGAGCGAACATTAGTTGAATCTGGTGTTGAAGAGTTTCCTAAAGAGCCTTCAGTGGCTGAAGATGCCCCTCATGAGCATATCAAAGCTGCACTTAAGCCTGTCCCTCAGTCTAGCAGTATGTCCACCATCAAAGCTAATGAGCATAAAGGTTCAGAGTTCGGTTTGCCTCCAAATTCTGAGACTGAATGTGATGCTTACAATGATCAGAAGGGTGAAGCTGGTGGTGGATCCCACCTGGAGCAGAAGACAATGTCTGTCATGCGGGGTGGAGAGTTAGTGCAGGTAAATTGCTTGTCTGCACACATTATTCTAGCAGCTTGAAGCTTTCTTTTTCGAAGTTAATGTTCTCCAAACTGCATCCGATTTTTTAAATCTGGATCTGTTAAATTTTGATGTGTCTGGCAGGTGACTTACAAGGTGCATATACCAAAAAGAGCACAAGCCTTGGCGAAGAGGCGACTGCAACGGTGAAATATATTTTGCAGCTGCAGCTGGTTCTAAGAACTAATGGATGTTGCGTGGATTAGACATCTTGGAAAATAACCTCAGGATGAGGCAACTGGAAAAAGAGGTCATTTATTTTAAACCTCAGTTTGTTAAAATAAAATATATGTTCTGATTTGTGTTGGAAGATACTATTTCATACCGTTGCCTTTTTACCTGTTATGGCTTGTATAAGTTTGACTTCCAAAGTGTCAAAAAAAAAAGCTCAACTTGCAACACGCTCTCTAGTGGGTTTTGAAAATGACCTGGCCACGGACTGGGATTGGTGGCCAGCTACATGTTTTTCCAGTTGGGCTGTGGGCTAACCCAGTTGAACGAGAAGAACTAGAAGGCGCAAAAGTCTGACCAGTTTTGGTTGAAGGCTGTTTGACCTTCTTGATATGCTTAATTTCATGGATCTTTGTAATTTTACCTTGTGGATCACGACTCTGCCGAAGGAATTTTGCATGGTTAGCAACATTTATGTCATCTGAGAATCAGAAGCTAAGCTATGTTCAAACGAGCTCAAATTGGTAAGAGGACATCTAAAGAGTAAGTTCCGGACGCGTAGATGAAGGTATGGTGGCAATAGTCTGATAGGTTTATCTTCTTTTTGGCTACTTTTTTTTTGCTGCAACTGCTCAAGGCAGTGGACAACAAACTCACACAGCACCGCACCCAGTGTTCTAAGATACCCTTTGTGCTTGGGTTGAAACTCAGACCCGTCTTATAGCCATGTATGTTATCCCTTGTGGGCAGCGTAGAAATAAAAAACAAAAAACTTGTGGGTAATACAGGGACATGAAAAATTTTACCAGTAATATGGTTCAAAATTGAATATTAAAACTAAGTCTTTTGCTTGTCTAATCCAGACGAGTAATAGCCAATGCAGGGACTATTAAATAGCAGCAAAACTCGTTACAAAAATCCAGATACCTAGAGATGAAAATACGAACAACAAAGGCTAATCTTGATGTATCACAACACTTATCACACCATCAATTTTGGGTCAAACAGTTGATACCAATCCAAGAGATTCTACTAATAAAAGCCGGGATTGAATGGCACCCCAAGAGAAGGAAGCCATTGACCACCAGCAATGAACGAATTAACAGTATATTGCTTCACGTCTGCCTCAGATTGAATGATTTTAATTCCAGGCCACTTCAATCTCTGGCTAGTATTTGCACCAGGACCAGTGTTTGCATATTCCCAATATGTCACGGTTTCATGATAACCCCCATGACCAGGGAAGTCCTCCCACCCTGCTGGGTCTATGATTCTATCGATGAAGGTCTGCATGACTATCGTTGTTGCATATTGCTTCCATGGCCGTCCCAAATATGACTTGACCTTTGTGGGATCAAGGCCTGGAGCTGGCTTAATGTTGCAGTGGTGAAACACAGTGCCACTATTCATGGTCTTCATAGTTTTCCCTTGAGCAGAGATTACATTTCCTTGCCCCAAGAGGGGTTGTCGAAGGAATATGTTGCAATCCTGGAATACAACTGCAGCGTAGCCAAAGATGAAGTCTGCAGTGCCGTATATGTCGCATTCTCTAAAGAATTGTGTCTTGTCTGCAACAAAGAGGGTATCCTGATACCCCAAGAAGCTGCATTGGTAGAATGCTGCCCTATTTGTTGCACTCATCATGGCCACTGCTTGCCCTCCTTGTGGACCGGCTGTGTTCTCAAATGTCATCTTGGAAGCAAAAAACCCATCTCCTAACACCACTTTACATGAAAAAAAAAGCACGAGTTATTAAAACAACCCAACACTAGTTCTTATAAAACAACCAAAGAAACCTCCCTCCATTGCATTTTAGTAGTCCGATTTGGAGAAAAGGTATTCTGATGGGGGTCCCAAATGGAGTCTAAAAAACACGTCCTTTCAATGAGAAGCCTATTATACATTCTTTAAGTTCCTCCCAGATGCGTATGAGTTTCTCATAAACTTTTTCACTGTACCTGGCTACTTAAACTGTGCCAATCGAAAATTAATATGGAACAATTTTCATCCAGAATGGGTTATCAAAATGGAATAGCAGAAGAATCACTTTCTGGGTAACAAAGGGTGTCCAAGTCCTAGAGACCCAACCTAGATGGGTTGGGCAATCACCCTCTTAGGACACTATATCCTGCACTCAAGCCCTCCAGGCATGTACAATTCTCTCACCAAGAATTAATTTAGGGGCAGTGATAACCCTACAGCAGATTCCTATACATTTCCATACACAGCTGATGTGTATGGAAATGAGTGGGTGAACTGATGTGCATTTCCATACACATCAGCTGTGTATGAAAAATATATAGGAATCTGCTGTATAAATATCGTTTCCCTTAATTTAGGACCACTGCATCCTGAGGTAGCCTCAGCCATCCCATTAACATTCCCTAGTCTTGTGAACCTAAAATTGTTCTCTTGATAATGTTGCACTGCATTCTTTTTCATAATCAAGATTCTAGTTCATAGTGTAAATAAAATAAATTAGAGAAGTATATACCTAAAGCCATGCTCCCATATAAAAGCATATTGGTTTTCATTGTTAGCAGCTTTGTGGCTGAAGATGGCTATATTAATATTTCATGTGCAACCATCATGTCATGAAGTCAATCCATATATTTTGAAAAGTGTATGATAAATATGATGATGTTGAATCTTTTTATCATCGTCCCCTCTTTAGAAGGTTGCGTCAAGAAGGGCATCTGGCATAAAAACTTGCCACCATGTTTCTTTGTATAGATTTTGTACCATTTTGATTCCGATAAGAGTCAAATGCATATATATTCCATGCCGCCAACCCTAGATAGCTGGGATAAAGCATATGATGATAATAATGACGAGAGAAGTATATACCTAGTGCACCGGAGTTGTGGACGGGAAATCCACTGGAAGCGCTTCGATTAGATGAGAGAATGGTTTTGCCCATCCCATCCCCTATGAAGACTAAATTCACTTTACTGCGATCAACAACTACATTCTCCTTGTAAGTTCCAGCCTTAATGTAGATCACATACTTCTGGGTCGAGTTAGTTGGTGCACTCTGTACTGCTTGTGTGACAGTTTTGTAGTTCCCGCTGCCATCTTGCGCAACCACAACATTTGGCCGGAATTGAGGTTGAGCTGCCTTGCCACCTTTTGGAGTATTTGCACTCAGCCAGAAATCTTGAGAGAGACGAGGCGCTTTTATTGTTGATACCACTTGATTTTGTACTGTTGGACTTGGAGTTTGGGATTCTATTTTTGTTATATTAGTGGCAAGTTTGTTTTTCATTATCACCAACTTTGTTGTTAGATCCTGCAAGTTGTAACAGATAATTAGCTTCACGCAGAAATCAACCAATTAATTTTGGTACAAATGACTTCATAAATTGAATTCTAAGAATAAAGACAAAGCAAAGTGAAGTTTACACATTTCTTCCCAAAGCGGAGGTCTTGAATTCAAACCTTTACTCCATTGGCCTACCACTTGGATCCGATGTATATGATGGGTAGGCCTTGTACGTGCCTGAGGGGATCCGTGGCGAGATACAGAGCTCTAAGAGAACTGTTGCAGTGCCCATTCTAGCCTGGTCCTAAGGACTCGGACTCCTCTCGTTACTTAAGAAAATTAAATGTCTCGTATTAAGATATAACTTTGCTTAGATTTGGAAACAAGAAGAAGAATTATGCTAATTAACTGAGGCAGAGTTGAGATCAATTATGCTTATTAACCCTCAATAGGGCACACTATTTTAGTACACAGTGGAGATCAATTACGCGACGGTAGGCTATCCCAGCTGGCATCTTATGAACTAAGTGTTTCTTCAAAACAAAAGTAAAGTTGATTACATGATTTCCATTTGTTTTCCAAATGATCACGGTAGAGTATAAACTATTAATGTCAATTAACAAGTACAGCACTTAATTACATGTATAGGAGGTTTCATATTTAAAAAAATATTGCGTGCAAGCAACATATGGCATGCCGGGCTCACTGAACAATTTGCTACATGATCTAATACATTTGTGTGGCATGTAACAAGTGAGTTGTACCATTAAAACATTTTAACTAGGAGTTAAAGGAGATATAGATTTGGGGAATGTACTTGGCAAATTTTTCCTACAACTTCCATTCTCTGCTTGTTCTTGGCTGAATACTTGAGCTTGTTAGCGTTAAAATAATTCTCTCTAGCTTCATTGTGTATCAAACCGCAACCAGTCGCCAACATGAAATCCGCCTTGTCTCCAATGAGCATTTCGAGCAGCGCAGGCGAATAGGGATTCACCTCACCTCCATCAGCCAACTTGCTGACGATCCTAGCCAGTCCTGGGATGCTGGCCTCCATGCTCCAAGGATCTTGTATGAGATCTTTAACACAGTGGTCATGGTAGGTACTGATGTTGCACCCCTTCAGGGTTGATGAAACATCATAGTCAGCACAACCCAAGTGACAAGAGAAAAGAAAGCTAGCTGATAGACTCAATAAAAAGAGAAATGTGTGGGAGGCCATAGTGGTGTCAAGCCTATGGGGACTTCAGTAGGTGCATGTTGTGGGGGAGAAGAAGGCTAGCTTTTATGGACATCAATCGACATGCTTACATTTACACAAACTAAGTCGTGTGTCTTTTGTTTTTCAACTCAGAGATTGGACCTGATTTGGTTGAGATTGATCTCTCTAGACTCCTTCCCCTTGAAAATTTCTTGCCGTCAATTAGGCTCTTGGACCTGCTATGTTAATATAGCCAATCATTCTGCCAATCATCCTCATAAATGGAGAGAACTTTTGATAATATTTGTAGACATAATATTAGGATAACACACGTCCATTAATGTATATCGACTGAACTAAGCCAAAGCTTATTTTGCATTGTTTTTGCTTTATCAAAAGTTTCGTTATATAATTTTCCTTTTGAAGACTCCTATGTGGTCTGATTCCTTGTGATCCTTAATGATATTGAGACTTAGGCTACATTTATGACTATAAAAGCCAAGCCTTCCCTTATCGCTTAGGTGTATATGTCTCCTTGTTTGCCACACAGGGAATTTAAAACCACCTTTCCTGTCAAATACACGTGAAGGTAAGTTTTTCAGTAGATTATCAGCCTGCTAAGAGTATTTTTGCCTCGTGACCTTGTCTACTCTTAAAATTAAATAAGTTTGAAGTCTGGACAGTGAGGGCACATTGCGTGTTATATATTGGCCCATTGCAGTTCTTAGTTACAAATTATTTCATTTTTCAGGAATGATAGAGCAGTAATTACCAACTTGGCAATAGAATTGCATTAGGTAAGAAACCCAAAGGAAAAAACGATTTCAAGTTCTTTAGTGAAATGAAAATCCCAACTTATCTCATACAGAAAGAGTCAAATTATAATCAAAGTAGTGATTTTTGTTGAATGGTAAACAGGGCCACTACTTCACCAATTCCAACTTATCTCATACAGAAAGAGTCAAATTATAATCAAAGTAGTGATTTTTGTTGAATGGTAAACAGGGCCACTACTTCACCAATACTAAGGTACCCAGCTACTTAAGAGCCAAATTCATGAGCTATCAATATAAGCCTACCTTTTCTGTTTTTCTAAATCCAGCAATTAATGTAGGAAAAAGTAAAAAATAGCTACAGAATTAGTTTTAAAGTTCGTATATGCTAAAATAAATAGAACACCACCCAAGTTAATCTGGATTTATTACAACAATTGTAATACTACCAATGTTGGGGCAACGTACATTCCAAATCCAAAGGAAATGAGATTTATAAGATTATCATCATGGCCAAGGGATAAACCATGCATTCTCTCATCTAGTAGAAAAAAAAATTTTGATCCCTTCATCCCAAATAAATTCTTTGGATTGGAAATAAAAACTGGACCAAAATTAGTTCTTTTCTGATTATTAAGTGGGCTAGAGGGAGTACTTTTTGGTAACAAGAGGTTTCCGAGTCCTCAGATTCCAACTAAGGAGGTCTGGACAACCAGCCTCTTAGAACATTGAACCCTGCACGCCATCCCTTCGGACATATCTACAACTCTCTCATATTGCACAAATTGGAAAAGTTAGGAATTAAGGACATTTACATCCTGAGGTGCAGCCTTGGTCATCCCACCAACATTCCCTTGTTTTATAAACCTCAAAATTATTCATGACAATGGTGGAATAGCCTATATTCTTTCGTATAATCAAGATTTTAATACCAAGTGTTATTGTAAAGACATTAGAGAAGTACTTACATACCTAATGCACCTAGATTGCTTCTACTAGATGAGAGAATGGTTTTGCCTATCCCATCCCCTATGAAGACCAAGTTCTTTTTACCAAGATCCACAACTACGTTCTACTTATAGTTCCAGCCTTAATGTAGATCACATACTTCCTTGCTGAGTTAGATGGTGCACTTTGTACCGCTTGTGTGACACTAGTGTACTTCTTATGCAACCACAACATTTACTTGGAAATGAGGTTGAGCAGTTTTGCCATTTTTTGAGAAAGATGAGAAACTTCTATTTTTGAAAACATCATTTTGTTTTGTATATTTTAATTTGGAGATTCAAATTGTTGTATATCATTGGCAAGTTTGCTTTTTTATCGTCACCAACTTTGATGTACAAACTATAGAGGTATAAAACTTATGGGCATACTATGAAGTTATGGAAGAGAGTAATAGAAAACGTTTGTAAAAAATAACTAAAGTAACATAGAATTAATTTGGTTTCATGTCGTAGAGGTCAACAACGGAAACTATATTTTTGTTACGATAATTAGTAGAGCAGTATATATACGGATAGAAAATAAGACTTTTGTATGTATGACCTTCATAGATTTAAACAAAAACCTACGATATAGTGTCAAGAGAGCTCATTTGGAGTATTTTGAGAAAGAAGAGAGTTATAAGAGGTTACATAGATATCATAAAAGATTTGTATAAGGGGGTTGTGACTAATGTACGAGCAATTAAGGGAGAAACTAAGGAGCTTTCGGTTACGGTAGGTCTTTATCAGGGATTGGCTTTAAGTCCTTATCTTTCCGCTTTAATTATGGATGAACTAACTAGACATTTTCAAGACATTGTACTTTTATGTAAATTTTTTACAAATGATGTAGTTTTAATTTATGAGAGTAAAGTAAGTTTGAATGCAAAACTAGAATTATGAAGGGATGCTCTAAAATCAAAAGGTTTCAAAATAAGTAGGACTAAGATAGAGTATGGATTTTAATTTTAAAGAAGATAGGACTATAGATAGAACCTTAGTTGAAATGGAAGGGCATAAAGTGTCAAAGTATGATCAATTCTGCTATTTATGGTCTATTATTTATAAAGAATGGGATATTGATAATAATGTAGTGTATAGAATTAATGTGGGGTGGGTAAAGTGGAGGGAAGCTTGGGAGTTTTGTGTGATAGGTGTGTTCCAAAAATGCTTAAAGGCAAGTTCTATAAGACGGTCATTGGGCATGCAATACTCTATGAGTGGAGTGTTGGGCTAAAAGAAAAATCATATAGATAAGTTAAATATAGCCGAAATGAGAATGCTAAGGTAGATGAGTGAGATAATTAAGAGAGATAAGATTAAAAATAAATATATTTGTGAGAATTTAAGGGTAGCTCCTTTATGGAAGAAGCTAAGGGAATGTAGGTTGTGTTGGTATGGGCATATGAAAAGAATACCAATAAATGCCCATGTAAAAATATTATAATGGATGCATGTAAATGATGTCAAAAGATGGCAAGAGGGACCTAAAAAAACTTGGATGAAGTTAATAAAAAATAATCTAATTTTACTATTTCTTACAAAAAAAGTTGGTTTAAAACAGGACTAAACGGAGGCGTAAGATTAATATCGCATACCCTAAATAGTTGGAAAAATACGCTACTTGATTGTGATTACGACATATCAATATAGAGAGAAATTTCAGTTGTATAGATTTAGGAAACTGAAGAAACAATCACACTTAATTAATGCTGAATATAGGAGTTATGGTTGGGATTTGGCTCCAGGCTCACGCTTATATTTATTTGTGGAGTGAAGACCAATTAAAATCAATGCCGGTCCCGTAGAGCAGGCATTTTTTTCTAAAGAAAACTGAATTAAGATGATAATCTACTCCCCTGTGCCATATTAAGTGTCCAGATTGGTAATTAGAAGTGAACTAATTTTCGTTTATTCTGGTTTTGCAATCCACACAATCAAATTGGAACCGGAAGTATTGTGTCACTTTGTATAGTCCGAGGTGCATGTAGGGGAGAGGAAGGCAGGGGCAAGCAAACATGCTGCCCCTGTAATAATATGTGCTGCCCAAACGTGCCAGACGATCTGTGACGCGTGAGCATTGGATGCATAAAACGGGGTCCAAACTGTTAATATAATTAAAGATGCATAATATATATTAGCCAATATAACTAGGAAAGTTGCTAATATACATTAGCCAATATAACTGTGCTAGTGGGGTATGTGTGCATCGTTCCAATAAAAAGTGAAAATTAGTGAAGATATAATCAAGGCACGCACTTGACAGATTTTTGTTACAATTTTCATTCTGTGCTTGCTTTTGGCTGAATTACCATGACAATACTTCCTGAATTATTGACCATCTATTGCCTCAACGAGCCGCTTGTACACTGGCTTCATTGTGTATTAACCTGCAATTAGCTGCCAACAAGAGATCCTCATTGCCTCTAATCATCATCTCAGGTGATGTACCTCACCTCCATCAATAAACTTGGAGATGATCCTAGCCAGTCCTGGTATGCTGGCCTCCTTACTCCAAGGACCACATGTGAGATCTCTAGCTAACACAGTGCTCATGGTAGCTGGTGATGTTGCATGCCTTCAGGGTTGATGCAACATCATAGCCCGCACAACCCAAGAAGTGACTAGAGAAAAAAAAAGAAGAAGAGGAAGTGCATAAATAGGATTAACTTTTCAACTTAAGTATAACCATATCAGTATAAACAACATGAAACATGAAATGCATCAAAGAAAGTGTATGCATTTTCTTTGAGCCTAATCTTAAATTGGACAATAGGGATTCTTTGAGCCTGACTAGGTTCCATGACCAGAGCCCATGACCATGGTATATAGGGATCCTAGAATGGTACATAGATTTACTAACATGGTACATATATAGCTGCACACCATGGTTCTAGCATGGTCATCCCGTAGCTATATATAGTTTTGCAATGCAAAATACCGCATGCAATGAGTTCTTCATCCACAGCACCATATTCCTTGATATTGAACATTTTTCGTGGGCCTTTTACGTCTACAATGGTAACAAGAGAAAAAGACAGACATTTCGAAAATGCAGCTTTAAAGCCATTTCCCCACACATGGAAAAGGGCAAGAGCTCTTCTTTGTTTGAGCTCCTCCCCAACGTTTCTTTGTTTACATCTAACCTACTTATATGTTTCTTAGGAGAGGTTCTACCCAGAAATTGAATCTTCTTTCCGTTTGTTTTTAGTTCTAACCATGTGAAGAAACACGACTACAAAATTGATAGGTAAAACATGCTATTGCAAACTCTTACATTACATTAGTAGTCCTCACTTTCTGTTTAGTTAGTTCCATCATTGTTGTTAGTTATTACTGTTATGGTGATAGCCTGGATCATCTTGTCCATGGCCTGGACTTACTCCTGTTGGGCAAATCAATATTGTTATAACATATAGAAAAATGCATGTAAGATACAGAGATTATTCCTTCCAAACAAATTGTTAATGAATATGCATTTTTAACTTTTTGAGGAAGAGACTTCAAATGCTGGTATGCATCTACATGATTCAAGCTTTATCATCATTGTCAAATGTGATCGACTAATTTAATCATCGTCTTCGGCTAGTTAAATAAAAGATATTTTTGAGATACCCATTTGTCACAAAAGGAGAATACGAGGTTTTGCAACGACCAAATAGAACTATCAATGTCGGAATTTAGCAAACAATCCACTTAGTCGAAATAATTAAGATGTTCATGAATTATGTCTACCAACTGACCATAAATCTCATTTCTTTTGTTAGCAAACTACCCATAGATGATAACTGGGACATCAGAGATGGTTCAGGCCATTCCATGAGGAAGTAATGCTAGCTATGTTGTTTGACCACATGGCCTTGTGCAATGTGCATGCTGGTTTGTTGAGCCACTCTCTACCAGTTTCAAAGCTCTCTCTTCTCCAATGAAAAGAAAAAAGCTCTCTCTTCTACACTGAAGCTTGCAGGTTCAAATTTCAAATATGTCATTCCGCATTCGTTATTTGAGGCTTTCCTTATAGCACCAAACAACTTTTCATTATTGATTTCATGCTTTTGTAAGAGCAGCCAAACTTAAGGATTAATGGGTGCACAAACTCTTTGCTTATGCAGGAACGTCACGGCAAGGCATTCTGGGCAGGCCATCGGCCAATCAAGGTAACGTCGTGTCCAGCGGGCCACTGGTGTGCTGGTTTGCAACATTTGTGTAAGTAAATATGGGTTCTTGTCCTATTTTACTCATCTTGATTGAGAGGAGTCGGCTCTCTCGTGCGAGTGTAGGCATGTGGAGTAGTTAGGCTTCCGTGTGCCCGGTCCACACTAAATTGGAAGAGACACTGTAATCATCACCGTTTCGAAAATCACTTATTTGGAATTAGCTATTTTGGTACGACCAAAATGGAATTGTCAAATAAGAGTCATCATATTGGAAAATCAGTTCTGGGAGAGACGTTAAGCCAGTTTCGGGAAACCGAAAAGGCATGAATTCTGTAACTGAAATTCTGCCTTTTTAAGGGCAATGGAGGGGACGCCCTCCATGCTAATGAAAAAGCTTCTTTTGGTTTGAAATCGCTTCGCTCTCTTTGGTTTTGGTGATCTTGATTTCATTGGGTGAAAAAGCTAATTCGGGGAATATAGCTTTTCACGACGTTCTACACTCGATCGGTGAAGGATTTGGTGTTCTCGGACATATTCTTATCCGTGGAGTGATTCGTAGGCACAAAGGCCGAAGGTTAGTGATTCTAATTTGATAATCTTTAAGTTATATTTGTTGTTTGAAGGAAAAACACAATCTTTGAGAACCCACATCAAACGGATAGAAATCATAAAATTCGCTTCCGCTGCGGCCCGATTACCCAACAGTGGTATCGGAGCTTTGGATCCGTTGTGGTGTGAGAGTTCCAAGAGATTCGTGGGATTTTTCCTCGGGGTTTTTCCGACTGGAAATCCCGATTTTTACAGTCGCGATCAATCGGCATTAAAAGCGATCGATCGCGCGAAGGTAAAATCGGAGAAAACGACTGGTCTCGATCGATCGGCATCGATCGTTAAGTCTCTTCAAAGAGGAAAACGATCGATCGGCTTCGATCGGCATCGATCGTTGAGTTGCTTTTAAAGAGGGAAACGATCGATCGGCACGAATTGCGATCGATCGTATCTACTGAAAAAAAAAATTCCAATTGTGCAGCGATCAACGCGATCGATCGGTGAGATTAACACGATCGATCGGTATACGATTGATTATACCTTACAAGTAGAACGATCGATCGGCGTATAATACGATCGATCGTATCTACTGTAAGTTGTGCAAATCCGACAGCGGAAAGCTGCGATCGATCGGAGAAATTGACGTGATCGATTGTATTAGCGATCGATCGGGTATTTTGACGTGATCGATCGGCGGGATAAGATTTGAAAAACTAATTAATATTGAAGCAGTATTTTGTGCCACTTGATTATATGTTTGTTGATAGTTAAATAGTGATTCAAACTGTGCTGTTTTTACACTGATTGTCCTGTTCCATTGATCGAAGATTTTTATCTTCAATTTGATTGGAACACTTGCTGATTTCATAAAAGTTGCAATGGCTTCCCGTATGGTCTCCAGTGAGTTGGCAAAGACTGAAAAGTTGAATGCCACCAATTTTGTTACCTGGAAGAGGCGTATTCGTCACATTCTATTCCTGGATGACTTGGGTCATTTGTTAGACCAAGTTGTTGAACCTTCAGGTGAAAGTAGTACTCCTGCTCAAAAGAGAGAGTACGAGAAGTTCAGGAAGGAGGATGCACGAGCAAGGACCATGATGCTTACCTTTATGGAGCCTTCCATGGAGTTGCTTTTTGAGAAGCACAAAACGGCTAAAGATATGTATCAGGCCATAGAGAGGAGGTATGGAGAGCATACTGAGGCTCACATCAGGTTGCTCCACACTCGCTATACGAACATGAGGATGGAGGAGGGCAAGAATGTGCTTGAGCACATTAATGCCATGACTATTATTGCTAGTGAGTTGGAGATGCTTGGAGATCCAATTTCATTGGGGGTCCAAGTGTCTACGATACTCACTAGTCTCCCTCCATCATGGGAAGCAGTTATGGTGGCGTTGAACCTGAGTGACAAGAAACTCACTCTCGATGACCTTACTGCCAAGCTGGGCTTGGAGCAGGAAAGGAGAGAGCATATGAGGGCCTCTAATGCATCTGCCAACCTTGCTCACCATGTTGGCTTTAAGAAAGGTGGGTCCTATGCTGGCACTTCAAAGAAGAACTTCAAGAGGAAAGGAAAGAAGCCTCAGTTCCAGGGTGGAGACAAGGCCAAGAACAAGAAGAAGGGAGCCTGCTTTACATGTGGCCAGATGGGTCACTATAGCAGGAATTGTCCTAATGGCTCCCAGGGCAACGAGAAAAAGAAACAGCAGGGTGGTGGAAAGGATATAGTGTGCATGATTTCTGAGGCACTGATTGTGAACACTAACACTAGAGGTTGGTGGCTTGACTCGGCCGCGACCCGTCATGTGGCAATGGCAAAGGAGTCTTTCGCTGAGATGAAAGAAATTAGTCTCGGAGAGCACAAGATCTACATGGGGAATAACACCTATTGTGACGTGCTGGGGATTGGCTCTGTTCGTGTTCCTCTCTTAGGAGGAAACACTCTGGTCCTCATAGATGTCTTGTATGCACCTACTATTCGTAGGAATCTGATTTCAATCCCTCTTCTGACTCAAAAGGGATTTGAAGTCAGGTTCAAGGGTGGCAAGGGAACTGTGGGGCAGAAGAATAATATTTTATTTACTGCTTCTTTAGTTGATGGTTTATTCAAACTTGATGTATCCAATGACTTTGCTAATAATGAAATGATTGATTCTGAGTATGTTGCTTGTGTTGCTGTTGATAATGCATTGTTGTGGCATTTATGCCTTTGTCATGTGAATGTGATAAAATTACACCGAATGTCAAGTAGTGGGTTACTACCTAGAATAAGTGATAATTTGCGCATGTGTGAGGATTGCCTATCTGGCAAAATGACTAGGCTACCCTTTTCGAAAGGACAACGAGCAATTGACCTTTTAGAGGTCATTCACTCAGATATTTGTGGGCCTATAAACGTCAAGACTCAAAGGGGAATGATGTATTTTATTACGTTTATAGATGACTATTCTAGATATGGTTATGTGTACTTGTTATCGAGAAAGTCCGATGCCTTAGAAAATTTCAAGGAATTTAAGGCTGAGGTTGAAAACCAATTAGGACAGAAGATTAAAGTTCTGAGAACAGACAGAGGTGGTGAGTACACATCTGATTTGTTCAAGGACTATTGTACAAACCAAGGAATAGTGCATCAGTATACTTTACCATATACCCCTCAACAGAATGGAGTTGCTGAAAGACGTAATAGGACTTTGATGGACATGGTAAGGTCCATGTTAAACCACTCTGAACTAGGAACGCAGTTTTGGGGTGAAGCACTAGACACCGCTGTTTATGTACTAAATCGAATACCATCTAAGTCGATCAAACTGACCCCTTATGAGTTATGGACGGGAAGACGTCCAAACTTTTTGAACTTGAGAGTGTGGGGGTCAAAGGCCCATGTGAGGGTGCCTGATCAACTAAGAACTAAATTAGATCCCAAGACCATAAAATGTAATTTTATAGGTTATTGTGACCATTTGAAAGGGTATCGATTTGTAGTACACCATGATGATGGGACAGTGGGGGTTATAGAGTCTAGAGATGCTTATTTTCTTGAGGAAGATATAGACCTTAAAACTCCTAGTCAGAAAGTGGAACTCTTTGAAATTGAGAAAGAGAAAGTTACTGTCACTAGTAATGAACAAGTGAAAGGTAACACATCCAACGAGGATGTTGAAACTCGAGCATCAAGAGAGCGTAGACCTTCAATTTTGTTGAAGGATTACTATGTCATGCTTGTGAAGATGAAATATCGGTAGATGACCCTGTACTTAATGATCCAGTCACATTTGAGGAGGCTATGAGTAGTCCAGATTCCAAGGAATGGCGGAAGGCTGTTCAAGAGGAAATGGATTCAATCTTGAAGAACAAAGTCTGGGAGATTATTGACTTACCAGACGAACGGAAACCCATTGGGTATAAGTGGATCTTCAAGAAGAAGCTCAAAGCCGATGGATCAATAGAGAAGTACAAAGCTAGACTTGTGGCGAAAGGTTTCACACAAGTAGAGGGTATAGACTTTAAGGAGACTTATTCTCCAGTGTCCAGGTTCATCTCGATCCGATGTTTGTTGGTAATTGTGTCATACTTAGATTTAGAGTTGCACCACATGGATGTAAAGACTACCTTCCTAAATGGTGATTTAGAGGAGGAGATTTACATAGAACAACCCGAGGGGTTTGTTGTTTCCGGAGAGGAAACTAAAGTGTGCAAACTTATTAAATCATTGTATGGACTGAAACAATCGCCAAGACAATGGTATTTCACTTTTCACAAGGTGATAAGTGAATACGGCTTTGTAGCCAATGACTATGACCATTGTGTATACTCCTTTAGAGATGGGAGTAGATTTATGATATTGTCACTATATGTAGATGACATATTATTAATGGGGAATGACACTAGTATGATTCTCAGTCTTAAAGAATGGCTCAAGACCCAATTTGAAATGAAAGATATGGGTGAAGCATCTTACATCCTCGGGATGAAGATTGAGAGAGATAGAAAAGCGAGGAAGCTAAGTATATCTCAAGAATCATACATTGAGAGTGTATTGAAATGCTTTGACGTGATTGGTTAGAAAACCATAGATTTGCCCATCTATAAAGGGACAGTTTTGTCTGAAAGAATGGCACCTGCATCAGACGAGGAACGTCTGAAGATGCAATCTGTGCCATATGCGCAGGCTATTGGCAGCTTGATGTATGCCATGAACTGCACTCGACCTGATTTGGCTTTTGTAGTAAGCCTTGTGAGTCGATATCAGGCTAACCCAGGTATGCAACACTGGCAAGCTATTAAGCGGGTGTTCAGATACTTGCTGGGTACTAAGGATATGAAACTCACATATCAGGCTGAGAACCTGTCATTGGAAGGCTATAGTGATTCGGACTATGCCGGGTGTAAGGATGACAGAAAATCCACTACCGGTTATGTTTTTATGCTTGGTGGCGGCGCTGTGGCATGGGCTAGTAAGAAGCAGAAATGCGTTACTAAGTCCACGATGGAAGCTGAGTTTGTTGCATGCAGTTTAGCAGCTTCCGAGGCAGTTTGGATTAAAGAGTTTCTAGCTGGGTTACAGCTAGAACAGTGGACTGATGCTCCTGTCCAAATTTATTGTGATAATTTGGCAACTGTGTCGACACTCCGTAATGGGGAGATCAGTTCAAGAGCTAAGCACATAGAGGTGCATTACTTTTATGTGTTTGACATGCTACAACGGGGAAAGTTGACGGTGAGTCATCTTCCTACGGTTGAGATGTTAGCTGATCCGTTAACGAAGGCCTTAACGACGGATCTATTTGTAAAACATGTTCATAGTTTTGGATTACGACAGGACTAGTGCACGAGTCACTGTGGATCGCAAATATGAACAAAGAACCCATAGTGGGGGATGTAAGTAAATATGGGTTCTTGTCCCATTTTACTTGTCTTGATTGAGAGGAGTCGGCTCTCTCGTGCGAGTGTAGGCATGTGGAGTAGTTAGGCTTCCGTGGGCCCGGTCCACACTAAATTGGAAGAGACACTGTAATCATCACCGTTCCGGAAATCACTTATTTGGAATTAGCTATTTTGGTACGACCAAAATGAAATTGTCAAATAAGAGTCATCATATTGGAAAATCAGTTCTGGGAGAGACGTTGAGCCAGTTTCGGGAAACCGAAAAGGCATGAATTCTGTAACTGAAATTCTGCCTTTTTAAGGGCAATGGAGGGGACGCCCTCCATGCTAATGAAAAAGCTTCTTTTGGTTTGAAATCGCTTCGCTCTCTTTGGTTTTGGTGATCTTGATTTCATTGGGTGAAAAAGTTAATTCGGGGAATATAGCTTTTCACGACGTTCTACACTCGATCGGTGAAGGATTTGGTGTTCTCGGATATATTCTTATCCGTGGAGTGATTCGTAGGCACAAAGGCCGAAGGTTAGTGATTCTAATTTGATAATCTTTAAGTTATATTTGTTGTTTGAAGGAAAAACTCAATCTTTGAGAACCCACATCAAATAGATAGAAATCATAAAATTCGCTTCCGCTGCGGCCCGATTACCCAACAATTTGGAATGTACACTTATAGATAAATTCATGCATCGATTTGGGATAAAAATTAGATCCGACCAAACGTCTCAATAGCAAACTAAACCATTATCATGCAAATTCATTGGCTTCTTTACTTTTTTTCCTTTTTTTGAAGATTGGCATCTTTGCATTGGAGCGTTTAGAGTTTAGACATATCATAGCATTTAGTTTGGAAGTCCTATCATTAGGTCCCCTATCTCAAGAAATGGAAAAGGATCCTGAATGTGCGAGGACCGGGTCAATCGTGATGTGAGACTCAATATGTGCCATTAATCGAAGAATCCAAATATGGATTTTGACAAGATCATAATTGATGAATTCCTATCTCTTAATAATTTTGATCCTTTGAAAGAGAAGTCTATAAGTATGATTCAGTATTCACAAGTACCATGATTTAAAGTCCAAACAAGTCAAAAATTATCCTTCATTCTCATAAAAATGGCCTCTTCTAGCTTCCTTCCTCTTCTTTTCTCAGTCTTCTTCGTCACCGGCGAATTCATCGTCTCTATCAATGGGGATGCTAAGATCATTGAGCAAACATGTGAGCAAGTGAAGCAAAAATCTCTTTGTCTATATGTTTTGGAATCTGATGAGCAAAGTTTCAAAGCTAATTTGCCTGGCTTGTCGCTCATTGCTAGTATGCGTACCTTCGAAAATGCAACCTACATAGGAATAGACTTGGGGGAGAGATTGAAGAATGCTTCCAAGTCACATGATGACAAGCATGTTTCTGCCTTTAAGGGCTGTCAAGCGGCAAACGACAACGTCTACAATGGAATCAACAAGGCCATCTCATATTCGCAGTCTAAGCACTTCCCAGAGGCTGTTAAGGAATTGAGCACAATTGTTCAAGAGCCTGCCAAATGCCTCAATGTATTCAAACAATCGAACGTGAAGATGCCTATGGACTTGCAAGAGAAAATAGGAATACAATCCAATGCTGTTTCACTATGTCTAGAAATTGCTGAGCTTGTTGTTGGGAGGAACAATTCGTAAGGAAGTTTGAGCAGTGTTACATGAATAAAATGCTACCACAAGTCTGAGTTAGGGTATGATTTTTCATTTTTGCTTAAATAAGTCATGGCCTAATTCTTGTTGATATTGTTCCATCTTTTAGACTACCGTATGAACAAATCGAAGAAGTTTGATATTCTCTCCTGCCTAATAGTTTCTGCTTTATCATTATGAAGTGAAATACTACTACTGAACACCTCAATCAAATTAATCTATTTTTGTAGAAGAAAATAGTGTCTTTAGTTAACACTTTTATGACCACCTATACTGTCGAGAATCGATTCAATAATCTTCATCCATATATGGAATAGAACTACATTAGCCAAGATCTTGAATTCAATGAAAAGAATTAATTATCTAATCGATAGCATATTCGCTCATAGACCAGACATTGATAACCTTGGTTTGCAATATCTTTCTTTTTTCTACCTGTGTTTCAATTTGTTACTCAATAAAAACCAATTAAAATAGGTTCTAAGACATTTTGCAGCATGAAAACCACGTCGTGCAATATATTATGCAATACTCCCTCCATCCGGATTTATTATCACCATAAGGATTTTCAAAATTAACTAAAATTAGTTAATTTTGGAAAACCTTATGGTGATAATAATTCTAGACAGAGGGAGTCAGATTTATGTCTTCTCATTGGAAAACCTTATGGTGAAAATAATTTCGTACGGAGGGAGTAAAATTTATGTCTATGCTTAAATACAGAAATCAAAAATTGATATCCTACAAACATAGTTGGGGTGGCTACAATATTCTACTAGTGTACAACCAACTATACTCTATAACATGAAAGCTAAAAACATATGCAATGAGATGTTGATGTCATAGTCGTCAACCTAATAACTTAAGACTAAAATAAATATAGCAAGTTTTTTAATAAATGTATTCACTCACATTTCCAAATTAGCTTCTTCCAAATTATCTCATTTACCTTATTTGTATGAAAATAAACTAAGAGATATGACGATGATAACTCAGTCTCTACTTTTTTGATAAACACATGCTCTACTTGCAATTGATATGCCACCTCCATTCTCAAAAATCTCTTACTCCTTCCAGCCGGAATTGTTATTAATATGAGATATTTTAAAATGAAGGAAACCTTATGTTAATAATAATTTTGGACGGAGGGAGTACCAATCATCTCTCTGCATATTCTGTGGAAGCCCCACACATCTGTGGGTGGTTTCTTTCTAAACTTTTAAAGCGTAGTAACTATTTCTAAAGAATCCTGTGAGGCTACGCTCGCCTCATACACATTGGCGTGCGCTAGGGCACCATGGGCCATCGGACTTTGATTTGAAGACTCACATTAATACAGGGGCATATGTGTTTCAATCAACCACCTCCACTTGGACAATACACTCCCTTGGATCTTGGTATGATGGAACTCTAACGCACGAAGAAAGAGCCACATATTATCTCTGTATTTCTAAAGTATTTTTAATCTTATGTTAAGCCCATTAAAGCTATTTCCATACACCAAAAGCTCATTTAAATTACATTTTGGTACACGTTTATATTATTAATTAGCAAGATGTTAAAACAATTTGAAACACACAAAAACATGAACAACTTTTACCTAAAGGCTTTTTTAATCTTATGTTAACATCATTAATGTTATTTCCCATAAACAATATGGCAAACTGAAACATCTTAGTAACCAGAGTTAAAGAAAGTAAAAGCGACTACACCAAACGTTCATTTAAATTACCTTTTGCTACACATTTATATCACTGACTAGCAAGACATTAAACACACACATTTATAACACACAAAAGCATGAACAACTTTTACCCTAAAAAATGCACAACACCACTAGTTAAGTAACTGAACTACCATTTGGGCCTACATACAGAAACATTCTTGCAAGCCAGATCCGGTTGACCCGGCCCGACCGGCCTTTTAAAGCAATGGTTGGAGGATTGAGGATAACCTTGTATCTGCATTCAAGATGGAGAGACTAGTGAGTATAAATGTTTCTTTTCATATCTTATTTTGCTGAAAGGTGATGTCTACTTTCCATTGCTCAATTTTAGCTCATTTTATAACGTCTATCCATATCCTAGTTCCGAGTGTATTGGATAAACGGGCTAACTTTGTTTATCAAAAGAAAAAGACAAGAGCCGATTTACTTCTCCACAAAGAATAGATAAGGCTAATTCCTAAATTGCAAAGTTACTCAACTATGGTAAAATTCGTATAAATGGTAGTTCATCAATTTCCTGGTTTGACTTATTTAGGACAAGAAGTGTATAAATAGGAATCTCTAGTCCATCATTTTCATATCCAAGCAAGTCCAAAACAACCTTCATTTTCATTGAAATGGCCTGCTCTAGTTTCCTTTCTCTTCTCCTCTCCATCCTCTTCTTCACTAGCCAATTTCTTGTTTCTGTCAATGCTGATGCTCAGCTTATTGAGAAAACATGTGAGCGTGTCAAACAAAAACCTTTTGTGTCACAGCTCTAAAATCAAACAAGTATCATAACCAGTCTACACACTACAATGCAACCAACGCAGGATTATACTTGGCGGGGAATGTGGCACAATGCTTCCATTTCATATGATGACAAACTCGTCCTCTTCACCGACAAATCTCTAAGAATGACCCACAAGGTGGTCAATGCTATACACAGGGCAGGGCCCTCATGGAATCGGATTCCAAGCAATATATGCAAGTGCTGCTAAGGAATTGAAAGCAGTCGTCCAAGAGCCTGACAAATTTTATGGTATTTTCAAAGGCTATGGTGTGGAGATGCCGAAGGTGTTGCATCAGCAACTCGGTATTGTGTCTAATCTACTCTATTTAGGCCTAGATCTTGCTCAGCTTGTTGCTTTGGAATATTTTAAGGTACGTTTGGCAACAGGGATTTGGACCTTGTGATACATAGAATGAGTCATTTGGTCCAAATCCCAGCAACATATTTTAGGGTGGGATTTGTTTTTGGCC
Source organism: Houttuynia cordata (assembly GCA_039654745.1). NCBI lineage: Eukaryota > Viridiplantae > Streptophyta > Magnoliopsida > Piperales > Saururaceae > Houttuynia > Houttuynia cordata. The sequence continues at coordinate 7,702,706 of CM077512.1, forward strand.
TAAATCTCACCGAAATTCCGTCATTTGGTTTATCTAATCTAACTACTTTAAAAAGCACGAGCTTTTTACATATGACCTGGCGCCAACTTTGACTTTCCCATATCACCCAGAATCTTCTTCTTTCTCTCATATGACCCCGAATCGGCACCTAGAGTACCGAAAATACCCTTCTTTTACGTTTTTAAGCCTTTTGTATCCCAAATGCTTCATTCTTCCCAAAATTAGTGATTTACGGGAGCATGAAGTTGGGGAAGAAGATATTCCGGCAAAGGTCTGTCCATAATCGCGGTTGAAACCATCGCCGGCGCCGTCTAACTCAGAAAAAAATAAAATTTCATGCCAAAAAACTGTAAAATAGCGGGAAAGACGAAAAAAATATATGATGAAAGGATTTTGATGTAAGATCAGCGGGGAAGCCCTCCCAACAACAAAAATTAAGATCTACATGTAAAAAAATACATATAAAGGCCACTCATTAGTGTTCAACCGCTCATAGACACAAAATAAAAGAATAAAAATCGGCAAAAATGTGAAATACACGTCGGCGAGCGACGAGTTCAATTTATATATCTTTCTGTGATCCTAATGAGGTGGAAGAGGAAGAAAAATAAGGAAGAACGCAAAAAAATGGGCAAAAACGGATAAAAAATGAGCGAGTTATGACATTTTGAAAATTTCAGAAAAATCGCGTTGCATATGACACGACTCAGGCTCAAGTCGTGTTGTTCGACAACACGACTTGAGCCTGAGTCGTGTCATATGCAACGCGATTTTTTTGAAATTTTCAGAATGTCATAACTCGCTCATTTTTTATCCGTTTTTGCCCTTTTTTTTTGTTCTTCTTTATTTTTCCTCCTCTTCCACCTCATATAGTTATATTAGCTAAGAAATGAAGAAAAAAGAAGAAAGTAGAAGCTTTGCGGAGAAGAGCTTCCACTTTCTTTTTTCTTCTAATTTTTTCTCTATTTCTCAGCCTAATATATCTTCATGATGTGGAAGAGGAGGAAAAATAAAGAAGAACGCAAAAAAAATGGGCGAAAACGGATAAAAAATGAGCGAGTTATGACATTTTGAAAATTTCAGAAAAATCACGTTGCATATGACACAACTCAGGCTCAAGTCGTGTATTCGAATACACGACTTGAGCCTGAGTCGTGTCATATGCAATGTGATTTTTTAAAAATTTTCAAAATGTCATAACTCGCTCATTTTTTATCCGTTTTTGGCCATTTTTTTTTTGTTCTTCTTTATTTTTCCTCCTTTTCCACCTCATATAGATATATTAAGCTAAGAAATGAAGAAAAAAGAAGAAAAAAGAAGAAAGTAGAAGCTTTGCGGCGAAGAGCTTCTACTTTCTTCTTTTTTCTTCTTTTTTCTTTATTTCTTAGCTTAATATATCTATATGAGGTGGAAGAGGAGGAAAAATAAAGAAGAACGCAAAAAAATGGGCGAAAACGGATAAAAAATGAGCGAGTTATGACATTTTGAAAATTTCAGAAAAATCGCGTTACATATGACACGACTCAGGCTCAAGTCGTGTATTCGACAACACGACTTGAACCTGAGTCGTGTCATATGCAACGTGATTTTTTTGAAATTTTCAAAATGTCATAACTCGCTCATTTTTTATCCGTTTTTGGCTATTTTTTTTTGTTCTTCTTTATTTTTCCTCCTCTTCCACCTCATATAGATATATTAAGCTAAGAAATAAAGAAAAAAGAAGAAAGTAGAAGCTTTGCGGCGAAGAGCTTCCACTTTCTTATTTCTTCTAATTTTTTCTTTATTTCTCAGCGTAATATATCTTCATGATGTGGAAGAGGAGGAAAAATAATGAAGAATGAAAAAAAAATGGGCGAAAACGGATAAAAAATGAGCGAGTTATGACATTTTAAAAATTTCAGTAAAAACGTGATTTGAACGACACGACTTGCAGTATAGTCGTGTCGTCGCGGACACGACTATACTGCAAGTCGTGTCTTTCAAAACACGTTTTTACTGGAATTTTTAAAATGTCATAACTCACTCATTTTTTATCCGTTTTTGCCCATTTTTTTTGCGTTCTTCCTTATTTTTCATCATCTTCCACCTCATGAAGATATATTAGAATAAAAGAAGAAGAAAAAATAAGAATAAAGAATAAAGTGGAAGCTCTTCGCTGGAAAGCTTCCATTTTTTTCTTTCTTATTCTTTTTTCTTCTTCTTTCATTCTAATATATCTTCATTACGTAGAAGAGGAGGAAAAATAAGGAAGAACGCAAAAAAAATGGGTAAAAACGGATAAAAAATGAGTGAGTTATGACATTTTAAAAATTTCAGTAAAAACATGTTTTGAACGACACGACTTGCAGTATAGTCGTGTACACGACGACACGACTATACTGCAAGTCGTGTCCTTGGATATTTTTCGTGTTTTCGACGACACGATAAAATAGGAATTTTCAAAATTTGATAACTCGCTCATTTTTCATCCGTTTTTGCCCATTTTATTGTGTTCTTCGTTATTTTTCCTCCTCTTCCCCTTCATTAGGATCACAGAAAGATATATAAATTGAACTTGTTACTCGCCGAAGAGTATTTCACGTTTTTGCCTATTTTTATCCTCTTATTTTATGTCCAGGAGCGGTCCAACACCAATGGGTGATCTTTATATGTGTTTCTTTACATGTAGATCATAATTTTTGTAGTTTGGAGGGCTTCCCCACTGCTCTTACATCAAAATCCTTTCATCCCGTTCGGTTTCTTGCTTTTTGGCGCGAAAATTACCTTTTCCGATTTGGACGGCGCCGGCGATGATATGGGCGGAGATGCCGGACGGAACACCTTCTTCTCCGATTGAACACGAGTTTCTCCGGGTACCTCCTCATATTCCTGGTAATATGGAAAAACGAAGAGTGTGGATGCTTATACCTAAACCTAAGGGTATTTTGGGTACTTTCCGGGTCATATGGAAGAAAGAGGAAGATTCCGGGTGATATGGGAAAGTCAAAGTTGGCGCCAGGTCATATGTAAAAAGCTCAAAAAGCACGGACTACATTTTTATTTTTTTATTGGAATTTCCTGCTAATGACCCTCTACATTTTTTAGAACTGTGATTAGATTATCTAAGAGTTCGGTAGAATACAGTGGAAAACTTCATATCTTTACAACGAATGATAAAGACCACCCGCAAATACACTGGATATATGTAAAGCTGGAAGTAAAGCTCAAAATGCAAGAACTTGGATATGTTCCAGACACAAAATCCACGTTGCAAAAACTTGAACATGAACATAAGGAATGCTCTGTATTGCACCATAGTGAAAAATTAGCAGTTTCATTTGCCTTGATTACCTCTGTCGAAGGACCACCTATCCTAATTATAAGGAACCTACCAATTTGCGAAGATTGCCATGCTTTTATGAAGTTAGCATCAAAGATTGCGAGCATAAGTATTGTGGCAAGAGATGTCAAAAGGTTTCATCATTTCGTTAATGGATCTTGTTCCTGTCATGATTACTAGTGACTAAGTTACAGGAAATATTAACCAACGGGGTGCACATATTGCGTGGGCTGTGTGCACACCCGAGGATTGCCGGCTGGATACAGTGCTCTAAGAGGTCGGTTGCCCAACCCCTTCTAATCGGGTCCTAAGGAATCAGACACCCCTTAGTTATAAAAAAAAATTATAGGAAATTTTACAGAAACCTCACATTATTATTTATAGTGTCACAGAAGTTGTAGGTTAAAGAAAATAAACTCATTCTTGTATAGCTTTAAATTATTGTACCAAGTTCTATTTTAATATAATTTTTAGGTAATAATCTGAATCACGATAAATATGTAAAATCAGAATCATGAAAGTGATTCTTCGAATCTTTAACAAACATCAAAGTGAACCATATATTTGTTTTTATATGCTTCTGCTTATGCCGTGCGCTTCAATAATTGCAGGAATTTTGAGGAAAATCAAATGATTATAAGATTACATTCCACGGTTTAAGATGAACATCGAACATTCTACATTCTGTATTCTTAAATTAGAAAATGGTCTAAATTCTAGCATAATCTTTGATGCCCTCTTGTTTGCTCATATTTTTACACCTGATCCAAGTGTGAATTTCTACAGTTCCCATAGGAAAATGTCCATCCTTGCAACAAAAACTCAACATGCATCATTTATCTAGCATGATGAACCTGCAGATTTGACACCAGCTTACTCAAAGATTTAACTCCAAAATTGTACGAAGTACAGGGTAAGACTTATAACTGCATAAATATTTGATTTCTGTATCACATGAAAATGGTGAACTAATGGGCCTGCATCTACCTCTATAGTACAAATAATATTTTATAAAAAAATTGCCACTATCTCTTCCGCCAGATTCAATGGTTGGCAGAGATACTTAAAGGATGTGTCCTATTTTTTTACTTTGCCTGCTCCTCCAATAATCGATCAAGATATCATGGCTGAAGGGGATCCATACCCATTTGTGTGGGATTTCTGCCACCTCCATGCAATCCGCAAACTCTCTTTCAAATCAGTGTACTTAGCAGTCCAATTTAGTTCTCTGTTGATCTTGGCAGGATCACTATATACTTCAGCATAATCACCAGGTCGGCGTTCAAGGTATTCAACTTTTACGTCCACTCCAGTTGCTAGCTTGCATGCTTCAACAAATTCTTTAACTGACCTACCTGACCACTTGAAGAAGAAATTATCTAAGAACAAGCATATGCATACTAGCCAGCAGAAATGTGTGTGTGTGTGTGTGTGTGTGTGTGTGTGTGAGGCAAAGGTTCGTCTATATGTGTGTGTAGAGAGAGAGAGAGAGGAACAACCTTTTCCAGTGCCAACATTGTAAATGCCAACTTTCTTCGGTGTTGCCTTGGCAAGAGCTTTCACATGCGCATCAACAAGATCAGTTACATCAATGTAGTCTCTTATGCAAGTGCCATCATGTGTATTGTAATCAGTCCCTTTCACCTAATACAAGACAAATTAAAGAAATTTAGTGCATCCAGATGCTAAAGTCAACATAGGACGCATATTGCTGGCAAATTCATTTGTGAAAGCCTTGCAAAATAAATTTGTAATTAAGAGCAACCAGGTCGACATAACTAGAAAGCAGTTATGACATACCTTTAGTCCATCTGTAATTCCACGAGCAGCATCAAAACAGGCCCCAGATATTCGGCCATGCTCCCGCAATTCAGGTCTAGGAGCTTCCCCTAACCTTCCCTCTGGATCTGACCCAATGACGTTGAAGTATCTTCACAATTGACAAATGAACAAAATTAAACAATATCAACTAAATTATTCAAAAAATGAACTTTTATATCTATCAAGAGTCGGGACAATTAACAAAACTAAAATCCAGACCTTCACAAGCATCAAACACTGACATGAAAAACACACATGCATTGCATTTGGTAAGGTTAAAGTATGAAACATTTTGGAGATTAGCACATCTGGCATGGCTCATAGACAATATAGTCATGGAAAATACACAAACAGCAAACCTCAAAATCATAACAGCCATGTCAGAATTGCGTGAGAAATCAAGAATGATATCTTCTGCCATCTTCTTTGCTTTTCCATACGGGTTTATAGGAGCCTTGAAAGAGCAAAAATTATATCTTTAACAAAATTGCAATAAAAATTTAAAGAGTCCACAGTTCTCAAAACATTGCTTATGATTATCACCTGAGGAGTATCTTCAGTAATTGGCATCGTCTCAGGCTCCCCATAAGTTGCACATGTACTGGAATATATCAACGTTTCAACACCATATGCTGCCATAGCCTCCAGCACTACCAATGTATTTGACGTAATGTTATGATAATATCTGAAAGCAGATTCCCAGCCATCAAAAATTGAAGCCATGTAAGAGAATAAAAAGAAAGATTTCCCAGGGTCCAAAACAAAACCTGAGAGGATCCATTGTGCTCTCCCCCACATAAGCAACAGCAGCAAAGTGCATCACTGCATCAAATGCATTTTCAGCAAAGATTCTATTTACCTGACCAGACCAGTTAAGGAAGAAAACATGTAAACTCAAATTTTGGCATGTGCAAAGGTCAATGTTAATGAATTTTTATATTTATTTGACTTCTTTCATGTTGCAAGGATACAGCTTTGGCATCACCAAGATCAGCATATATGAACTGAAGTCTGCCAGGCTCAGGAAACAGTTCCTGGAGAATCTTAATGGCACCTAGATTTCCTCGAGAAAGATTATCCTGGACAAGCAGGTAAAACCAATCACCTTTGAGATATAAACATGAAAATATGCCCCACACAATGAAGAATCATTATGATTTAAGCAGACATTCGGAAAAGAGAAAAAAAACGCACCACTACTGTTACTCTATATGAATCCTTCAAGAGACGTAGTGCAGCATGTGATCCTATATAACCAGCCCCTCCTGTTACTAGAACATGTGTAACACCAGCCTCATGGCGAGAGAACTGGGAAATTTCCAAAATAAAATTGTGTTAAAAAAAGGAAACACATAGAATACATCAAATCGTCCATAGAGAAAAAAGAAGCACTAGGATCAGTGTCAAAAAAAATTTACTGATATTTAACCAACGAGCTAATATGGGAAAACTCTTGATGACCGAGAAATTTTACTTGAGAAATGTTGTTAAAACCATAAGATCGGTTGAACATAATTATGCAGAAGGCTATCAAGGTCCCAGCCAAAATGACTTTCCCAAAAATACCATTCTTCTTCCTTGAGTCTGCATAATCCATTCCTACAAGGTAAGCAATATGTAAGAACCATAAATATAGAATCAAATGAAGACAACGAACAACTTGATAGCAGAAAAAGTTCACGAGCTGGTTAAAAAGTCAAGATAACAAATTTCTTTCATAACCAGAAATTTAGGACAAAATTTACGCCAATTTTCCTGTAGGGCTCATAGCAAAGAAAAAGCAGCAAATTCACAAAACCCGTAAACGAAGTTTGAGTCAGTTTTCAAATTGTTATCAATTTGATGATGTTCATCCTGGGTACGGTAACTTGCTCATGTTAACCATAATATCCCTCTAATATATCTGGCCATTTACATTAGGCAACTATTGCACATGCATCTAAACATTTGGCTAAGTTACATGTAAACATGATTAGACTCTAACCTGCAAATGGAGATCTATTAGCCCTTGGCTGAGCCCTGTTTCTGCTGTTAGGCAGCATGTGAAGAAATTCTTCCAATCAAACAAGGACCCTCCTGCACCAGACCCAATACGTCGCAGCTTCCACCTGGTATTTGTAGACACCACATTCCAATTCAGAAAGACATCAACACCCAACACAACCTTTAAATTCCACATTTTTCATATCACAGACAACCAAAACCAATTCCGAAACTTAATTCATCCACTATAACATAAACTAGGAAACACAGAACACCATCTAATCCTCAAAAAAAAACAAAAAGTGGACAGAGTAACATCCTTCAAACTGTCATGAAAAGATTTCTGATCAGAAAAGAGCAACAAGAAAGAAATCAAAAAGTCCAGGAAACAATCCAAAATTCAAAACCCAGAAACAAAATACGAACTTTGGAATGCCCAACGCATCAAAATTGAAACTTTTTGCAGTAATCAGACTATCCAGAATCAGGTGAAGGCTGTACCAGGGAGGGAAGCCAGAGAGGAGGGGAATGGCCAAAGGCAAAGGGGTGCCCGGACTCGGTCTTGTGGGCTTTTGGTGCTTTGTGGGAATGGCGGAGGGAAAGAGGATTTGTAGTGCTGGAGGTGAGAGCAGCACCTCCTCCATCTTCTTCGTATGAACCATTCCCCGTGAATCAGGACTTCTATTTTCAGTTTCTTTTTTTTCTTTTTTTCTCTTCTATTATTGCTCTCATTAATCACCCTAATTAGGATATTAATCTCAACATTAATTAAATTTTGAACTGTTATACACCATCTTGGCATGTATATAAGGCCCTACTAGCATGGCCCCGTCGGGATGAGAAAATTATTCGGTACAACAGCTTGACCATGTCAGCATTGTATAAATGCGTGTGCGCTGTCGATACTGGAGATCGATGGCTCCACAAAGTAATGTGCCAGGGACATCCAATAATTTGTCGGATGAGAAATTATTGAGTAATATTCCCACTTTTACTAGAGCCATCGATCTCCATGATCAACGCTACACATGTAGTAGAGGTGTACTCCAAAATTTTTCGGATGAGAAATTATTGGGTAATATTCCCACTTTTACTAGAGCCATCGATCTCCATGATCAAACGCTACACATGTTGTAGAGGTGTACTCCAAACAGTTGGAGCTCATCTCTATAAGGCGTGAGATGTCGATCCTGGAGAGATCGACAGCTTCTGTAAAGGTGGCATAAGAGTGACGTGGTCTGGTTGGAGTACCCAATAATTTATCCCACGTTGGAAAAGAGAGCCCCTCTTATTGTGGAAGATTATTCATTACAACTGGAATACCACGTCTCTTTTACTCTTTTAATAGGGCTGTTGATATCCAAAATCGATGGTGCACAGGGTGGAGCGCACAGCTCCTTGAGCGTCATTGATCCTAGAGATCAACGGCTCTTGTGAAGTGAGTTTGAGTGTTTCTTACACGGGGCATTCGAGCTTGAGACGAGCTTCGATTTTACCAACCAAATTGAGTTCAAGCTGAAAGCTTCAAGTCTTATTGAGTTCGAGTTGAGCACCAGCTCATAGTTTCACTTTCGAGCTGGGGCCAAGCCCATGCTCCCCCGCCTTATAGGAGCCGTTGATCATCAAGATTGAAGCACACATCGCCACCATTGAGAAAGAAAGCTTTGAACTACTACGCCCCCACCCCACCTGAAGAAGCAAATTTTCACACACCATTTTCCAATGTATGCATTTGTCTAATTGTTTGAAGTCCAAGCATTTAGTGCTCAATTATGCCTCATCAAATATTAGTGGTTTAATATTTTGGTACCAGCTCGGGTACTAAACTTTTATAAAGAGCAATTAGCATTTGGTTGTGACCAAGTCTTGGTATACTCATTCTTTTGTGATTGTTATTTCCCTTTCAACAGATGAATTTCTTATATTGCTATCTAATTATGGTGCCCAATAATACTACTTTCTAACTTCATTTTCTACAAGTTATTATACTATGCCAAAGTCTAAAGTAGTATTAAGATACTAATTATATCCAGCCAAAATGACGTACAGACACTTGTCAATGTGCTAAACAAGTACTTGATTTTATTGAATGCATATGTGAGCAGTTATTGACTAACTAGTATGAGCGGCCATGTGGCCCAAGTCACATTACAGAAAATAAGTAAATGAAAGTTCTGACTTTTCCATCTATTAATCTACAGTGGCTTGGTACTCTTCTGAGGCCAGATTTTTCTGTGGCTTTAATTGAAGCGTATTGGAATTCCTTTCTGATACAAATTGATCCATTTTATTTTAGTGATACAATCTTATGGTTGTATCATATAGTTGATCTTATCCAAGTCTTCTTGGAATTCACAAGAGAAAATAGTGAAAGCGAAAGAAACATTAGAAAATGAAAAGCAATGGATAAAGCAGTCATTCTTCTTTGAAATTTATTTAAATCAACTTCAAAGTGAGTATATTTGCTGTCTCATGTGAGTTGTTAAGATCCTTAGTATTAGGCTTTATGTTATAGAGGGTAATTTAGTTTTTATTATTTTTTATTGGTCAACTTTTCCTTAAGTGATGCTTAAATTTGTCTTATGTATTAATGAGGAGCTTGATCCCTATTAACAGTGCTCGATTCTCACTTTGATTCGTACGGCTTCCACTTGTTAAGCTAGGAAGTTTTTTCTTCCTTCTTCAAAAACCTAGCTTGAATGATTCCATCCGTTAACGCTATAATTAGAATTCATTCAACGTTTCCTTTATATTCCCCAATCTAGTACAGCATTTTCTCAAGCTAAGAGAGGAAACATAGTGCAAAAAAAGTTTGGTTAAGGTGCCCAGCATTGGTGAATGAAGTCCCAGGGTCCAATGGCACTGGTGAATAAGGTGTGGACGTCTTGTCCTTACCTATCAGAATAATAATTTATGAATTCATATGGTTGAGCACTATAATTAGGTTGACATAGATTGATTATTTAGGGCCAGCCTTCTTGCAATTGCTAAAGAAAAAAGAAATGTGAAGTAAAAAAAAAACAAAAAGATTACACCCTTTTTTAACTCCATCAATTTTTGGCAACAAAGGCACGGTCATATGTAGGCCATCTACTGATGGTACAACATCCTATTGTATTTCCTAATTATGGATCAAGGTCGAAGAGAGTCATTATTATACTATAATTTGACAGGTGAATGTAGGCATTGGTTCAAACGATGCTTGGTATTTGTTGTGTGTATTTGGGGGGTGGTACCTGGGTCATGTTCAGCCCAAAATGAGGATCCCAAAGTGAATGTTCGCGTCACATGTTATCGGTACTCAATATCTTAGTCACTATAAAACACACACAGTGTTGACTTTATTGTTCTAAAAACAATATGCTACACAAAATTGGAAAAAAAAAACACAATATGCTACACAAGTATACAACCAGACATGTTCTCTCTCTCTCTCTGAGACAGCTGCTAAGTATATCCTCTAACTGGCATTAAGCATAATCCCGATATAAAATCCTTGTGAAGTGACTGTTATGGATACGTACAATAAGAAAAGGAAAAAGAGAGAAAACAAAGACCAATTTTGTAGTTTTCTTTAGGTCGGGGAGGAGAGCAGATTCTAGGACTCAAACCTAGCTAACAGACGTCAACACCACAAGTAGCTGATATTTGATACAAAGGGGAAAGAAATAGAGTTTTGGAGTTTCTTTGCAATTGTATACTTCTAAACCTCTTCGTGATATAAGTCACATCCTTATTTTCTCTTTTATTACTTTGTAGAAATTTGGTACAAGTTTTTTAAAAGAAGTCAAATATCACTCGCTGGAAGAAGAAAACCCACATAAAACAAATAGGTTAGGTTAGGACTTAGGAGGCTGTCTGGCTCGATGCTCTAGTGGACCAGTTGTATCCCTCTATGACTTTTTTTTCTTCTGTTAACAGCACCCTCTATGACCTGGAACTACATCCATTATTTCCAGTTCTTGCCTTCAGTCATCACCTCACAAGAATGAGATACACCAACAGCTTCCGTCCAAACAAAAAAGAAGAAAAACAATTCTAGAGACAGAGTTCGTCAACTACATAGTTATAAGTTTCTACCAAGGAGGAATTACGGTTTAGGGTTACAAATTAAATGTAAATACACTTTAGGGCCTAACCCTAAAGTATAAATAACTTTGTACCAAGAAATAGGAAAAGTATGTGATCTCCCGTTAATACCCTCACTCACTTCTCGCCATTTTTCCCATCAAAAACCACATCAGTCAACCCTTTTGTCTTATTATTTCCCTTTCTTCCTTCTCTCTTCCCCCTCCCCTCTTGGCCGCTGCTGCAGCCGGCGTCCGAGGAAAATACCCAATCAGCCTTTCTTCCTCATCTCTTCTCTCTCCCCTCTTGGCCGTTGTTGCAACCATGTTGTCAGCATTCGGGGAGAAGACCTAGTCAATGCCATAGTCGAGAGAGAGTTGCGGTCGCCGTGTTTTGCGCTTTCATCTGCCCTTCTGCAATTCCAAAGAGCAAGACGTTAGAAGAGAAGACCCTGTAAGTGTCATAGTCAAAGGAGAATGTAAATAAGTATAGAAAACTTAGGATTTTTTTCACTCTAGTGGGGTTTGGTAGGATATAGCTTCATTGTGATTTAGGACCATATGCAATAGGTATTTTAATTCCTCCCTTGGATGTGTGTGTTGCCTCATATACATATTGTTGTGTTTTCATCATATGGATGTTGTTGTGTTGTAAGTTGCGACTCATTTTTAGTTATTACAGTTAAATTGCAACCTATTTTTAGTCATTTGTGTCACATTTGCGATGCCTAATTATTGCCGTTATGGTACTTTTATTGTTATGTTGTGATGACATGATGTGTTGCCTCATATACATGTTGTGTTGCACGACTATGTGGCCATGGTTAAACTAAATATTAATGGTTCTAGTACTCGTTATGTTCGGATATCCGAACATATCTACAAAATATCGCAAGAAGTTGCATTATATTACATTATATTTGCAATGCATAATCGTTACAGTTGTGATACTTTTATTGCTAAGTTGTGATGGTATGATATGTTGCCTCATATACATGTTGTTGTGCTGCACCACTATGTGGCCATGGTTAAGGCTCAGTAGTGATAGATCTAATACTCGTTATGATGGATCATATATAAGTGTTGATGAATGAAATAATTATTGCGATGCCTAGTAGATATGCTCGAATGTGTTGTATCTTAGTTAGTTGCGATTCATTTTGTATTCAATTGTGATGCTTAGTGGCTGCATTTTTTATGCCAAATTAGTTAAGTTGCAATGTCTCTTAGTGTCAAATATTATACATTTCAGTCAAGTTGCGCATTTTTAGTCAGTTACATGACATTTGCAATACCCAATTGTTGCAGTTATGATACCTTTATTGCTTAGTTGCGATGCATTTGGGACTCTATTGTAAGTTAATTTGCTTGAATTGCGATAATAGTGCAATGTTCTAATAGCTTACAAGATGGTGAATTGCAGGCAGAATGGGCCAATTTGAGGGTGTTGGCATGCTATGGTGGCAATATTTATCATACCCCTCAGTCACAATGTGATGATAGTTAGAGGCATATGCCACGCTCACACTTTTTCCCCAAGTGATATTTTCTGTTCATTTGCTAAAGCGTTAGCTAAAGATTTCAACACTGCAGAAGACAAACTATGTTTCACATAAATATACCCTGACATATATTTGACATTTATGTCGAATGATCATGGATTGATTGAGTTGAGGAATTGTTTTATGCAATGTGGCTATTGTAAGGTGTTGTTGTGTGATGAAGGAGAACATCCAATTGTAGGGAGTTCTCAAACAATACACTTGAAAGCAAGATACATGTCAATCCAGTCAAGAGTGGTAGCAGTCATTGAACAACACTGCATCGAGTGTTTAGCAAAGGAAGGCATTGAGCCAACTTTCAATAGCCAACAACTTCTCATACAAGTGGCTAAAGAATGGAAGCGTCAACTTATAGCAATGTGTACAAGTGAAGGTTGCAAATGGAATGTTAGTGCGAGTTTGGATGCAGGGACAAGTTTGTTTGAGGTGAATAAGTATGATGAGAATCATACATATGCTGGAGGAACAAGCAAGCAGTACCACCCTCTTGCTTTTCAAACTTTATTGTCATGGTTGATTGTTGGTAAGGTAAGACAGTCCCTCATATTGGGCAAGTGACATGGTGACTGACATGTGTGTAGAGTATGGGTTGAGCATCACATATCAGAAGGCATGACGTGCAAAGGAAACAAGTGTGAGAGCTCTATATGGTGATTACAAAGATTCTTATAACGACATTCCATGATATTTGAACAAGCTCACGTCCACAAATTCAAGAACTATAGCTGCCTATCAAGTCAATCCCGAAAGCAGGAGGTTTGTTTGTTGCTTTATTGCATTGAATGCATCCATCCAAGGGTTTGAACATTGTCGAACAGTTATTTTTGTGAATGGGACTTGGACACAACAGAAGCACATGTATGACAGCAATTGCGGGTTAACTGATTTGTGGAATAAGTTTTAATTTGGACTTTTTTGTTTCAGTTTAAACTACTTAACTACTTAGCATGGCATGTAATAATCTTAATACTATTACGTCTTTGCTCTTTTCACTTTTAAATACTTTCTATCAGGTTGTGCAATCATACTTTCTATCATATGTGTTTTTCTATCAAATTATATTATGTGTTTCCACCTGTTGAATCCTTGAATGTTTAAAAACTTTATCTAGCAGATCACAACACTATTGCAAAGAATTGCAAACTAAACACAACATTATCGCAACCATAAGAGTTCACATTCTCAGCAACTGTGTTCTACAACCTAATATGATTCACAAACCATCGTAACACAATGACAACCTCATCTCAACATACATAAGAGCTTCAATCACAATCTAATACGACATAGTTCTTAACTGCCTAATTATATGATTTTGCAACCCATCACAGTTAAATCAAAACCTCAATGTTATTGTATTGGGCAACTCCCACATACTTGTGTCTATACTTGCTAGGACGATAGGTGCTTCGATGACTCATACTTCTCCAATTTCTTCACATATGCAATTAACATGTCAGAGCTATAGCATAACTTTGTCATAAATAAGTCATAACAACATAGTAACTTGTCACAACATTCACATATGTAAATATTCACAATCACTTATTAACCTATCAAAACGATATCATCACCACATATTTAACTGTCGACTCCTAATGTCTCAATTTTCATGTAATTCCTTCCCAAAAATAAACCATGGACTTAATTAAGTCCTTCTTACACCAAATTCATTGCAAGCCTTCTAAATGAGTATTGTAACTTATTTATAACTATCAAACTATATTATCATCTAAAACAAACTAGAAAATCAAGTTTAAGGGTATAGATATATTAATAAAATCAAGCTCATCAGTGTACTTGCTTCTCCACCACCGACAATGATCGGAAGCTTAAGTTTGTGTTCCTCCTTGTTCTAGTTGAGATTCATTACCACTCGAATGGGCAATAGTTCATGTAATGACCAAATTACGCATACTTGTGCCGATACAAAATTCTCTGCCACCGACGGTGATTGGAAGCTTAAGTTTGTGCTCTTCCATGTTCTACTTGAGATTCAAAACCATTTGAACAGTCAAAAGTTCATGTAATGGCCAAATCACGCATACTTGTGTCGATATAAAATTATTCGCCACCAACATTAATCGAAAGCTTAAGTTTGTGTTCTTCCTTGTTCTACTCAAGATTCATGACCACTCGAACAGTCAAAAGTTCATGTAATGGCCAAATCATGCATATTTGTGTCTAACTTGCTTTTCAATGTAAAGCTACCACAAATGTGCATATTTACCCTATCACAACCTCAAATCACGCATAATTGTGCCTATATTTACTCTTCAAAGTAAATCTACCACAAATGTATCGCAAACTCATCACAATCGCATTGCAACATTAAAAAATGATAAACAACACAGTTCGCAAATATTAACAACCACATATTAACATGTCACAACCTTCACAAATAAAATTAACCTGTCATAATTATAATATAAATTTTTCATTAACCAACCATAACCACATAGTAAGCGGTCACAAAAATCACATATGTAAATATTCAAAAACATATATGAACATGTCAAAACTATATCGTAACTTAGTCATAAATTGGTCATAACCACATTTAATTATCACAACTAATCACTACATACTCAAAAAATCACATATGCCTAGTTTTTCCCATAGACTGACATTGAATTGAGAATGTACCACACAAGCCACTTCCTGAATTACTTCATATCAAATGCTCCTGGTGTTTGTCCAAATGCAAGTCTATTTATAAAGTAACAAAGGTAAGCCCGCAGTCATTGAGGGAACAGGTGAGGAGGCAGTTCCCATTGTATTGCAGCCTCCTCCCCTTACTAGGTGACGACTTGGTTCTCAAATTCTTCCACCTTGATCAGAATGGGCCATTAGGGACATGACATCCACAACAAGGGATTGCCTTGGCTCTACCTCTAGCCTTTTGGTGTCTCCATCTTCCTGCATCTTTTTGGTAAGCCCCTGTCCCATCTCCAGTATATGACATCTTTCCTTGAGGGAATTGATCTCTCTTTCATGTCTTTCCTTCATCACGTGGAGTTCTTCCCGCACATTGCGATTAAACTCGTACATGTAAAGGCAAACTAAAGAGAGGAGGTTATTATACTCATAGAGGGCCTCCAAAGTCATAAGTATATTTTGGATGAAGGAAAAAGAAAAGAAGACAAAACATCACAATAGAATCATAAATGAATCAAAACAGCATCTCAATCAAAACCACCCAAATGAAGTGGGGATATGAAGAAAAAAAAGACACTTTGTATAGGCACTTACTTCATTTCTGGCGTCGGTTTGACCTTTCTTATTCTTCCCCGCATTCTTCTATTTGCCTTGTGAAGCCCTATTTGCGTCGACAGAGAGGGGCGCCATTGCAAAAAGGCAACCGGCGAGGAGGGGGCGTCGACGGAGGGGCGACTGTGGTGGCAAGGGAGGGTATCAAAGCCACTGCGAAGGATTTTGGGTAGAGGGGAGAAAAGGGAGAGTGGGAGGTGTGTTGGAAAATGGAGTGGGGAAAAAGACGTGTGCCGCTTTTCAAGTATAGTAGTCGTATGGGCCACATAACATTTTAAAATTCCATGCTGTTGCATGGGTAGTTTAGGCATTACAAAAAAAAAACACCCGCCCATCACGTGAGTCCCTTTTTTGTTACATTTTTACGTGCCCTTTAGGTCTCTTTTAAACTCCCAATTTTTTTACAATTTCTAAATGAAATTACCCCTTCTATCAAAATGGAGAAAAACTGCATTGTTATAAGCCCATTGACCGGGTTCCACATGGTGCAACCACTTCTTATTGCTGGTTTTCTTTTGTATTTTTTTTAAATAGATTTCATTATTAGAAGTAAAAAAAAACAGTTTTGATGGCTTTTAGGCTGCCCGTACTGTGTACCATAAACACATCCTTAAAAAATTTCACGTGCCAAGATTGAAGCCAAATAGATGGCTCGGAAGCCCTCCCAACTCCAAAACAAAAACCATATCATATGGGTTCTTTTCTATCCTTTAATAAGACGAAGAAATCTCTTTCATCCAGAACTCGAGATCATTGGTGGTGGGTTCCATGTGAAACGAAGTGTTCACACTGCCTTTCAATGCTTCTCCTTCGTGTCGAACGCGTTCTCTGTTTTGCATTCATTCGCAACTCACACCTCTCCCATGTACATTTCCAAAGAGGAGGGGGGGGGGGCTACACAAGATGTGGCAGCTCAAAGTAATGGCTCTGGAGCAGGAAGACAAAACAATACATCAACCATAGTGTCGATCTGATTCCGGTTTGTACCAAAAAGATCTGATTATCACCTATGAGACTCTCACAAATGGGAATAGAAGTTCAAACGGATGGCAAAACAAAACTAAAAGCAGGAGGCAGAGAACCAATAGAGCTGAGCTACGAGCTGAACGAGATGACAACCCTCATAGAAACCATCCCATTTGATGTATGATACCCTTTGAGAATATAGCATCGTAACTATTCGATGAAGTAGTTTGCAGAAAGAATTGCTGCTTTTATCACCACAAACCCAGTATTCGTAACTTACATGCACTCCCGGGGAAGAACAAAGGAAAACAACAAACCTGCCAAATATTGATAAGTCTAACCCATAATAAGCATTCATGTAGTTC
Organism: Houttuynia cordata; assembly: GCA_039654745.1. Lineage (NCBI taxonomy): Eukaryota > Viridiplantae > Streptophyta > Magnoliopsida > Piperales > Saururaceae > Houttuynia > Houttuynia cordata. The sequence continues at coordinate 7,720,059 of CM077512.1, forward strand.
CCCTGCAAGGCCATAATAATTGTCTATATTAACAATATTAGACACCATACACACGCACACGCACCCCGTCACAGATGCATTAGTACATTTTCAGAACCCCAAATCAACAGTATCCAATACATAGAAAATTACTACAGCGAGTATCCATGATCCCTCCATGACGCCCCACACCAATCAACAACTTTGGTGAAGCAAACTATGTTCTTAGTCATATTGGTCCTCTATGGCCACTCACTTCAATTTAATTAAAAAAACTCATATAATGGCATCTCCAGATGCATACAATCTAGTTTCACATCACTGAACGACAATTCACTAGCCATCAGACATCATTGGTTAAGTGGAAGAATTAGAAAGTAAAATTTGACAATCCAATGGATGCACTGATAAGCAAATGATCACTTGAAAAAGGATTCAGACCCTTGCGTACTAAATATAAGAATCAAGTCTAAAGAAAAAAACAGAAGGCTCAAGTCTAAAAGAAAAAATAGCCAATCCTCAGACCAGATTAACATTTGTGACAATGACAAGACGGTAAAATACACCTCCCAGTCTGCCTGCCTGAAAAACTCAAGATGTTCACTGAAGTAAGAAAACCCAAAAGCAAAGAATTTTTATTTGAGCCCAATGCACCTTGAAAAAGTTCTTCACTGTGGAATCCCCCTCTCTTCCTGTAAAAACTAGAAGAGAAGCTCCCCCAACAACTTTGCCTGTACATCCTATCAAGTATTTTTACTGCCTGGAGTTTTCTAACAGAGCATCAAAATCAAGCTCTCTCCAGAAGAAAACTTCCAGTGACACATCCCATCAAGTTGCAACAGAATACATAAAACCATTTGAGTACATGTGACAGAAAAATAAGCAGGAAAAGGGGAAAAAGGAAAAATGGAAAAAGATAACAACTTATCTAAAAGCAATTACTAGACCTACATTTTCCCAAGTCCAAGTGTGTTTTTACCCCTGCTTAAGTTGGAACCGATATGTGGAGCTAAAGCAAACAAGTGAAAACCTGATATTTGCAGCACTTTATATGTGATGTATAATGCTATTGGACCTTACCCAGGTACGGATTCAGAACTCATCTGTCCCCCGCCGCTTCCCTGGCTGTTAAACCCTGTGACAGGCATGGACCTGTGTGCAAAATCCAGTAGCATCTTACGCTGATTTTCATCAGTGTGAGGAAGACTTGCACGGAGAAGCTCAACTGGCATCTCCCTGCTAATAGCTCTAGCCGCCTCCGGCCCGACAACAGGTATATTTGGAGATTGCATACGTAATGATTCAATAATAGTGTCGTACTTGCAGAGACAGTACTTTGTAAGTAGGCCAAAAAAAGCATCAAATGATGCCTGCCAAAGGGCCCTATTTGGCACACTGTAACTTCCTGCAGCTTGAGGGTCTGTAAGGAGATATGTAGCCCTTTCAAGAACTGATTTTAGGATTATTGTTGCACCATCTCCTGCAGAACTACCAAGGGGCCGAAGAGGGGGTTGCTCCGCAGAGCAGACTACAGCAGCAAAGCAAGCACTAAGGGCATTCAAATCCATGCCTTGCACGCGTAACGATACCATTTTCGCAAGACCAATTATCGTTTCTGCAGCACTTGGATCCGCAGGGAGACCACCAAACAAAAACCTCAGGTGACGGAAAATTGCCATGCAAACTATACGCGTAAGCTCGCTTCCTGGAAAGAGAAGCTGAAGATACCTTGAAAGAAGTTTACGACCTTTGGGGAGAGATACTAGACGCAAAAACACAAGGTCATCTTTAGGAGCTAAACCAACTGAGTTGCCAGCTTTTCCTGAGCCTCCCATAGGGTCCACCAGCTGAAGTGATGTTGCAAGATCCTCAAGCAGCATCTGTCGCCTCCGCCTCAGCTGTGTACCAGCATCCTGTGGCTGGTTAAATTGCAAGAACCGATCAATATCTTCAACATCAAGAAGTAGACATAGGCCATCCTCTATAGTAATCCTTGCAGCCAGCATTGGCTCCTGCTCGAGAGGTTTCTCAGATGTATTTTCAATAGCGTTATCACCAGACGACAAGGGAGGATCAACCTCAAGAAGAGGACGAGGCCTTCGGATGGAAGAGAAGGGAATTCTACCAAGGGCATCAACCTGAAGATAAGCATGTGGCTCATTGTTAGCACGAGCTCTGGATGGAACATCCCTCAAGTGGGTAGGGTAAAAATGATGTTTCACCCCCAAAGCAACAGTTTTTTTTGCAAGACAGGCTTGGTGATAGTAGTCATCTATGTAAGGATCACTACTATGGGTTGCTGCATGTTGCATCCTCAGAATACCCTCAATTTCTTCAGCTGACATATATTTCGATCGAAACTGAGGCAACATAGAGTCACCTTTCTGGCTGCTGTGATCAGAACCCTGATAAGAAAACCGAGGGTTTTGTCTGCCTCTTTGTGACTGTTTTGATCTCTGCTCACGTGAGTCAGACATACCGCCAAGGAAGGCTTCATGTTTTCCCAACATATTTTGAAAGGAAGGCTGTTGTCTATTAAATAGTTGAGATGGCATAGCTTGAAAGTTAGCTATTGGTGACTGGGCTTGGTGCAATCTATGTTGATGCATTGGCGTCAGTAGATGCTGCTGTTGCTGCTGCAATGCCAAAAGCTGAGAAGGCATTAAACCACTTGGGAAAGGTAACTGCTGCTGCATTAAATTAGGCATCAGGCCAGTTTGATCCGCACCGAAAAGACTAGATTGGTTCAGCCAAGAACTTTGTCTTCGATTATTAACAGGAAGGTTTGGAGGGGTAAAGAGAGGCATATTGGTACCCAAATTCAGTCCATGAGATGGTAATCTTGACAAATGGAGTTGAGAATTAGAAAAAGGTGATAGATTCGGTGCAGAAAAAGGAATATGCAGCCCACCAGGAAGAGAACTAGCCAAATGATGTGAATGGTGTGGGGATGCCTGTGGTCGACCACCAGGTGGTGGATAGGAAGTAAATGCAGACTTTGGCATATGGATAGGTTCACTAGGGCCATGTTGTTGAGGCTGCTGAGATGGGTAAGAAGAAGTTCTATGCAGTGGTTTTGGATCTGGGACAAGGGCAGAAGAAGGATGTGGTTGGGACCACCATCTTTTCCCATCCTGAATATTTTCTCCTTCTAGTATCTGCTCGTCTAACCAGCAGAAATCTGCATCCTGTGCCCAATCAGTATTGGAAGAGCCTGAAAGAGGGACAACCCAATACACCCTGATATCAGAAAAATACAAACTCCAAAAAAAGTAAAATATAAATAATAAGTACATCCTGCTTCATTAAGATTCACTGACATAAAAGATACACCAAAAAAGCACGTAAATTTAGGATCAATGCATGAACAAATGCATTTAATGTTTGATTCTAAAAGGTAAATCGTTTAAAAACAACAAATTCTAACTAAAATTTATCAAAGTCCAATTTCTCTAGTATACTGCTTTTCAAATGCTCGAACCACATATTTAAGATTCAGTTTTTTTACTTCTTTACTTAAACTAAAATAGTAGGCTCCGAAATGAGAGGGAGAGATGACATGAAATGTGCACTGCCAGCAGAAGCAAATTAGGAAAAGTAACATTACAAATTAAGCCAGCTCTTACTGATGTCAGCTCAAAATATTATTCACACAGCCATGAAAGGAGAAGGCATGAGGATATATCATTCAGAGTCATGCAGCCTTAAGTTACTGCATAACTGATTGCTGGAGAATTAGAAATAATTACAGCCAAAAATCTCTCGCAAAAGATTCAACAACAGACACAAATTTCCTAAATAACTTACTTTCCCTAGAAAAGGATCTCCTATCACCAATGGTTCCCGCAGTTCTTGGACCGGTTACAACCCTTGTTTAGCTGAAATTGAAAATTCAAGTATCAGAAAAATCCAGGGCCTAAGCATTGCACAAAAAGCACTGCCTAGAAGTTCAACACTTAAGAATAACCTAGACAAGTAGTTAAACATATCTAGAAAAAGTAGCCCTGAAGAGTGATGCAAATTAGTACTCCCTCCGTCCATATAACAGTTACAGTGACCACATTTCATATTTTACAAATCCACAAAAAATGACCTCATTGCCCTACAGGCCAATATTTCCACAGGGATGTGCATGTGCAGTTGTTCACATAGGCTTGAAATGCTATGGGCCCCACATGTCAATAAGTTTCCCTCAAATTCAAATGAGGTTATTATTATGTGGACGGAGGGAGTTTTAGACAAAAACTATGACCATCATTTTAACTATATTATGCTCTCTGTGAAGCTAGCAAAAATTTTAGCAGAGACTAATTAAAATGCAAATTTGAGCTCCCTTTAAAATACTAAAAAGATGCCGGAAAAAAAATATGTGATATTTAAAAAGAAAAGATGGAACAGAAATCGTTATTGTTATTCATCTAGCATTTCCACGCACAAAACATGACAGAAGATTTAGATAGTCTGGAACCCAAACTAGTTCCAGTTTTGACATACCACTTACAAGAAGTGGAACAATTCAGAAACTTTGCGAACAATACAACAAGAAAACGAAAACCTAAATGTATATTAAGTTCCTCCCAATGTCAACGTACATATGTTACCATCATAATCAGCCATATCTAAATTGAGAAGATGCATTTAGGTAAATAGCAAGCACTTTGCATAATAAGTCATTTGTTCAACCAGGGAATCAATTATTAAAAATTATTACCCAAATTTAGCATTTTACATAATTACAGAATGATCTTTGGCATACTCTGACATGAAACATGCACACATACATGAATATGCATGATATTGGATAGAATTAGAAAAGAAAACATGCTATCATACCTTCATAAAAGTGTTTGTCATATCATCAATGTCGGATGACAGATCCAAGGCCTCATCCTGCACATAAGCACAACAAATTCATCAATACTGGATATACCTTTAGATGCTAGGGATCTAGTTGAGATACTAGTTAAATAACCAAATAAGTTTGTCAACGAACACTGAGAAAAGAAGAATGTATTCAAGAAAACCACTACTGGCCATGAAGAAGAAGAATGTACTAAAATAATGCTATTGACTATCTTTTGGTAATTAATGCTATTGACTATTACGAAGCAGAATCTCAACAGAAAGATCATCAAGCATGTACCATATCAATTGAAGCCAAAAAATTGTAATCGTTCCATAAAGCAAAGGTCGCAGAAACCGCCCTTTAAGGCATGAAGTTTGAATTCTCAACATAAATAGCTATCATAAGCAACGCACAGATGGACAATACTGGATAAGAAAAAATTATCATAAACAAGATGGTTACAAGGGCCACCCAGCCTAAGAAGCTTGTTCAGCTAGAGCAAAGTAAGAAACGAAAAACCTAAAACACAGACCGGAGGAACCAGTAAATCAGCTTAAATACTAAATTACTTCTACACATTTTATAAAATAAGATCGCAAGGAGAAGCCAGCTTCTTCTAATAAAAAAGACAGAAAATAGTTGGTATGCTTTATCCTTATCTCATGAAAGCAATTGCGAATAACTAAAGAAGGTGTATGGTAATGACAAAGACAGTAAATCTTCACCTTATGATTCCCTTGAAAGTTGCATATACAACAGCATCACTGTAAATCTTGCCAATATGCAGGGACGGAGCTAGGAAAATGTGTGTGTGTGTGGGGGGGGGGGGGGGGGGGGGGGGCCACAGCGTTTTATAAAAATCTTAGGGGGGCGTGAGGTTCTACTTAAGTACAAAAAATCATGGGGCCATATAGTTCTGCTTGAAAGAAAATGATGAAATTTCCATTGGTCAGCCCCTCTCCCCCCCCCCCCCAAAAGCAAAAAAAAATCCAGCTGCAGCAACATGGATGTCGTATCATCAGTTAAGTTGTAGGAGGAGTGAAATGGTAATGTAAAATCCATGTCGTGAACCCCTTCTATCAGGAATAAATTGACAGTGATGACGCTGGATAAACGAGTATGTTCATAACAAGAAGGATGATACGGCTGACAGCTGACAGACTTATGAACACGTCTCATAACAAGAAGAAAAGGAACCCTTCAATTTAGGAACTCTATCAAGCAATCAAATATGTCTTAAATAACACAAATAACATATAAAGGCCTAACACATCATCAAAATAACACAATCACAAAAAATTGGATATAAAATCCAACAAAAAAACATTAAATCTTTGGAAGTTACAAAAAACAAAGGTAATCGAATGATCAAATAGTCCAAAACATCTTACCTCATCTCTATTGACAAGACCAGACAGCTGATACTCATCACCTTCGAAAACCACATCTTCCTCCTCATCATCTTCTAACCCACCCAGCTCAACTTCCTCCACCATGTCCTTCCCAAAAAATGCATATTGGGAGGCATCAAACTGGGCGTTGTTGTCTGTAAACAAAAAGAAAAGAATGATATCAGCAACAATACCATTTAAATAGAGATTATCAAACTAAGAAAACTGTTCGTTCATGGTAACTGCAGCACAATATAAAGGCATTCTCGCAAGGGATCAGACCTTCCAATCCCCACTAAGTTTCCCTGCTAACCAAAAACTAATTCTTATCATCGACTAACCGAAAAAACAAAAGCTTAAAACACCAACTCCTACTGCCAAAAACTCGCTAGGATTTCCATTATAAGAAAAACAAGAGAACCTGCAGAAAACCCAATCCAAAACAACTTGAAGGAGCTCATGAGCTCATTTATTACCCCATAGATCAAACACGACGTATATCTGTACCAACTCCTATTGTGAAACCCGCTTAGGATTTCAATTACAGCAAAACAAGAGCTGCAACAGTAAACCCAATCCAAAACAACTTGATGAAGCTCATGAGCTCATTTATCGCTCCATTCATCAAACACGACGCGTATCCAACGATCATCCATCCACTCCTCAGCATAGCTGCTCCCATTAATAAGCTCCAAAATCACATAGTTAGACTCGAGTTTCTTACAGAGCTCAATCAAAAACAACTTGAAACAAACAACTCCTACTGTGAAACCCGCTTAGGATTTCAATTATAGCAAAACAAGAGCAGAAACATTAAGCCCAATCCAAAATAACTTGAAAGAGCTCATGAGCTCAGTAACAAACACGACACGAATCCAAGTATCCATACACATACTCTTTCGCACAGCTGCTCCTGCAAACAAACTCATTTACAAACACAACGCATATCCAAGGAGCAACTCCTACTGTGAAACCCGCTTCGGATTTTGATTATAGCAAAACAAGAGCAACAACAGTAAACTCAATCCAAAACAAATTGAACAAGCTCATGAGCTCATTTATCACCCCATTCACCAAACATGAGGCACATCCGACTATCATCCATACGCGCCTCCTCGCATAGCTGCCCCTACTAATAAGCACCAAAATCGCCCAATTACACTCAAATTCCTTACTCAACTCAATAAAAAACAACACATGACACATACTCAGACATTCCTCCTCAGCTCAATCAAACAGTCACACATATTCCATCATCAAAAACCCAATTTAACTTAAAAAAAAACTCCTCAAAACAACAGACCTAGTAGCAGAGATTCAACTTCAAGCAGCAAAGAACAAGAAGATAGAAATGGGGAGATTTAGAATCGAACCAGCGGGGACATCGGCGAGTTCGTCGGGGATAGGATCGGAGCTCCGACTCCCCTCCATTGTTGGGGGAAATCAGTGTCTCCGGCAGTTGGGTCGATCAGAAAAACCCTAGAAATGGGATGGGAAGATGGATGGAAATCATGGAGAATTTGGGAAGAATCTGGGATTTGGAAACCCCCCAAACCCTAGGAGGAGGAGGATCCGAATTTCCCGATCTCTCTCTCTCTCTCTAGAGATCTTCCGATCGAAGAAGGGCTCCTTCATTTGTTGTCGATAGATGCTGATGATGATGATGATGGATGGAATCGCTGATTAACGAGCCGAGCCGAGTCCACTCGGAGTCAGGGCGAGTCGAGTGCTCTTGCGCATGGGCGTGCCGTAGGGTGTGGCGAGCCGTTGGATGAGGATCGATGGTGTGTGTTGAGTGAGGGGGATGGATGGGTGATTTGAAATTAGAATTAGGGCGTGCTGCATGTGCGTTAGCGTGCGGCAGGGTGTGGCAAGCCGTTGGATTAGGATAGATGGTGTGTGGTAAATGAGGGTGGGGCCTTGTATTAACATTTCATGGGAGTGGAATGCGATGTGTAGGGCGGGCGTGCACTAAAGGGCCTAGCATCCAAAGGTAAACACTTTTTAGGGGCCGTTTGGGGTGTGAAAAAATTAAAATATCCACAGTAGATTTCCACGTCCACTGTAGCATTCCGATTTTTTTCACTATCCAAAACACTGACCTGAGGTGTTTCAGCTGAAAGTGGAAAAAACATGAATGTTACAGTATTACAAAACATCCACTATGGATTTTTACTTTTAATTACGCCTCAAACGGCCCCTTAGTCTTCAAAAACCTGGTTGTATTTCAACATCTACATAAGCTAGAGGCCCAAATAGATCCTCGTGAACGTCCATGTGCAGGGGATAAGTGGAGGCTTGAAATATGTGGGCTATATAGTCTATAGGCTAATAAAAAACTCATTTTCAAATTCTGCTAGGGATTTTTGGATGGAGGTTGTTAGAGTTGGTGGAGTTGGTCTTCTTTTCTCTTTCTCCCTCTCGGCAGAGTTTTTAATCAAAGGTCAAGTTAATTTTATGTAGAAATGAATTCGCTACTTAACGAGTCGGGCCGAGTCCACTCAGCATCAGTCTGAGTCGGGCAACAACGAGCTGACCTGATATACTTATCTTTGGACACTTGTCTAAATCTGAAATAGAGTATGTTAGTGGGTTCATAAAAAGAAAATTAAAAACAAAGTTAGTGGCTGAAACCTTTCTGTTTTTAGTTAAAGAGTCTCGTTGGATCTCAATCAAACGGGTTGCAGTGCACCTGCATGAGCGGGGGTAGGGCATATGTCTACTCTTTCTCGGAAGAAATTTAGCCTAATGCTCCCTCTGTCCCATATTAATAGTCCAAATTTGAGTAATACTGATATTTTAGGGAGACTTGCAATTAAATTTCTTACTCCATATGCTAGTTGTTAAAAGAAAGAAAAAATGAAATGGGACAATTAATATGAAATAAATGTTGTAATTGAATGAGATTATTAATGACAGAGGGAGTCACTTGTTCAAGCTAAGCTCGAGATAAACAAATTTTGCGCCACGATTTGAAATAAACCATTGTTAGCCTTATTGGATGAATACGAAGCGAGGCAAGGCTTGCCAATGTTTGCCCTAGTGATTAAATTTCAAATTAACTGATGGATTAGTGATTAATTAGTAAAGGTACCTGTGATCTTTCAATTTTCCAATGTGGTAAGACTTTTTCCATGTTTATTTTACCATTTAGGTGAAAACCCTCTTTGCTTTTCCTTTTCTTTTTGCTCTTTTGAAAAAGCCACATCTCCTTATAAACTAGTAGATGCTATTTCGCTACTGAAAGGGTAGATGATATTTTGACAACAAATTCAATATTTCTGGCTACTAAATACTTATGTGTGTATGAGAGAGAGAGAGAGAGAGTTATTTAAAGAAAAATACAGAGAAGCAAGTCTTATTTTCCTGCCTCAGAATCATACGCTTCACAGTATCTAAGGACAAACGAAAACAACACACGTACCCAACAACCAGGTTAATTCATGTTAGTCAAGATACAAAATTTGCTTTACTGATCTGTAAACTGATTTCTAGAATTTATTTTACAATTGGTTAGTATGTCGCATGCAATTAAGAATGGTTGTCAATGTATTCTTTACAAGAAGATAATAGATTTTCAAAAATGGGGTTTGACAGCTCATTTTTGGCTAGGAGATAGCTGATTTCCTGCACTAAGCTTTCAATGCTACCCTTCTGAAAAACTTTTGCGTTTTTCACCAACAAATCCAGCCATGCCCTTTTGGAAAAGGAAAATAGGTGCTTTGTATGATGGCTAGGGATGCAGGCAACTGCTGCCTTGATTTCTCCCTCCTGTACCTTCCTGCAAAATCTTGCCTTGATAATTGGGGGTGGCAAGACCCGGCCTGACTGAACCAACTGGTTCCAAGTTGCCTCCAGCGGCTCTCCCTAAAAGATAGATGCCAGATAAGCACATGGTCAGAACCAGCATCACATATAAAGAGTAAATTGCAAGGTGCTTGGAAGTTTTCCAGTTATTTCCTCTTATCCTCATTCCATTTGCTTGCAATCTAGGCTGTCTTTGATGAAAATTGTTATAAACTACCAACAGCTAATACATCAACCTTTCTACATTCCATTACAGCATTCTCTGGTCAAATCAGAGCGCACGAAATGATCGTAACTTCATAAATATTAATCTCAAATAAATCTCCTAAAGGGCACTCTTTACTATATCAAGCAATATTACATAATACTGAAACTGCATATGATAAGAATTAGAAGCATTACCTGGCCAGCCCTCGAAGCTTCCATTACCAAATGAAGGTGACGTTGCACATTGAAGGGATATCCATGGTGTAACATTTGTTTATACACAGTAGCAAAATCAGCCCAATTATTTTCTGCCACACATGCCTCCAACATTGTATTAAATGTGTAATTATCAGGAATTATTCGCTCTTTGCAGTCATTCAGGCTGCTAATGTAATTAGGTCCATCGATGATTTTTGCAAACAAATTCTTAGCTTCTTCAAACCTTTTATGTTCAACATAAGCTTTAAGCATTATATTATAGGTCACTAAGTTTGGTGAACAAAACTTGTGCATTTGCCTAAAGATGTATGAACCATCTTCAACGTTTCCAGACTCCAGACATGCTTGAATTAATCCAGTAAATGTCACCACCAGGGGCTTTGTTGCAACCTTGCATATTTTTTCAACCTGTGAAAGAAAGAAAAGAGTTATTTCCTCTTTAATATAAAACGGTTTTGAACAACTGAAAGGAAGGAAAAAAAAGTAGATACAATAAGTAATAGAAAGCATAGAGAAGATTCTGAAAATAATTGGTAAAGAGCCCCGTCTTGAAACTTTGGAAGCAACTATTAGAATCAGTATCTGTGTAATAGTGTTGCGTTTCTACTCATTGGAACAATAGATAGCAAGGAAAATTTTCAATCTAGAAACAGAAATCATCCAGTTGTCTTCAAATTCTCTCACAATTAAACTTGTGACAAGGTCAAAATTCAGACACTATGTTAGAGGTGGCATCAATACACAGGAAGTAAAGGAGCAAGTTACCTAAGAAAACTTACAAATATTTTGAGCTTTTCTTTTTCAATCCTAAACGTATATGGAAAGGAAGAGATTACGTTCAAGGGAAAGCATCTGGACCTGATTTAAAGCTTCTTGAGGTCTCCCTGCGCTGCAAAGACAACGAGCCAGATCATAATAGAGGCTAGCAGAGCCCACAATGCCTCGTCTTTCCATATCTTTGACAACTGAGACAGCATCATCGGGTTTACCTTCTTTCCAAAGCGTGTTCACAAGTACTGAAAGGGGAGGATTAAAGTGAAAATCATGACCAGATGAAGTTAATAATCCAACAAGTTGTTCAAGTACCTTTGTAATTTAAAGCATTTGGAATAGAGTTTTTTTCCACCTTCCGGAAGAACTCATGGACCAAGTTATACTTCTCACAGGCAAACATTACCTGTTCCACAACATCAAAACAATTTTCATCATATTTCAGTTGTCAAGAGGTCGCTATAACTTACACATTTAACTAAGTGCATGTTCAGGAATATATAGCGCTTCTTTGGAAGCCGCTTTTCCTGAGAATCTCCTCTTGAGGAGGGTTAGGAAAAGCATGAGAGGACAATTAATGAAAGAGAAGCGGCTTTAGAAGAAGCCCCTTCTTTACCCAAACGCACCCTAAGAATTCCACCAACATCCCTCTAGAACCATAAGCATGAGCCTACTCCCCTTGATAATTAGGTTGCTGTGCAACAAAATGCAAAGAACTCCCACTTAATTATTGACACTATAGATTCCATTACAAAAGGTTTTAGTAACTTTTAATTATCTCCCTACATGCATTATGATATAATTTTCTTAGCTATTCATTTTGCCTGAATAGTGTCTTAGGAGTAATCAAACATTAAGCACAATTAATTAACTATAAGCCTCCAACAGCAATGGCAAAGCTGAGATTTCTACCTCCATGACAAGGCCATACGTCGTACTTGAAGGTTGCAAATGTTTTTCTTTAAGCTGCTGAAGTACCCAAAAAGCTCCTTCCCATTGTTTCCGGTGAACACATGCATTTAATAACTGACTCAAAATAAAATTAAAAAAAGCAATCTAAAAATATATATTTAAAACAAGCACCCAGAAGAGACCAGCAAGGCATAGATATTCTGAAAAATATCAAGGTGAACGACACCAGAGAGAGAGAGAGAGAGAGAAAGTCCTCTCAGATGGGACAACTGTCACATTCACAAAATAAATCAAGAGCATGTGTGTATAATTAACTCACCGCATTGTATACAACAGCATCAGGATCCAATTTTTGAAGACGATTGAACTTCTTGGGAGGTGTTTTCATACAATCAATGACATCAAAAAGTTCCTTCAAGTGTCCTGCTTGCCCAAGAGTGACAGCAATACAATGATATGCTGCCATATCAGGATAAGAAGCTGATTCTTTCTGGAAATTTGGGGGAGAACAAGCAGGGGAGAAAGAATGAATAAGAAATATAATAAAATCGTGCTGGGAGGCAAGAATTTGTATATAGACGTGAAAGCATATAAAACCATGAACTCAATAACCCATACTCGCATTGCATGAAAAATGTTTAATGCCTCCACAGGCCTCCTTGTCTTTCCAAGAACGTTGAGTAAGGTTGTGTAGATGTACCTTCGTAGGAAACAACACGTGTAATTAACTATCTGTAACTTCAAGAAAACAAATCAAATGGTTTTACTATTTCATACCTTCCAAATCACTTATTTTATTTTATTTATTATATGTTTCAACCAAAATCTTATACCCAATTCCCAATAAAATTCCAAACAGTGAAAGAACGTTCAACAAGATCTTTCTATACTCTATTTAAAAAAAATTCGATTCTTTTATGGATATTTGATTTGATGGCTAACAGTATGACCATCCTTACCTAAGAGCATTTGGAAAGAAACCTTTGAGTAAAAGAAAAAACAAAAAGGGGCTACATAAAAGACCTACATGGACCAGACAAAGAAGAACACACTTGAATCACCTAAAAATGTCGTTCCACATTAGCCCCAATCTCCCAAGAACGTGACATGTTAGTTGTTCACCTAAAAAAGGTTCATAATTTTGGAGATTTGGATGGATGGGTCTACACAATGAATGTGGAAGCAAACTTTGTCATCCCTAAATCAGATGGCCATGATCCCACCACCAATTCACTCCACAAGGTCAGTTATAACGTTATAACAGTGAGGATGTATAAACATCAATTAGAGAGCTCTCAAGTGAAAACTCACTCACTTTACAACCCAAAATTAACAAATTTTGACATTTATTTCTGTAGCTTTCACTATTGAGCTTGAAAAACATTCAAATTTTGACCAACCCAATCGAAACCTTGTCCTGACAACATCCTCTAGTTGAAATGAACATCAAATTAACTGCGATCAATCATGATTCCAGAAAAGCCCTATCAGAATGTTAAATTAGTGGTTACAAGCTTCTAATAACTTTTTACCAATTAACTGTAATCCTAGTAGTGTGATTATATTTCGTAAGAGAGAACAAATCTTACTTGCTTTTGTATGACTTGAACCGTTCACGAGATCGAAGCCATTCAACAACTTGCAATGCCCTTTTCCAATTTCCAAGAGCACCCAAAATCTGAACAACTCTCAAAATAGAATGATCCGAGAATTTGATCTTTGCACTATGCATCATCTTAGAAAACTGCCACTCTGGCAAATTGATATCCGTACCATTCAACCTTTACCAGACAACCCTCAGTTAAAAAAATGAATTTGAAATTAGGAAAGGCATTCAACTATTATTTCTTAAAGGCCACAAATTAAATACCACCAGCCTATAAAGAAATTCCAAACACGAAAAAGAGAAGACTTATCTAATGTAAGGTCTAACAAATTGATACAACACTCACCACTTTGCTAATTTCTGAATCCTTTCTTCCATTTCCATCCTCGAGACCCGTGGTCTATTCCTAACATCAGTGAATTCCTCAAAAGTTTCAAAGGCTTTCCTTCCATATCCCACGTCATCATCTTCATTGTCTTCCTCGAGGACTTGACTCTCATGTCGTTGGCGATTAGTTTTCTCATTACTAATGTAATGTCTGCCTCTTTTTTCATATTTTTCTGTGTCTTCCACCTGAAATGTTCTGCTATCTTTCACTGCAAGCAATTTTCCTCCGCCATTTCCTTTACCCCTATCCATTCTTCTCCCATCCCTTTTTTCCTTCTCCCACTTAAATGCAGAAATATTAATTCTGTCATCAGTCAAATATTTGTCATCCACTGGCCCATTTTTGTCAACCACACGATTGGGCGATTTCCTTTCTAGAATGTTTCCATGGGGTTGTAGATGCTCTCGAGCACTAGATGCATATGATTTCAATTCTGCAGCATCAACCCATTTGCTTACATATTTTTCACTTTCTCTCGTACTATTTCCTTCAGATAAACCCTTGTTTCTCGAGTTTTCCCTCGCTATGTACACATCATTTTTTCTACTTACACCATCACCTGCTTTTCTAAAATCGCTGAACTTTATAATGTCCTTTGGGCTTACAGCAATTTCATCACCACTATATTTAATCGAATCTTTCACTCTTCTACCACTTCGAGTACTACCAGACTTGTAAATTAGTCTTCTTTCCTCCTCTTTATCCGAATCCTCAATCTTGTCGTCTTTTCGAACACCTCCGTCGCCCTTAAAACTAAATTCATTATCTTTGCCTATCCTAACAGACTCCATAGCCTTCACATACTCATCAAACGCAGGCCGAAACTCGAACTCCCTATCCATAAGCCCTTCATCAATCAACCCAGTTGAGGCACCTTCTCTAGTACCAGCACTGACAGCTCCATGCCTAGTTGTTGCAACATTAAACACCCGGCCCTTGTCTGCCTTCCTCTTCAATGCAATACACCAAACCCGCCTGTAAGGAGCCACAAACCCAGATACAAGAGCAGACAAGGGGGCGGCTTTCGCATCAAAAACCAAATTTGAATCCAATGCAAGAGTACCCATTTGACCGTATGAGCCAAAGAGTCCACCTTTATCACTTAACAACCTACAACATGGCTATTTCAACTGATTGGAACCATCTTTACATAACAAACCAAAAAGAAGCCATCTTTTTGCAACTTTTCAGACTCTATATACCATTCCACAGTGATTCAGCTAAAGTTTTTCTGCAAATATGGAAATTGCTTCAATTTACGTTGAGAGGAAAGAGAGACAGAGTTGCCTTACTGGGAAAAGCCGGAAGATTGGTTCTTGTGGCCGGAAACTGGAGAGAGCCCTGTTGGAGCAGAGATGAGCCTGAGTGAGGAACAGCGCAGCCAAAACGCCCATTCAAAGTATCTCGACCTTACGAGAAATTATTGAGTGCGCATGTCGTGCCACACAGGCTTTGCACCCGACCAATGGAATCTCGCCATGTCACGGAGACATTGTTTGGTCCAACTGCCGGACCACGTCACTTTTTGCGCCACCTTTACCGGAGCTGTTGATCTATAAGATCGTCGGCGCGCACACTTTAGATTTGCGCACCAGCTTTCGAAGTGTGCGCATGTGGAGAAGATATGGGTGCATTGGCCTGTTTAGTTAACTTTTATGCCTTTACAAGAGTTGTCGATCTCGGGGATTGACGGGCTTTAGGTGTGCGCTCCAGCTGCCAAAGCATGTGTGAATAATGGAGAAATTGTTGGGTGCAATGGCCTTAGCACATCACTTTTTATGCCACCTTTACAGGAGCCATCTATCCCTAGAACAGAAGCCACCCGCGCTTCAGCGAGAAGTTATTAGGTGCGCGGCACGTAGGGGAACAGTGTGCCCATCACCAATTGGTGATGAGCACAACTCCCCTGCTTGTGGGTCCCTCGTGGCCACCATTACAAGCAGGGGAGACGTGGTGATGAGCACACTGTTCTCCCTAAGCGCCGCGTACCTAATAATTTTTCCTCTTCAGCATGTGCTCCAATTGCCAAATCATGTGCGCCAATGTCTCAGTGCCTAGAGTAGTGCTCAGGGACACTTAATAATTTTTCCTATGTAAGATATATCGAACTCTAACGTCATAATGTTCTTTCTTACATTTCTGATAAAAAGCTGGAGGCATAGAAAACGGGTTCATGGGAGATCATTGGTTTGGCACAGAGCCTACTTGGCACACCCGGTGCACTTAATATTATTTTCCTCCCTTTAATAGTCTCTTACACCCAAAGAGGTCCCACAGGCCATAAGGCAGCGGGATGAGCATTATAATCTGGGACCCTAGAATTCGATGAGTCCAATTGAGGAAAATGACACTGGTACAGCGAATTTGTACACCGAGCCCATACACCCACGTTTTTATTGGACAGTCAGATTGAGCCTTGGCTTGGTGGGCCCATTTTGACTGTCCAATAAAAATGGGAAATTATATTTATACACTTAAATTTGCACTCGAAAACCTCCGTATTGGCACCGAGTTTTGAATCTTGATTGGCTTGAGAAAAGTGGAGCCCCCTAGACCTTCCCCCTGTCCAATCATAACTCAGTGTAGGATTTTAGAATACAGATTGGGTGTAGGGTGGATGTATTTGTCTTAGCTATCAGCGTTACTCTTCGTTTATGATCAAAAGCCATGTTTAAGGAGCTGTCTGGTTCATGAGCAAATTCAGGCTGAATTGGGAGATTACTAACTGAATCATGTCTGATTCATGAATTTAGACTGAGTTTTAAATTCAGCCAGAAAGAGTATTCTCCCCCAATTCATGTTTAATTTGTGAATCGTCTCACCAAATTAAAACTGAATTGTGGACTTTATTTCAACAACTAAACGACATTCCTATTTTACACCAATTCAGGCTGAATAAATTCTATCTTAATTTGCTTCAGATTCATTAAAATTCACTAACCAAATAGCCCTTAATAGACTGTGTCAAATTTTGACCCAGTCTAATGACGAGTTCGCATTAAAAAAACATGGTTGAATCGTTGTTCGATAATTACACATTCACCAATATAATTAGTGCTGAAAACTATACGTTTAAATAAGATAATCTACACAGCTACTATATTTATTTATCTATTTGTCTATTTACTACTATAAAGCAAGGAATGTTGACAATACTCCCTAACTAATGCTTGTCATATGCCCAAAAGTCCATGCAGTAAGCATATAAAACCTCTAGAGCTGCTAATGGATGCAATTACTTGATCAGAACATATTCCCTCCATCCAAAAATACCTGTCCGCATTAGAAAACCAAAATGAACTTAAGTTTTCTAATGCGGATAATTCATTTTGGTTTTCTAATGCGGACAGATATTTTTGGACGCACGGAGTACTAATTTTTTGTCAAAAAAAATTGGGCCTCACAGTTTGAAAGGTAGGTCCTCTATATGCATTTTGTATCACTAATATGTCAATCTATTGCAGATAACAAGAGATTAATTGCATATTGACCATTTCAGATCCTATTAGCCAAAAATCAGCGGAAATGGTCGGTGACTTTTTCCTAGATTTCAGAATGATAAGAGAGTCAACATTTGTGGTGATGACTCGCAATTCAAGCTAATAATAATAAAATAGAGTCAACATTGAACAGGGAGTGGTAGTCTATTCAGAGGCAGCATGTTGGTAGTTTCAACAATCTGGCAAATTCAACCCTCCTTTCCTAGGTGAGAGCTACCCATAAAAAGTCCATATCGGAGGTCATGTGGGAAAGTGCATTCTTTAATGTACATATTATAAAAATAGCTGTGTTAATAAGAGCTACATTATTTTAATTAAAGGGAGAAATATGGTAATAAGATGAGATGTGAAAGTAGAGAAAAGAGAGAAAATTCATTAATATGCAAACGAATAAAGAGAGAAAATGTATCCTGCAATTAATGAATTCCAATAACTAATCATATGCATAAAGAGAGAAAATGTATGTTCTACTTTTTTAATGTGGGAGGAAAATTTGTTTACAAGTCCAAGGTTTTCCAGGAAGGAAACCTTTAAAGGAAAATTTGTACACAAGACACTTTGAAGGCATTTTGAACAACTTATCAGTCACTTGCACTTACATCAAATGATTCCATTTGTCCCATTTTAATAGTCCAATTTGGAAGAAGGAAGTGACATCCAAGGAAGCCAATATGAGAAGAACAACATGAGATGGAACTGATAATAAGAAACGAAATCTATTTTCTCGTGATTGTAGAATTTCTCTGTAATTCCTGTTGTAATATATTTTCCATTATAAAAAAAATCTATTTTGACATGGGACTTTTTTTGGGGCAACATTGACATGACAATTGAGAAATACCATTTATTAGTGAGATTATAAATCACAAAATTGTGTAATATAAAATCAACTGTTTGTTATCTCACTTTTTTTACAAAATCCCAAAGTCATCGCCTCATTGACATCGCCACTATGTCAATGAGGTATACAAGTTTGAGCATGAAGGTAGTTTTCCTGAGCTAGACATCGCCACCATGCGAAGGGGGCAGCGGAGCATGGCCAGCTTACGGCTTCAGGGCAGGGGCAAATTTTCTAGTTAATTATTCTAAATAAATAAACATGGTTTTCAATTACAAATTTATAACAAGAATATGCTCTTCAAGCAACCCTTAAAATCCACCCAATTCACAAAATTTCATTACACTTGAGACTCTCATGCATCTTGAGGTTCAAACTTTGAATGTTAAAAGGAGTGCTAATAAAGATGGATAATTAATGTTTTTTTGTTTTGTTTTGAAGTTTGAACATATACAAGGGCCCATAAATTGTGACGGAGTACATCATTTGGAGGTCCTCGGACTATCTTTCTTTTTTCGTTTTGCGCCAACACAGGAAACTAGTGAGAAAAAGTTTGGAAAGTACTAGAAATCCTTTTTATTCCGCAAAAGATGTACAAAAAAATGCAAAATATATAGAATAAATTTTTAGTGCGCCAAAAAAGCTGTGTGCCACAAGTGTGCCACAGTTGTGGGAATACTTGGTCCTCCCTTCCCAGCTACACCGTCTTATATATGAGAAAATTATTGGGTTCGCCCAACGTCCCACGTCATTTTGTGCCAGTAAAAGCCCTCCTAAGGGCCACTTTGGAATGCCTAGCAATCATTCTTTGCATTCCCACATTTCTAATAATCTCTCTAATATCACCAATCATCAAGATCAATGGTGCACATTGTACCAAAAAAGAAAATATTAACAACACACAATACACCTTAAAAAAATATCAACTGTGTACACATAATGAGTACGCGCATGCCCTGCTTAGGTACCAATAATTAGTAATCGTGGTGATCAATAGCTCCATTAAAGTGGAGGAAATCTCGAAAAATAATTCTTGAAGGACCCAAAAACTCTCCTCACAGTGGACCTCCCTAAGGACGACCCATTATACTCCTTCCATCCAATGAAGCTCCTCTGCATTACAAAATCAGTGGAATTTATTGGACTCCCTCTCCCTACGTTTTATGTATTGATGGCGCAAACGTAACCATGTAACGATAGACCAATCTTTTTTTAAATTAAGACAAGCTTCAATAAACGGTGTAAGTAATTATATAGGTCTCGCGAAAGATTTTGTCCTCCCATAGTTATCCTTAGGGATATCATCCAATCCACAAGAGCTACGAATCTCTATATGCTCTCCCTGAGTGAAGTTCTTACCTATTGTGTGCGCAATTGATCTTGGAGGATGTAAGTTGGAGGATGAAAAATTCTTTCGATGCCCAAATGGCGCATGGTGGGTCAAATGGTGCACAAAAAAATCCTCCACTATAATAATATTGAATATTCTTCTTCCCTCCACCCTTTTCTGGCATTTCAATTTCCAACCAGAATTCCATTTCATTTCCATCGAAAAAATAGCAGAAATCAGCAGAGACCTGCTCCTTCCTTCCAAATTCCAATCGCAGCTTCTCTCGCTCCGCCGCCCTATCCAGTACCATAAAGTTCCAATCTTTGGCAAGTTTGGGGCTCCTGGAGCTAGCCCAGCAATGCCATGAGCCAGGTCCCGCCGTGTATTGACCTGGGCCGGCGGCAAAGTCCTTGCAGGCGGTGAATTCTTGCAACAGGTCCTCTTCTGCTTCTTTCCTGTGTTGTTTTTTGGGGTGTTTTGGTTGTGGGTTTGGGTTTTTGATGGATTTGGACTTTGGAGGTGTTGGTTGTGCTGGATGAGGGGTGGAGCGGAGAAAAGATGCTGTCTTTGATGATAGGGCGGGTATGGGGAAGGGCGAGGGGGGTGATCGATGTGCTTTGTGAGAAATAGGGAGTTGGGAGTTTTGGGGATCAGGTAATTGATTTGGTGAGATCGGATAGATTGCAGGTGTTTGGATCGTCGTATAATTGAGTCGAGGATGATGTCGGCGTGTTCATGTAGTGAGATTTGTTGAAAATTGGAAGGGAAGAGGATCTCTGATTTACACCTAGTATGCCTAATATGCTTGCTTATTTGCACTTAGATGTTTGTTTGTTTGAAGCTGAAAAAAAATTAGTTCATTTTTGGAAAGCGTTCGTTAGATATTTTTATATAGAATTAGTGCAATTAAACGCTTAGATCTTCTCTATTATTTAAGTGATTATCTTGATGGTTTATGAAGCAAAATGGTCTAGTTCTTTATTATAGCTTGCTCTAAAAAATAGTTTATATTGTTGAAACAGGTTTAATGGAGATATCTTTGCTGAATGCTGTCCTAGACAGTATAAGCCGCTTCACTTCGTTATCGTCATGTACTGCTGTAAAATCTGAACCAATTCGGAAGTTCTATCAAAATATAGATGAAGCTCTGAAGCTCTTGAGGCGAGTAATTGATGCAATTCTCGAGTTGGAACCTGTGTCTAATGAACAGCTAAGTAAAGCCTTAGAGGAAGTTGATGCATTTGTAAATGAAGCTATTGAACTTGTGGAGAGCTGGCATCAGTTATCTAGCAAAATTTGTGTTGTAAGTCAAATTACTATTCTTGCAATTTTGTACTGTTTGTTGGCAAATGGAGTTTCATATTGGTAGATGGACTCAAACAGAGCTTTGATGAATTTTCTGCAGTTCCCTGTTAAGCACTTATTTTCATTATGTCTTAGTATAGTAAACTGTGTTTGAAATGACTTGTCGACACAATTTTTGGGTAAATGTTTTAGTATTAAGAATTGACTCTGTTCTTTGTTATCTTACAAATTTGCTGACACTGTGGTACTAAAAGTTACGATTGGTGTTTCCAGGTTTTTCAAATTGAATCGTTAGTCACAAAACTCAAAGGTTCCGGACTTGAATTTTGCAAGATAGTGGATCCAAACCTGAAAGTATGTGTTCAGGACATTGTGGTACTTTAATATGTGTTATATTATATGTTGTTATCTTGCGTTGGCTTGAAAATTTAGTGTGTGTTCAGGTATTTGCTTCTATTTATCTGTGTGTGTGTGTTTGTTTAAAAGTATTCACATATGAAGAACGTTTTAGTAGTGAAGTTTTTCTAGGAGAGTCTTGGCACAAGGTGGTCAGGATAGGTTTACAGGTTTTGTCCATCATTGATAGGTGGTCAGGATAAGTTTTTTTACAGAGTGCCAACTTTCTATCATGTCTTGTGTTGAGGAGCTCTATGCATGTATATAGTAGGTAACGTTTCTTTTACCTGATTGTTAATACTTTATACTTCTTTGCAGCTTTATCAACAGACAATCGAGTTGATTGCATCAGAAGATTTATCTCATATTATTAAAGAAGCCATTGGAAATCTAGTAGAAAATAGTACACCCGGGTCTGATAACCTGGAAAAAATTGTTGACTCGTTACAATTAACCTCAAATCAAGACCTCCTACTAGAGTCTGTGGCACTTGAAAGGGTCAAGGTTAAAGCCGAACATGGGGAAAACAATTGGGACCCAGAATATGTTGATCACATGATTGCTCTCGTTATGCACATGCATGAATCTCTCATGAAAGCTAAGCACTCCCAGACTGTTAATGGTGTTCCCCTCCCGGCTGATTTCTGCTGCCCACTTTCTCTTGAACTCATGTCAGACCCGGTCATTGTAGCATCTGGACAGACCTATGAGCGTGCCTTCATTAGTAAATGGCTTGATCAAGGAATCTCAGTTTGCCCGAAAACCCGCCAGACACTTTCTCACACGAACCTTATTCCAAATTACACAGTTAAGGCACTGATTGCAAACTGGTGTGAGTCAAATAACATTAAGCTCCCTGACCCTATCAAGTCAGCTGCTCTAAACCAGCCATCTGCTCTTCTTGCAAATGGTAATGGCAGGCCTGGTGACTCACATATCTTTTCTCATACTTCTCAAGCACACCGTTCTAGATCACCTGAAGCAAACCGGTCTATGAGCTTGTTGCCATCTAATGGGATTCACTCAAGACGTAGATCATTGTCTCCATCACACCTGATATCGTCAACTGGTGCTGGAAATGGGCTTGAGGCTGATATTGGGAGGATGCCATTTCAAAGCTCGGAACAGGAGTCAAGGTGCGATGAGCAATCAAGTGTGAGAGCCCAACCTTCAGGCTCATCCAGGATGGAAGGTTCTGAAGGTAGCTTGAGCAATGAATTATATATTAACCATACACGAAGTGACTCAATTTCGAGTGCAGTTTCAAGTATTGATGCCAACGAGCCTTCACAGGTTTCAGGAGAGCTGACACATTACATTAGTGATGTATCTGGTGAACTGGTGTCTGAAAATTCACCTGCACCATCAAGAGGATCAGAGCTACCTGCAGTGATAGTGCCTGAAATTACTAGACCTAGGAGTCACTCCATTTGGCGGCGACCATCAGATAGGCTAGTTCCACGAATTGTTTCTTCTACATCATTAGAGGCAAGACCTGATCTTGCTGGAGTTGAAAACGAGGTTCGGAAACTGGTGGAAGATTTGCAGAGCACTTCACTTGATGTGCAGAAAGATGCGACAGAAAAACTTAGACTTCTTGCCAAACATAGCATGGACAATCGTATTGTGATTGCCAACTGTGGGGCCATAACTTACTTGGTGAATCTATTACATTCTTCGGATCTCAAGACACAAGAGAATGCTGTCACTGCTTTGTTAAACCTATCAATAAATGATAACAATAAAACTTCCATTGCAAATGCAGGGGCCATTGAACCTCTTATTCATGTTCTTGAGTATGGAAATCCTGAAGCAAGAGAAAATTCTGCTGCAACTCTTTTTAGCCTTTCTGTTTTGGAAGAGAACAAAGTTAAAATTGGTCGGTCGAATGCTATAAGGCCTTTGGTAGACTTGCTTGGTAATGGAACACCTCGAGGAAAGAAAGATGCTGCTACAGCATTGTTTAATCTTTCAATTCTTCATGAGAATAAGGCGAGGATTGTCCAGGCTGGGGCAGTGAAACACCTCGTGGAGCTGATGGACCCTGCTGCTGGAATGGTTGACAAGGCGGTGGCAGTTTTGGCAAACCTTGCAACAATACCAGAGGGTAGAACTGCAATTGGCCAACTGGGTGGGATTCCTGTTCTTGTTGAGGTTGTGGAGTTGGGTTCTTCTAGGGGTAAGGAAAATGCTGCTTCTGCTCTGTTGCATATCTGTCGGCATAGTAACAGGTTCTGCACTATGGTTCTTCAAGAAGGTGCTGTGCCACCATTGGTGGCTCTATCACAGTCTGGGACCCCTCGAGCTAAAGAAAAGGTAATGATCAGTGCAAACTGCATATTGTATCATATGTTCACTTCATATTTGAGAGAAAGGTGAAATTTGGATCCTTCTATACAAGGAAATGCAACTGCAGTGCTTTGCCTTTTTTTCCCCCTCTTCTGCAGTTTATCCGGTTTACCTGCACATCTCACTGCAGATTTTTTTATTTTGAATGATATAATGGTGTTATGTACGGGAGCATAATATTTTGATTTCAACGCATGCTCTCTATGATATATTAATACAGCAATTTTATCTCATAAAAGCCTGTTTGAAACCTTTCTGCTGTTTGCTGCAAATGATATTTTAGCCCGTGTATTATCTGCCAAGAGGCTGGATGTGGTAGCATCCACTA
Organism: Houttuynia cordata; assembly: GCA_039654745.1. Classification (NCBI taxonomy): domain Eukaryota; kingdom Viridiplantae; phylum Streptophyta; class Magnoliopsida; order Piperales; family Saururaceae; genus Houttuynia; species Houttuynia cordata. Next base: position 7,744,231 of record CM077512.1, read on the forward strand.
CGTCCATCTTCATTCTTTTTCTAACTCGTCAACTAATGCACATCTCTGCAGGCACAAGCTCTCTTGAACTATTTTCGAAGCCAACGACATAATAATGCTGGACGAGGTTGACATTTTTGGAGCTGTAGTGTTGACAGTATATAGGATTCTTCCTGCTTGCAAGCTTTTATGTTCAAATTGGTGTCTCCACTCTAGAGCACAGACATCATTTGAGGTGAATTATTAAAAGTAGAGATGTGCCAAAAAAGTTTGGATTTAGTGCTGCAATGAAGACATCAAGATTACTGTAATGGAGATTCAGTCTGCTTATTCTTCACAAGCTGGGACACTTTGTACATGTTTGCAAGTGTAATGCATCTGTAAGTAGGTTTGCATATCTGTGATTTGCTGATATTGGAAGTGATGGGTATTCTTTGTAGTTATGGCATCATTTATTTATCATGTCTCTTAAAGGGAATTAAAGACATTGCTTGGGGTTGTATGCTATATTCCCAGAAGTAACAATTAATTGTGTTTGAGGGATATTTTCGTCATTGCATTGCGCGCGTGCGCCACTTCTCTATATAAACAGTTGAGGTATTTTGATAGTGGTAGAAAGCATATTTTCGGCAAAGTTCATGAGTAATTTTTTCAAATCATCCTTTTACGTTGGTTATTAGCTAGAAGTAGATTTTGGTTGGGTTTTTACCCAAATCGGCCTTATTGGGCCGGTTCCGGGAAGCCTTACACAATACCCGGTTCTGGTTTCGAGTTTGAAAGAGGAACACCCACCGGGTAGGGGGTGGGTTTGGGTTTCAGAGAAAAATGTTTTTTACTTTTTTCTATTTGTTTTCTGTATCTGGAATCTTCATCTCATTATGTTGTAGAGCGATTGGTCTGGCATGGATGACGGCTGAGAGGTGGGCCGCCGGCGGTGGAGCTGGAGCTGACCCTTTTGCATTCCCCTCCACCTTGCTGCTTGAGGAGGATGATGTTAATGAGCAGAACTTCAACTTCCCGACCTTTTGGCCACCGAGATGGAAGTAAATGGAAGATTAAGGGATAAATAAACGGAGATGCTGGGTGCGAGATTCACCGCTAATCATTTAATGGCGCCGCAGCTAATCTATCTTAGTACATTTGATTTTATGCTTCGTCCCACAGTAATAGTTCATTCTGAAAAATCAAATAGAACTATTTATATGGAATGGAGGAAGGAGTATACTAGCTTGCCCACCGTCACCATTCACCACCACTCTCATTAGCCATAGATCTCATTAGCTTGACCCCAGCGCAAGCGATTGCAGCTGGGGGCAATAGCCGGACCGGCGTCCCGGAGGTTCTGAGTGAGGTCCTCCAGCAGAGGGAGGAGGGCGAAGGCCTTCTCCAAACCAGCGTTGGTAATCCCGGCGTCCTCTGGCGTGTATCTGTCACCTCCGTCATCGCTGCCATCTCCGCCAGTATCAGCGAGGTGGAGGAGCTGGAGGCGAGGGCAATTGGCGGCGAGGGCGAGGAGGGCATCATCATTGACGAAGTCAAGATGGCGGGGTTTAAAGACGCTGGCGTCTGTTACTAGACATTCATTCCAGAAGTTGTATTTAGTATTTTGACTCATGTCTAGTAACGGACTGAGAAACAACAAACTCATATCAGCATGACGAGTAAAATAACTTAGAAACGAATTGGACAGAACATGATGATTAAGCAATTTGTAATCTCGTATCCGCCCCTAACTCTGCCATTGTATATCACAATGCTCGGTTTCAAGTTCGAAGAAAAGGAGGAGGGTTAGGGTTAGGCTGACAGTTGGTTGTAAAAATTAATAACGTCAATCTTTATGGATCTTACACCGCAAATAGTTGAGAAAAAACACTACTTGATAATGATTATAATTATTATATCGAGTATCGAGTATCCGCCCATGCATATGTGTGGCCTTTAGAAGATGAGCTTCACTTATTTATGTCATTTATAAGATAGAATGGCAAGCATGGTCTGAATGACAGTGAGGAAGATGGTGACCAAAGTCAAATAGAGGTTGCAATGAGCCTTCGGGCTATCAAAATAGATTGCCCTCAATTGCCGTAATACGACTGCAAATGTCAATGCCCGCGAGCTCATCCCAAGGTTGCGAAGACGGCTAAACACAAGCGCAACCTCCTGTTTGCTGTATCAGATGATGCCGGATTATTACTCTCATCTCCAGCAGGCGTACAACCTCTCCATCATTCACCATACAACCCATGAGCATAGCGTACTTGGAGAAGCAGCTCTCTATGCTGCACAATCACTCCTCAAGAGCGATCAAGTTTCGGAGGAGGAAGGTGACATGAGGGGTGATGGACACAAAACATATACACAATTGCATGATCGTAGTAGTATTACTATCAGGTACTTGTCAAACAAGAGCTGTAATACGAAGAGAGACACTTGATTCTCCAGAAGCAGCAAGTCCCTTGGTGGTAAAGGCAGGATCGTCCACATGCAGTATGGAAGATGTTTCAGCTTCCTACTGTGAACTTGAAAAGAAACTTGAGGATGATGGAGCCATCAAGCAGAAAGTCTAGTAGGTAGCATTGCTAATAGAAGGATCTGGCCTGAGCCTCCACGGTGCCCTTCATTTCCTTGAGCCCTTCCTCGAAGGTTAAACTTGGACACCGTTGAGGAAGTCTAGTAGGTAGCATCGCTTGTAATTCTGCATGGCCTTGAGGCCATGAGTGCCACGGTGATAGAGGCCGATGGACACAATCTTTGGCTTGCAGTTGTCCGGATGCACTTCTTGCATGGCCGGTGAGGCACAGTATAAGACGGTGCATCGCTGCCCACTTAAGAAGCCGCACGCACCTAATGATTTCTCCTTGCCCGGGCCGGCAACATACTTAGGGGCTGTTTGGTTTGCGAATCTGGCTCTAAATTAAGCATGAATTAGGTAAGAATAATATGAACGATGTTTGGTTTAAGAATTTGAACTGAATTTAAAAAAAATTTAAGCTGAAAGAGGATTTTGACCCCAATTCATGCTTAATTTACCAATTTCTTAATGAGGAGATTCGCCAAATTAAGAATAAATTGTGAATTTTCAATTTAACAACCAAACTACATTCTCATTTTACACCAATTCAGCCTAAATAAATTCTTTTATAATCAAGACAGATTTATCAAAATTCACCAACTAAACAATCCCTTAATCACTATTCTTTTTTTATCAAATCCAACTTTTTACATGTGTTCATTCTATTTAGACAGAATGACAGGTCATTCTATTTGGACTGAATGACAGGAAAATGGGGTTCAAATCTCAAACATTCAAAACCCCGTCCCGCCCTTTTTGCTAAAAAAAGGGGCCTCTTCACTCCCTCCGATTTTTAAAATCCTCTCTCATCTCCGGTCCCGGTTGAGCTCCAACAGCAGGTCTGAATGCAGGTGAAGAAGCTTGAGACACGCCAGCGTCCGGCGTCGGCGGCGGCGGAAGAAGGTAGGACGGGTTAGCCAAATCACTTCTATTTTTTAAATTTTTTTTGTTTTTTTGCATTCAAGAGAAAGCATGTTCCGCTTACTTGAATCCAGCTGATTTCTCTTGCTAATACTCCCTCCGTCCGGAAAAGGTAGGCACATTGTGGAGATTTTAGGTGAACCCCAAGTGGGAAACGCACTCTGTGGCTGAGAAATAAGCCTACCTGTGCCAACTCTTTTCGGACACAGGAAAAAGGGAAATGTAATTACTATTTTCGGACGGAGGGAGTGTTTTGAAAAGGATACATCTTTTTCGAACACAGATCATGTTTGTATTTCTTGGCATAATTTTTTTACCATTGTATTGATTTGGATAAGATTTAAATATGTTGAATCAATGCCGCACCGACCTCAGATTGCTGCGATGCACGTATGATGATGATGATGAATTTTCATAAATTATGTTATTGATTCTGTTACATAGAGTTTTTGCTTACAATGTTGGGACTGATTGTAGACAAGCATGCTCCTTTTGTTCGGAAAATAAAAAAGCGTCAGTCTTGCAGCTTCCTTTTTATGACCATACAATGGACAGAGTTAACTCTACTGATTTCTGTTGCTAATACTTTGAAACAGGCATTTTTTAGTATCCATGTTTGATTTTGTTTCATACAGTTGTTGCTTAACGTTTTGGTATGGATTGAAGACAAGCACGCTACGTCCATTGTAAGATTTTACATTCAAGAGAAGTAAGCCCTTTTCTTCCATCTTCTTCTTTTTAAAACGAAGTTAATAAATTGGATTGGTCTTCCGGCTTCCTTTTAGCATGATGATGATCATTTTATGGTTTCTTGGCTTTCCTGTTCAATTGAGGAGCTGCTCCTTTCACAATGTGGGAAGAAGCTTATCCTTCGGAGAACCGTCTCTTGAAGGCGCACAAGAACAGTGACCAAAATCAAGTTCTGAAAGCTAATAATGGTAGAAACCTTGGGAGTGCTGTGTTGAAGGTGAAATCCAATCCCTCGTGGGGCGCCAACATTGTGAGAGGGCTCACAGCAGACAAAAAGGCGAAGAATCACTATTTGGTGCCATCTAAGAAGCTGCCTTTCACTGCTTCAGATGGTTCTAATCAGAAGACTACTACTCGGGTCAAGCGATCTCTGGTGGGAGACTTCCCTTGTGCAGCAGCAAATGCAGCTCAAGTTCATCCACACGCTTTGGAGTGCAATCGGATGGGAAGTTCTCGATATCTTCTTTTGGAGTTGGAGCATCTGAGAATACTTCTCAATGAATCAAAAGATAGAGAATCTAAATTGCAGGCTAAGTTATTACGATGTAGGGAAACCCTCACAGCTGTGGACCTTGAGACGAAGCTTGACATGATGCAGAAGGAAAATGAGAGGCTAATCCAATGAATAAGATCATTAGAAGGGGAGAAGAGTTGTCTCTCTGAGCAGCTTGCCTACTTTTCTTCGGTTAACGATGGTAAAGACACTGAAAACTCTGTTGTTTGCAGAGATAAGGAAAAGAAAAGATCATCACTAAACAAATTGGAGATGGAAGTTGTTGGATTACGTCGTGTAAACAAGGAGCTTCAATTCGAAAAAAGAGATCTGGCTTGTAAACTTTCTTCAGCTGAATCCCAACTTGCAGCTCTTTCAAAAATGACTGAGGTAAAGCTCTCAGCCGAATCTAATTGTTTCTTATAGTTCATCCAATATATTATTTTTAAGCTCAATCTACACTTTACTCTATTAAATCTTGAGCAGAGTGATTTAGTCGCAATGGCCACAGCTGAGGCATCCATATTGACGCACACGAACGAGAATTTGTGCAAGCAAGTTGAAGGTTTACAGATGAGCCGGTTAACAGAAGTGGAGGAGCTAGTATACTTATGATGGGTCAACTCATGTCTGAGGAAGGAACTCCAAAGTTCAGATAATCTCAGGCAGCCTTCGCTTGAAGTCAATTTAGCCCCAAGCCCAAAAAGTTTTGATAATAAAATCAGAAATTCTGAGTGGGATATTGATCATGGGAGGTCAGAATTTAATTGGGTTTGGTTGTACAAAGAAGGTACGTCCTAAGAAAGAAATAAAAGAAGGTGCAATAAATGATGAAGACGGTCAGTTTTCACAATGTAAAAATAATATGGATCAAGACCGGCTACAAGACCCTGAAGTTAGAAGTCCAAGGACGCGAAGACATTCCATCAGTGGATCAAAGGGCTGTCAAGTAGATCTAGAAGTGAATAGAAGAAGACAATCGGATGGCTTTACATGCCAAAAAGACGTTGAAACTGAGGAAAAAGTTTCAAATGTAAAGGAAACACAGCTTATACTGGCACAAAAGTATGATATGGTGCCACTCAAAGTCCAAAATTCTTTCCAAACAGGAGTGAAACTAACAAAATTACAGTTTCAGATATTGAAAAGCGTGCATTGCGCATTCCTAATCCTCCTCCAAGGCCATCAGATTTGGTTTCTAATGTACCTAAGTGTGATGGACCCAAAATGGCTCAAGTTACTGCTCCACCTCCACCAAAGCTTTTAACCAAAAACACCAATATCATGCAGCGTGCACCACAGGTTGTTGAGTTCTACCACTCACATATGAAAAGAGACATCAGGAAAGATTCTTCTGGTGGAGGAGTGTGTGATACAGCAAACGTGGCAAATGTTAGGAGCAATATGATAGGGGAGATTGAGATTCGATCATCACATTTACTAGCTGTAAGTTACCTATATGTGTAAGAACATTTTAGCATTCACGAGTGTCCATTGCTATTGATCCTTAAAAACCAAGCATGATTTTCTACAGATAAAGGCTGATGTCGAGACGCAAGGGGAGTTTGTGAACTCACTGATAAGGGAGATCAATAATGCGGTATATCGCGATATTGAAGATGTCGTGGCATTTGTAAAGTGGCTAGATGATGAACTATGTTTTCTTGTAAGTATAGACATTCAATTTGCTGCGTATTTCTTATAAATTGAAGTTTCAACGTCTAACATTCCTTATCTATCAAAGGTTGACGAAAGGGCTGTGCTACCTGAGAAGAAAGCTGACACGTTAAGAGAAGCTGCATTTAGCTACCGTGATTTGAAGAAGTTAGAAGCAGAAATTTCTTATTTCGAGGATGATCGTCGACTCCCTACATACATCGCTTTAAAGAAAACGGTATCGTTATCAGAGAAGTAAGTTCTATAGTATTAAATCTAAAGGTTGTCGTATACATTTCTTCAAAAAGGATGACTAAGCGAATGTGATAGGGTTAACCTCGGTGACTGTCTATTGCTACTGAAAGGCATTTATTCTAGGGAACGTAGCGTCTATAACATTTTACGAACGAGAGATGCATTGATTCATAACTGCAAGGAGTTTCAAATACCAACAGACTGGATGCTTGACACTGGAATAGTTAGCATGGTGCTTGATATTTCTTCCTATCTTAGCTAATTTGCTTACCAACTAATTTTGACTTATTTCCTAAATCAAAAAGTTATAAGGCAATTCCTTTATTTTGCTTTTTTCCAATGAAGAACGGTCAAATTCATGTTGGCTATGCTACAATCCTGTGTAATCCCACTTGCTTAAATACAGATGAAGTTTGCCTCAGTTAAGCTTGCAAAGCAATACATGAAAAGGGTAGCCATGGAGCTCCAATCCAAGGGAGCATCAGATAAGGATCTGGCATTGGAGTACATGCTGCTTCAAGGAGTAAGATTTGCTTTCAGAATTCACCAGGTAAACATTCAATACTTCTAATGTCAAATACTTGATCATCATTGAACGATCCATATTTAGGGTCGTCTGCAGAATCATTCTGCTCCATAGGCGACCATTTCGTTCTTTAAAGGACCGTTGAAAACACCATTTTCCCGTGAAACGGACGCGTCCGTCCATTAACGGTCATAAAAAAATAAACCTGACCCATTTTAGTTGAACCAAAATAAATTAGAAAACCAAACTAATTGAATTTGTCCCAAAATAATATTATTTTGTTGACCCAACCCAACTCAGCCCAACCCGACCTGGCCGGACGGACAGCGGCGGCGCATGCGTCTGGGTTAGCCCACCTAGGTGCATGGGTCTAACATCTCTCTCCCCCACAAAAGTGCCCAACTCAACCCAACCCGACCGGACAGTGGCGGTGCGCGCGTGTGGGTTAGCTCACCTAGGTGCATGGGTCCAACATCTCTCTCCCCCACAAAAGTGGGGTGGCCCTTGGGCCTAACTTGGACTTTATATACCATCCACAACACTTCCTTGGTGTGGATGTGGGACTATTCATCCTTCACCCAATTCACTCATTCATATCAATAGTAAGTGGGTTTTAATACGAGATTATACCCACTTCTAACACTTTTTAACCCTCTAACATAAAAATGATGACTTTAAAAGCATCAATCCTAATTTTGGTAGAAGCTCTCATGACATCAGCAATCCATACTTGAATCTTATACCCAAGGGAATTGTCTTAAGAAACTCTTAAATCCCTACAATTTTTGTTCATTCGCTTTGACTCTATCAGTGGCTCTTTCTCTGCCACAATAAAATATTTCAGTTTCTTCGTTTTAACTCATCTCACAAACTTAAAATGTGCTTTACCCACTCCCTTTGTATGAAACTAATATGTATGTTTCCTTGAGCTGAACTTCGACCACAATGTGCCTTGCAGTTTGCTGGCGGATTTGATAGCGAGACAATGCATGCGTTTGAAGAGCTCCGGAATTTAGCACATACACGACATGAGAAATAGAAGCATTAGACTTAGAAAATACAAGTTTACTCTATCAGTAAGCTGCTCCTTGAACCTGTAATGTATGAGTGACTGATTTTGTCTTGAGTTCTATGGTATGTGGTTAGAGTGTTAGGTTATATCCTCTAATAATGGTTCATCATTTTCTTGGGAAAAAGAAGGAACATTGATGTCAACTTCCCAAAAGAATTTTGTAAGATAAACTGCTTGTTGAGTGAATTATATATAGAATGTTTTCTGAAATCTGAATGGAATGTTACTGTAATAACCTTCCCATTTGCCTGAAAAGGCATGAAATGCAACTCTGGCACACATAGAAGACAATGAAAAAAGCCAATCATTTAAAGATGATAAATAGCAAAGCTTCACATGCACAGGTTTCTGGTCCAAATGCAGCTAAGATTGGGGTGACCCACATGCCAAATCTTTCAAGGGATTTTGACTGAGAATTTTGTTTTTTCAGTAATGATTGAGCCCACAGTCGGCTTTTGATTTGACATATTGACCAGGGACCCACCTCCTTGCCTTACTAGAGTAATGAAGCCAAGGAAAGAAAAATCTGTGGCAAAAAAGAATTTACTTCTGCATAATCAGATTTACATCTGATACATTGGCATCCCTTTTTATTCCTATGAAACTTCTTCCTTTCTTTCCTTGGTAATGAGCTTTTACTGATTCCTAGGGAACACTAATCTTTTCTTGGTGCAACTTTACTTCCACATAATCAGATTTACATCTGATACCTTGGCATCCCTTTTTAATCCCATGAAACTTCTTCCTTTCTTTCCTTGGTAATTAGCTTTTACTGATTCCTAGGGAACACTAATCTTTTCTTGGTACAACTTTAATTGTGCTGTCCACACCCATTAAAGTGTTACAGTCGAATTGACATAACATTGAATTTCGATATGCAAACTCGACTGATAGTTTAGAATTGATGCTGTTCATATAAGCACTCTCCATCAAAGTTTCATTTGGCATTGCTAATGGCAATGCGCATAAAATTACATGAATGCTTTTCCTTGGCTCCCAATAATAAAAGGACAATATTGAGCCCCTTGTCCAGGCCCAATGATATCTTGAACTCACAGAATGAGTTACTGAAGCACCCCTATGGAGTAAGCTTCTTATATGTCACTGTAAGCTCTGTCTTGCCAACTTAAAACAAAACTAAACTGGTAGCTACTGGTACTATTGTTGCTTCATCTTTTTTTTTTTCCAAACAAAATGCTTTATGGGCTTCCAATCCTTAATTATGGCAATTTGGCGTAAGAGAAGCAAAATTTGCAACTGGCTAGAGACATTGCATAGAGTACCACTAGCTTAATGTTAGAGTCGTTATGTTAAGAACCCAAGAGACTAAGAGCCTGATTTCTCTAGACCAATTTGTGGGATTTTTAGGTGACCCTGCACCAGCTTGCTTTAAGGTATTTTATATTACAGGATTTAATTATGTATAACAAGGAAAACATAACCAAAAGTATACATCAACTTTTTTTTATGTCAACAAATTAAAATCTTTTTAAAAATCTAAATATTTAAGTATAAAAAACTTGCATTTAACCAGTACAAACAATTGGATGCTTGTTCAATAAGAACAAGCAATTAAAAGCAGAGAACAAAGGTTGATCTGCCAAACTGACCAGAGCAAGGACCAAGGATGATGTCCGGTCACCCACGCCTCTCAATTGCCTCATTCTGCTACCTTACTTAATGGTACAAGGCAAGTGTCACTCTTACACCCAATTCCGTAGAGGCCACCGTATGCCCCCGTCCCCATACCAATTTATGATAATCACTGTAGCAATGTACACCCCCATGTCCTCAATCATTGCCTACAACAAACCTTCGTATAGAATCACCAACTTTGTACATCTCTCTTAATCTCAATACTAAAGTATGGATCATATATAGCTTCGAGCCTTATACTATATTTTCATTTGCTCCACGTTTGAAGGTACAATGCAAGCTCATGAAGGAGGTTGGTCAAACGGTGAGGGGAGCTAGGCCCTCCATCGACTTGTCATTTTAGAGTCAGTACTCAGTACTAGCCGAGCCTGAGGCTGAAGGATAGAAAGGCAGGAAAGGGGGGCCTGTGATGAATTTGAGCATGGCTCTAGACGAGGAAGACAAGTGTTGGTTAAAGGAAGAGAGACAGAGACTGTAGAGAGAGAAACTAGAGAGGGAGAGGAGGGGCAGGTGAAATATTATGAATGAAAAGACGTAGATGGGGAGAGGAAGGTGAGGTATCCATCAGCACCATGGGGATGTCTACTGGAGTAGGCCCCCCTCTGCCTTTGTCTCCTTCCCCTCTTCTCCCTCCTTTTTATACCCCTCTTACCCTCCTGTCTCTTGTATCTCTTCACCACTCTCCTCTCTTCTTCCCCACAAGTTACTCCATAACTTGTAAGTTGTAAGCTCCTCATGTCTTGTCTCTAGTTTCTTCAACTAGAGCTCATGTCTTCAACTAAGTGCTCACTTTGTCCGATCATCTTCAAATACACATCTTCTAGAGGTGGGTCTATGCCTAGCTAGCTCATGGTGTTTAAGTAGAGCTCATGTCCTCTGTGTTTGATCCAGTGAAGTATTTTGTCATTTCAACAGTTCAAGAAGAAGCACCATAATTCTCTATCTAGATTGCCTTCCCTAGTTCTCCTTGGCATAAGCAGAAGATTGTTATGGTCTTTCTCCCTCTCGTTCACATAAACAGTGTTAGTAATTGATCAGTCCAGCCTCTTCAATCAAAACCAAGATCAATAATCCTCTCATAATTCGTTCTTTCTGAAGAGTCTACCATAGAATTCTAAGGGTATCCACAAGTCATAGTAGTGTGCTACTGCACCATCAAGACTGATCATGTCAGCTGCAGTAGCCGCCGCGGATGCTAACAATTCCGGTTACAGCTCCGTCGGCCATGCCGGTGGCGAACCCGTTGTGAGCTCACCGACGGCAATGGCAACGCCGAGCAGGTATGAGTCGCAGAAGCGGCGAGACTGGAACACGTTCGGTCAGTACTTGAAGAACCATCGGCCGCCGCTGGCGCTGGCGCGGTGCAGCGGAGCCCATGTGCTGGAGTTTCTCCGGTACCTGGACCAATTCGGCAAGACCAAGGTGCACAGCCCCGGCTGCCCCTTCTTCGGTCACCCTCACCCGCCGGCGCCATGCCCCTGCCCGCTCCGGCAGGCCTGGGGCTCACTCGACGCCCTCATCGGCCGTCTCCGTGCCGCCTTCGAGGAGCACGGCGGGCCACCAGAGGCCAATCCTTTCGGCGCCCGCGCTGTCCGCCTCTACCTCAGGGAGGTCCGTGACCTCCAGTCTAAGGCCCGCGGCATCGCCTACGAGAAGAAGAAGCGCAAGCGCCCTCCGCCACCGCCATCGCCACTGCCTCCTCCAATTGCTCCGCTGCTACCCCTTCCAGCTGCCCCTCAATTCACCGCTTCCAGTCTCAATGTCGGTGGCGGTGGCGCCGGCCATTCATTCCTCCTCGGCCGCCACATCGATGTCGACCCCGATGCAGCTGACCCCGGTGTCCGCTCCGCGGCAATGATCCTACCACTGTCTGTCTTTAATTAGTACAATTAAGCTGGCTTAAGCTCTTCTTCAATGGAGTATTTGATGATGTGATGAGAGTCTCTACCTCTATTTAGTTATCTTGTTAGTTAGAACTTAGAACTTAGTTGTTGGTCTACAGTTGGTTAGTTATCTGTTTATTATAGTATTGGATCATATTGGCCACAGTGCTAATGACTGTATATGCTAGATTGAATGACCTAATCCTATGATAGGTGTTACCTTTATTAGTTATATTAGGTTTGGTTTGCTTTCATGTCTATCAGAGCTGCCATGGTTGCTTGAATTGTGTGCTTTTGGATTGGATGTGATGAATTGAAAGTTTGGCTGATGGAATTTGGCCATTGATGGGGCACTCGGGATTTGACAGAGAATAACTGTGTGTAACTTTTTTATCTCAGGATTTGATGTTTGTTTGGCTGATTGTGTGTTCATGACACTTGGTGCATCTCTTTTCTAAAATACCCAACATAGCATGGATCTCTGCATTTGATGTTTATTTAAGGGTTCATGAGACTCATGTGCATACCTTCTTCACAATGCATATTGTAGGAAGTTTTGGTAATGAATTGCAGTTTGAATGTCGTCATTCAACTCTTGCTTCATCATCTATGTTCTCAGTCAAACAAACATTAGCAAGAAATCTAAGCGAAGAAAAAGAAGGCAAGTTGCAGTACCCGCATTACCAAATTTGTATCTCACACTTCTTCATAGTTTAGGGTTTAGTCTTGGATGATGAACAGACTTACAGTTAATTTTCTGCTTCATCATATTAATCATTTGTTAAAGTGTTACACAAGAAAAGAGTTACACAAATGCATTTCTGAATTAATTAAAGCTTTAACTGATGACTGGTGCCCATAGATAACCGTAGCTTTTTGGCTAAAACCCTATAACATATTTCAGAGCAGCAAGATCTTTTTAATGCATTTCTGTGTGCCATAAAGCTTTATCTCTCAAAACTATTTATTTGTTCATCTTTTTCTAGTTCTCAAACTGTGTACCTGTTTCTATCTTTTCTCTCTTTCAATGTAGCAACATGGAAAGAGCTCTGCCTTGTTTCCCTTTTCATATGCCCAATGGATATTCGTAATTTGAGGGTAAATGAATAGCAATATGTAAACAGTTTGGTGCCAAAAACAATCCTTTCCTTTTTCTGCTTCTTCCCAATCACAAAGGGGCTCCTTCCTGATATATAGTACTCATAGACTTCAAAGAGACAAGTTTTCTTTTTTGTCTTTCTCAGTGGTTTCCATACTTGGTCTCCAAAACTTATCAGAGGGAATATACGTATTTCATGCAAGGAGTTAATAAGAGCATCCCTCAAAATGCAGTAAAATGTGAATATTTCACTGGCATTGATGCTGCCATTATTTTTTATAGTCTGAGTTAACTTTGAATCTGAATCAAAGAAAGCCTTCCTTTTCGATAAATAAGACTCATACATCCATACAAAGACCTTGGAACCTTTCCTACAATTGGGAGAGATCCAACCAGCCCAACTAAGGCAGGATTGGCTCATGGGCAGGGCCTCTCATCATAAGCATCAGATAAATTCGGATAAAATCAAGGATGGGTGGCCAATGGAGTAAGATTTGTATCCTGGCTATCACACCGACACTCCGTTGTTTCCCACTAAGAAGGTTTTTTTATAATATGTTCTAAGAAGGTCAGAAAGTCACCAAACTATGTCTTTTCAGCATTCATCCCTAATTAGACTTGCCAAACTGTACCTTTCCTTTTTGGTAAGATTGTGAAACAGTACCTTGTGTGGAATTGTGTGTTGTATTAGTTGTATGTACCTCTTGTTATATAATTTATTATAAGTAAGCTTTTTAAATCCTTTTTAAGTGGATAATGTATCTTGTCTTAATTAATCCCTCCTTATATAGAAAAAAATAATCTCCCAATTATTACACAGCATGGTGAGTGAAGCTGCAAAAGGAGGAAATGTTGAAATTTCACACTTGATTTTTGTGGACAACTATGGAAAAGACCATGGTTTTGGTAGAGAAAATGCTACAAATGGTGAAGAATGTTCAACCCTTGGAGTCCCATCACTGATTAACTGTTGGACTTGAATTATATGGAATAAAATAACATTTATTTTAGGAAGATTTCCCTGTCGACCGTTGATTTGACAAATGATGGGACGTATCCAGGAAAGCCCTACTCGTACTCGTGCCAGCCCACGTGCGGACCTGCTGCCTTTGTCTCCGTCCTTCCCATTGCTCAGTTCCCTCTCTCCTCCAATTTTTTCTTCAATTTAATTTTGTGGGTGTAATTTCCAAAAAGGGAAAAGTTTAAATAAGATCGCTCTCATATGGCTTATATGAGGCCACTTTAAATCCTAGCCGTTGAATTTTGATTTGACGGCTATAAATATCTATAATGATCTCACCCACTCTTTGATGTGACATACTCACTTATTCACTGATTTGATATCCACCCTCTGATCGGAATCCAACGGCAATAAAGATTGGCCTCATGCTCCTTATATAAGAACGATCTCATATAAACTCTTCTCTTTCCAAAATAACAAATCTTTAGGTCCATATCACAACCAAATAAAATATTTAGATATACTATTTCTTAATTGGAATAATTTATTTATTTGTTTTTTAAACTCCTTTTTAACAATAAAATGTGGAAATTTTTCATACAGCAACTTTCGATTATTTAAACCCTTTCATCGTTTTAATATTTACGAATAACCCTCGGATTATTTTCACCTTCACCAAAATGTCCCATTGCTTTGATTAATTTCATCGAGTGATGAAAGCGTGTACCAACGATATAACGAGGTGGTTTGGTGACCGTGAAGTTCAGAGTGTATTGTGGATATGGATAAAAAGAGGGGTATCTAATAGCTTGATAGTGTATTTTTAAATTTTAGGTTAGCACCACTTGCCCTTGGAGACGCCTGGTGCAGGTCCCACAGGGGGAGGGGCTCCCTCTCGCCAGAATTATTATCACCATAGGGGTTTCTAATCGCCGTTTGAGGCATGAAAAATCAGTACCATCCAACTAGTTAGGATTTTTGGGATAATCCAATAACCAACTAAGACACCTCATGGTTAATAGATTATCCTAAAAATCCACTAAGAGGAGATGAAACTGATTTTTTACGCCCCAAACGGCCCCTGAAAGGATTTTTAGGATAATCCACTAATAAGTTGAAACTACCTTATAAACATCCACATTGAAAATTTTACCTGATTAATGAATTTTTAACTGAAACACCTAGTTAGTAGATTATCCCAAAAATCCACCACCTGGTTAGTGGATTTTTTAGAGTGGATGTTTATGATTTTTCATGATCCAAATGGTTCATCTTGCCTTTAGCCAAAGAAATAACTGCACTATTTCCTCCAAAAGTAAATCCCATCGTGTGCCCATAGTATTGGAACGGAAGGGTATTTTAGATAAGATAGTCTAAATGGTTTGTTACCCTTTTCACTTTTAATAGTAATGTAGATAGAGATATGAATTTGAGTGATGATAATTGTAAATCTTATTACTAGATATCATTTAGCTAAATGCCATTGTGTTGTAACCCGATAGGGTCACAAGGAATGCCTTGACGGCAGGGGAAAGGAAGAAGAAAAGGAGGTAGAGGAAATAATATTTTCTTATTAGAGGAGGAATACCCCCTTATATAGAAGACTTTAGATGACATAATGACGACATGACATGACGTCATTATGACGACATCTTAGGCCATGATTACATCTAATTAGAGAAACGTCACTATGACGACATCATAGGCTATAATTACATCCAATCATGGCCTTTATTACAATCACTAATTGATACGAAAAGGGAAACTAATCCTAATCAGAGAATCCAGCGATATTCATGCGTGATGACCTACGTGTGCTGACGTCCTGGCATGACATTCACAACACTCCACCACGCTTCCACTAACGCATTGTCCTCAATGCGACCAAGACGGAAACCGATGCATAAATTCATCCTCAAGCAGCCACTCAGCATCCTCCAACGGTTTGCCCTGCCATGCCACGAGCACTTGCGTCACAATACGCCCAGCGCGACGCACGCGACGTGTGTCAATAACTGAAGCTGGTACTGGCTCATCAGATTCAGCCGGACCCATGAGAGGAGGAGGCGCAGAACCAGCAATCAAGTGAGGGTCCCCCACAACCCGTGCTGCTATGGGATATGGCCCATGAAATCGAGGTGCCAACTTCTGGTCAGCCCCATGCAAAGGAGTTTGGCGATGGGGAAGAACTGACACATAAACTATATCACCCACCTGGAACTCTTTGTCCGAACGCCGTGTGTCATACAGATGCTTCATCCGGTTTTGGGCGGACGCTAAATTGAATTTCAACTGATGAAGCACCTCATCACGAGTCTGTAACATATAATCCACCTCGGCGATGGAAGAACGATGAGGAACATAAGATAGGACAGATGGAGGGGGGCGGCCGTAGACAATCTCAAATGGTGTAAAGCCTGCTCGTATGTGATACGCCGTGTTGTACGACCATTCTGCCCAAGGTAGAAATGAGGGCCAATGACGGGGTTGATCCCCCACAAAACAGCGTAAGTACTGCTCAAGGCACCGATTCACCACTTCCATTTGTCCATCTGTCTAGGGGTGGTATGTCGTGCTCATGTGACGTTCTGTTCCCTGCAACTTAAAGAATTCCCGCCAAAACTAGGAGATGAAGACCCGATCTCTGTCAGATACAATAGTACGTGGCATACCATGCAACTTCGCCACTTCACGCACATAGAGTTCAGCAACAGTACGGGCGGAGTATGGATGACTTAGGGCACAAAAATGGGCATATTTAGAGAGACGGTCAACCACCACCATTATCACCGTCTTGCCCCCCACCGCTGGTAAAGCCTCAATGAAATCCATGGAGACGTCATCCCACACCTTGTCTAGAATGGGAAGGGGCTGTAGAAGGCCCGTGGGAGAAGTAGACAATGCTTTGGCTCACTGGCACATGTCACGGGCGACCACATAAGCATGCACTGCTTTCCTCAAACCGGCCCACAAAAAACTTTGGCTGACCCGTTTGAAGGTTCGAAACGTGCCTTCATGCCCAGCAATTGGAGTATCATGGAAATGAGCGATAACCCGTTGTCTCAAGTCTCCCACATCCGGCACCCAAAGTCGATCTTTCCAAAATAATAACTGGTCACGCCAATCGAAGGGGGGTGCCGCAGAGGGGTCGCTCTGAATACGACCAATCAGTTCTTGGGTAGGAGGATCCGCCACATATGCCGCCTGCAAGTTTGGAATAAACGGGCAACAAGGGACGGAGAGTGCGAGGCAGGCACCTTCTTGGGGCCGGCGCGATAAAGCATCCGCCACCGTATTATCGACGCCCTTCTTGTAGACCACCTCATAATAGTAACCCAGTAGCTTACTCACCCAGCGTTGTTGAGACAGAGTTGAAACGCGCTGCTCCAAAAAATATTTGAGAGGTTGGTGGTCGGTCCGAATAAGAAATCGTCGGCCCAACAGATAAGGCCGCCACTTAGAGATGGCGTGCACAATGGCCAACATCTCCTTCTCGTACGCCGATAAAGATAAGGACCGGCCCGATAGTGCCTTGCTGTAAAAGGCGATCGGGCACTCTTGTTGGAGTAGGACCGCACCCAGGCCCAAATTTGGTGCATCCGTCTCAACCACAAAAGGTAGAGAAAAATTAGGGAGAACCAATACCGGTGCCTGTACCATTGCTTGTTTCAATCTATCAAATGCAGTTTGGGCTTCATCCGACCATACAAATGCACCCTTTTTGAGCAATGATGTAAGCGGCCTAGCAATTAGCCCATAGCGCTCAATGAACCGACGATAATAGCCGGTTAGGCCCAAGAACCCCCGGAGAGACTTCACACAAGTGGGCGTGGGCCATGACCGCATGCTCTCCACCTTGGACGGATCCGTGGCCACCCCTTGAGAGGAGATAATGTGGCCCAAATAGTCGACCTGCGCGCTACCAAAAGAGCACTTCGAACATTTCAAGAAAAGAGTGTTAGCCCTCAGAATAGTAAAAACTTACCTGAGATGGTCAAGATGTTCTTCCCAGGACGAGCTATATATCAATATGTCGTCGAAGAATACTAGCACGAACCTGCGGAAGTATGGGCGAAACAAGTAATTCATCAGGCTTTGGAATGTGGATGGCGCATAGGTCAGGCCAAAAGGCATGACTAGAAACTCATAATGGCCGTCATGAGTCCGGAAGGCTGTCTTATGGACATCATGCGACTGCATACGGATTTGATGGTAACCAGAGCGCAGATCGAGTTTACTAAACACCGCCGCCCCTGCCAATTCATCAATGAGCTCCTCTATTACGGGAATGGGGTACTTATCTTTTACTGTGATAGCATTAAGTGCCCGGTAGTCGACACAAAAGCGCCAAGATTCATCTTTTTTATGCACCAACAGGACTGGTGACTGGGGCGTATGATACCCGACTGCAACATTTCTTGAACTAATTTCTCAATTTCAGCCTTTTGCACATGGGGATAGTGATAGGGGCACACATTGGCCGGCGGGGCCCCAGGCGTGATAGGAATGGAATGGTCATGGCTTCTGGCTGGTGGCAACCCCGACGGCTCAGTGAAGATGTCGGCATGCTCATTAAAGAGGTCAAGCATGGCTGTGGCCAAGGGCGGTTGATCCACATCCATAAGTGCGCGCTGCTGTAATAAATAACCTTGAGGTGCGAACTGGAAAAGGGAACTCACCGCCTGCGCTGTATGCAAAGTGCCTGGTTGTGCCCCGTGAAGGCGTATGCGTTGGCCATCCACTTCGAAATCCATAGTTAGATCCCTGAAATTCCATATCACATCTCCCAGGTCTTGTAACCACTGTACACCCAGCACCACATCTGCACCCTTCATGGGTAGAAGGAACAAATCAGTGACGAACGAGTGCCCTTGGATCCTCAGCTCGATCTAAGAACACACCCCCATGCTGCGAAGGTGCTTGCCGTCCCCAATCAAGACATCAAAGGGTTTGGACTAGGAGACATAGCACCCCAGGCGTTGCGCCACCTTGTCATTGATGAAGTTATGTGTTGACCCACTATCGATGAGTAGTCCGACCTGTTGGCGTTTCAGCTGACCCTGAACACGCATGGTCCTGGGGGTAAAGGTACCCGAAAAAGCATGGACATAGATCTCCGGCTGAACATGGTCATAGAGTCCGGCACTCTCTTCTGGGTCATCCACTCCTGCATCTTCCACTTCTTCAATGAGTAGACTTCCCTTGATAGAACAGCGATGGCCCGGGACGAACTTTTCATCACACCGATAGCAGAGTCCTTTCACCCGTCGCTCCTCCATCTGGGCGGTCGTCAGACGGCGAACAGGAGTGGCTGGAGAGCCTAGCGGGGTTCCTGGCAAAGTCTATCGGCTGGGACCTGGGCCAGGTGCTGGGGCTAAGACAGGGGTCTGGCCAGTGTACGGCCTCAGAGGCAGCCCTCCACGACCCCCTCGTCGTTGACGGCCAACTTTTCTTCTTCAATACGTGCATGACGCACCACTTCCCGCATAGTCTAGCAGGGAAAGTGTCGCATCTCATCAGCAATTTTCGGCTTCAAGCCTCGTTTGAATGTTCCCACGAGTGCAGCCATTGGCCAGTCCGGTAAACGATTGGCAATTTTCATAAAATCAGAGTAATATGCTCTCACCATGGTAGTCTGACGTAGAGTAGAGAGCATCTCATTGAAGTCCTGGAATTCATTTGGACCAAATTGGATGCATAGCTCATCAGAAAAGGAGACCCATGTTGGCCGATGAACCTCTTTTTCGAAGGCTCTAAACCAAACTGATGCATCGCCATCCAGGTGAAAGGCAGCGACCCGAAGTCGCTCTTCGTCAGAATAGGTTCCCTGGTTGGTAAAGAATTTATCAGCCTTGTATAGCCATTCGACCGGATCATCCTCTCCACTGTACCTAGGAAACTGCAGTCGAGCCAATCTGGGTTCAGCGCTGTTCCGCTGTCCTCCGCGGAACCCAGAGAACTCTTCCCAGTCCTCCTCCATCTCACGCTGGATATTGCGTGTTCTTACAGTCATTGAGCCATTTCCTCGAGCACCTTCTATGCCTTGTGTTCCCTGGCCTGTGCGATCTGCTTCCATCTCAACGTGGATTGACCCAATGGGAATGCCTTGAGAACCAGGATGGCCAAAGGGTTGGCCTAGCAGAGAACCACCTACCGGTTGAGAGCCCCCTTGTTTTGGTGGTGGCGGGGTAGCATTGGGGCCAGTGTGTATGGCCTCTCGCACTGCCCACCTGGTCCTCTCTTCCTAGTGCGCCACATTCATCACCTTTAATTGCTCTTGAATCCCCAATAACACAGAAACCAGGGTTGCTTGTGTGGGGTCAGGATCAGCCTTCGAGCTTGCAACATCGTGTGCCTGTTCTTGCTTAGAGGACATCCCCGCGGCCATGATTGGCTGCTTATGAGGAGGCATGAGGTTCCACAGATCGGAACTGCTCTGATACCAGTGTTGTAACCCGATAGGGTCGGGTCACAAGGAATGCCTTGACGGCAGGGGAAAGGAAGAAGAAAAGGAGGTAGAGAAAATAATGTTTTCTTATTGCATAAGTCCTAAAGGAGGAGGAAGACCCCCTTATATAGAAGACTCTAGATGATATAATGACGACATGACATGACGTCATTATGATGACATCTTAGGCCATGATTACATCTAATTAGAGAAACGTCACTATGACATCATAGGCCATGATGTCATCCAATCATGGCCTTTATTACAATCACTAATTGATACGAAAAAGGGAAACTAATCTTAATCAGAGAATCCAGCGATATTCATGCATGATGACCTACGTGTGCTGACGTCCTGGCATGACATTCACAACACATTGTTGTCAATTTATGTTATATATATATATATGAGAAGGGTTTACCTGAGATCGTTCTCATATAAGGAGCATGAGGCCAATCTTTATAGCCGTTGGATTCCGATCGGAAGATAGATATCAAATCAATGGGTAGGTGAGTGTGTCACATCAAGGGTTAGGTGAAATCATTATAACTATTTGTAGCCGTCAGATCAAGATCCAACGGCTACAATTTAAAGTTGCCTCATATAAGCCAAATGAGAACAATCTCATTTAAACTTTTCCCTATATATATTCTATCATTTGAATATTATTTATATTTTTGTCTTCTTTCTTAAGAGAAACCGGCTCTTTATCTCTTCGGTGTATGATCGGCAACTCATGCTCTAGTTTCACTTCGAATTTCTTAATATACTAGTCCTTTTTGATAAATATCTCCCTGTGTTATATCACTTGCCTTAATTAGTTCATTTTGGCTTTCTAATCCAAACAACTAAGAAGGTATGAAGGCCTTTTTTAATGGAATTGAATATTAGATTGAATCATCATTTTCAACAGGGGATTTTATATAAAAAATCATAAAAAAAAAAAATTTACCAAAATAGCGCACTGTAGCAAATAATTCCCGGAATGGTGTTCTGACAAGCCACGCAGGCGCCAGCGTGGCCGCTGGCGCCTGCGTGGCTTTTTTTTTAAAAATTAACCCAAAAGGCGTCGGTTCAACCGACGTCTTTTACTACCTTAGCAAAATCTCTTTATAACAGAAAGGCGTCGGTTCAACCGGCGCCTTTCTTTATAACAGAAAGGCGTCGGTTCAACCGGCGCCTTTCTTTATAACAGGAAGGCGTCGGTTCTTTTATTTCGTATATAACCGTGGCCGCGCGGGCTCGGCCTCCTCCCCACCGAGCCCTAACTACTCGCCGCCGCCGTCGCCCTCGCCGCCGTCGCCATCTCTCTCCCTCGCCGCCGTCGCCCTCTCTCGCCCCACCGACGCCGCCGTCGCCCTCTCTCTCCCTCGCCGCCGTCGCCCTTTCTCGCTCTCACCGCCGTCGCCCTCTCTCGCCGTCGCCCTCTCTCGCCGTCGCCGCCGTCGCCTTCTCTCGCCGTCGCCGCCGTCGCCCTCTCTCGAACGAGGCCGCCGTCGCCCTCTCTCGAACAAGTCCGCCGTCGCCCTCTCTCGCCTTGCCGTCGCCCTCTCTCGCCCCACCGACGCCGCCGTCGCCCTCTCTCGCCCCACCGACGCCGTCGCCGCCGTTCTCTCCGCGGACACCTCGGCCAGTCGTGACCCCGCTCCGTCTCACCGGTAATATACGTTTAATATCCGTTTAAAATACATATTGATGTATTGATTTAGCTTTTGTATAATTTGAAAATAATTAGCTAGTGTTTGTTAATTGTTTTGTGAGAAAAGATGGCGGGAGAAATGGTTCCGTTTGTGTTGATGTATGGTGGTAGAATTGATAGAGGTGAATACGAAGGCGGTGAGAGCGTAGGATTATTGATTAATAAGCCAAGTACTTACGATGAACTAGAGATGCAAGTGGTCAATAAATTGGGATGGGATCAAAGATTGTGGAAAATTCGTATGAAGTACAAGATGCCTGTTTTGGGAACAAGGACTACTATAATACCAATTGATGATGATAATTCTATGCATGTCATGCTCTATTTTGCGCCTCGTGTCTTTAGCTTCGAGCTATTTATAGAAAAAGAGGCGCGCATGCCTAGGTTTGCAAATGACGGCGAAGGCACAAGTAGGAGTGCTCGCATAAATAGGTCGAGAGAAAATTCTAGAGGAAGGCGTGTGGAAGATAATGAAGAAGATGATTTGTCTATATCACTAGCGTGCAACGAACCTCAACTTTCGCCGAGTTGGAGTTAAGTTTATTTACAAAATGTAGTTTGACCATTCAACTTACGACTAAGTGAATTGTTTATTTATGATATAAGTTCTGTTTTGAATAATTTAGGCACACATCTCAAGCTCATGAAGCGATGAATCTTCAAGCTCATGAAGCGATGAATCTTGGCATGGCACGAGGTGGTGAATTGTTTGACACACAAACATCATTTCGTAACCCCTATACTTACCCTGGTTCAAGTGGTTGGCAAGAGGGAAATATTAATGAGGAAGAGGATGGGGAAAATGATGAGTGGGTGCCTAATTCACCTGAGGTTAATGTTGAAGATGTACGAGGAGAGGATAGTGTGCAAGAGATGGTTCAAAATGAGGGAGATGATTTGGTGGATATCGCAATTGCTACAGATAACTTGGATGATTTTGAGGAAGAATTGCCTTACGAGGAGGAGCCCACGTGGGCGCGACTAACTGATGAAGAAATAGATGGGGCAATAAATCGGGGTTTGCATGAGGAGACATATCATGAGGAAGCAATATATGTGGGGCAAATATTCCACAATAAAGATGAATTTGTACACGCATTGAGGGAGTTTTCAATAGCGCATAATGTTCGCTATAAAGTGTTGCGTACAAATCCGACGCAGTACACAGCAAGATGTCAATACCCTGACTGCCCATGGAGAGTACATGCATCAATGAGGAAGGGGAGTAATGATTTTAAAGTGAAGACATATACTGGCGAACACACTTGTAGAAATTCCGAGCTAGACACAGGTCATAGACAATGTACTGCGGCGTTTGTCTGTCGGCATATATTACCCTCTATTAGAGCAGAAGTAGATATCCCACCAGTGCTTATTCAAGAGAGGATTAAGGAGATTTTTCATGTTGATATTTCATATAAAAAAGCATGGGCGGCAAGGAATATGGCCATTAAAGCAATCTATGGTGATTGGGTTGAGTCCTATCGATTGTTGCCAATGTACATGGAGGCAATAGTTAATGCCAATCCGAGAACCGTGTGTAGGTTGGTGACGACCGAAATGGAAGATGGTACATATCGACGGTTTGAGAAGGCGTTTTGGGCATTTGGGCCATGTATCGAGGGTTTTAAACATTGTCTCCCCGTCATAAGTGTTGATGCTACTTTCCTATCAGGTAAGTATGGAGGAGCTCTTTTGGCGGCGACTGCAAACGACGGGCACAAGGGTTTGTTCCCTCTTGCATTTGCCCTTGTTTCGGGTGAGGATTATCCTAACTGGAGATGGTTTTTACGTATGTTGAAGGAGCATGTTATCCTTGATAGGATATGTATCACTATCATATCCGATCGACATAAAGGGTTGCAAAAGGCTGTGCCAGAGGTGTTTCCAGAGCCGCATTTTTGTCACCGATATTGTATCCGGCACATCAAGGCAAATTTTCATAAGAAGTTTAAAAATGATGTATTGACGAGGTTGATAGGGGAAGCTGCATATGTGCTTACTGTAGACGAGTTTGATGAAAAGATGAAACTTATCGGTGCAGAAAGTCAAGAGGCAAAATGGCTACTCAGTGAGGAAGGTGGATTATCACCTCAATTGTGGTCGCTTGCTCATGATGGTTTTAGAAGATTTGGAATGACCACAACAAATATGGCTGAAAGTCTAAATAGCGTGTTGAAGGGGGCTCGATCATTACCTGTGCAAGCCTTAGTGTCGGCCACATTCTACAGAATTGTCAAATTCTTTGTGAAGCGACATTCGGCCGGGTTGGCTATGACAACCCCATACACCCCTACTATTGAATTGAAGATTAAAGAACAAACGCGCCTGATTGGCAGCATGTGGGCTGACCAAATCAATTCTCACTTGTATGAAGTGAAAACAATGCGTGGTAGAAAATATGCGGTGGATATAAACGATCATACATGTTCTTGCAATTACCCTCAAGTGTACAAACACCCATGTCGTCATCTAATTGTTGTCCATGCGAGGCGAAGAAGACCCATCGGCGATTTAGTTGGATATTGTTATACATCTGATGCATATAGAAAGGTATATGCAGCCGAATTCTATCCGCCTCCAGATCGACGATTTTGGGAGGAAAAGTCACCTGAGTATGTGGTGAAGCCCCCAAGGGTAACACGAAAACCCGGTCGTCCACGCAGTAGGAGAATACATAATGCGATGGATAGTGCGGGCATGAGAGCAGATGGTCGAGCTCACTACCATTGTGGGAATTGCAACCAAGTTGGTCATAACAGGCGTCATTGCCAAAACACACCTTCTGTTGATTGGTACTTGCATACAATCATCTTAATATGTAACTTAACTTGTTGTCCACATTCTTTGAAGTTATGATTAATTGTTCGTTTCTTTGTAGATATTATGGATCCAGGACCGATTGATCCCTCCGTCCTGACAGAGCAGAGCACTCACAGATCTGATGGCATATGGAGGGGAGAGGTATGTGCATAATCATTATCTCCTTAGTTTTACACTTGTACATATATTTAACAATTTTCCATCCATGTAAATTGTATAGGATCCCGGGTGCATTGAATGCACCGAGCACTGGCAAAATGTGCGTCATTGGCTAGTTGATGCGCGCATTTTGCCATACATTGAGATGGCTGGATTTGGTGATTTCATACGATTACAGTACATCAGGATTGATAGGGCTCTCATCACCGCCCTAGTTGAGAGATGGCGGAGGGAGACACAAACATTCCACTTGCATTTGGGGGAGATGACGATCACATTACAGGATGTTGCAGTACTTCTCGGACTCCGAGTTGACGGCATTGCTGTGTGTTGCTCGACTGTGGGAATTGATTGGAATGAAGTGTACTTGCACCTTCTTGGACAAGTACCTCCACGCGAATCATTGAAAGGACGAAGTAGGGTAAGTCTGTTGTGGTTGAGAGAGCAGTTCAGTCGCCTGTCGGAAGATGCCACAGAGATTGAAGTCGAGCAACACGCACGAGCATATTTACTCTATTTGCTCGGTAGCACTATATTTGCCGATAGCAGCAGTAGCCATGTGCACCCGATGTATCTTCTTTTGTTAGAGGATTTATACACTGCGGGACAGTATGCATGGGGTAGTGCCACCCTCGCTTACCTGTATAGAGAGTTGGGAAAAGCTTGTCAATCATGCACATCAGGGATTGCCGGGTGCGTCACCCTTGTCCAGGTAAACCATCAATTATCTTTGACTAGTATATTTTTTTCATAAGTATAACATTTGATTCATGTTGGGTGTGTATGTGGCAAACAGTTATGGTCGTGGGAGAGGTTGCATGTCGGTCGTCCAAACATTAGGAGCACTCCACTAGATGGTTTATCACCGTTAGGAGTTCGGTATGTGTTATTTGTTAAAGGTATTTGATGATGTTATATTTTAGATAATTTATTCCTCATCCTCGTTATGTTAGGTGGAATGCCAAGAAGACAAAAACTGTGAATCCTCACAGTGTCTTGGCGTTGTATAGATCGGAGTTGGACTATCAACGATCCGGCCAGGTATTACTCCTTTATATTGCATGCGTTATGAATATGACAAATGTACATTTCACCAAAAAGTAAAGTATCATATTCATATGTTGTGTAGGTAATATGGCAACCATATCATGATGATGTGTTAGCACAGTTACCTGGAATTTGTACGGATGGAGCGCATGTGTGGCTATCTAGGACGCCGCTTATATGTGTCGACATCGTCGAGATGCATGTTCCGGATCGGGTCATGTTACAATATGGATTTGAACAAGTTTTTCCCCCTCTTATGGTTGAGTTCATTGAACGAGTATCGCGCCGAGGCCGAGGTAGTTTTGATTGGAGGTCGCATCATGCGGCCTACATTACTAGATGGGACGACCGGACGATCACTCTCGTTGAAGGGGAGCCTGCTATGACTGAGCGAGATGCATACATGAGATGGTATTTGAGCATCACTAGGAGACTTATCATGCCACCCATGCATGAGCCAGATATGTTATATCAACCAAGAGGCGACACTGAGCGGGCGTTGGTGAGTATCATTAACTTCATATTTGATTTTATTCACTAGTATTTTGTAATGAGTAGATAACATACCTGTGTTTTTCTTTCTAGCTTACTCTTGCACGACAGACATTTGATCAGACGGGCGCAGCTTTGGTGGACCGATCATATGAGAGCTTGCTAGCGGCCTGTCAGATGCTACACGATCGCTCTGGACATGTTCTTGCGAGTTTGCCATTACTTCGACCAGTTGTTACTGAGATTCCAGGATTGGAGGTTGTTCCAGAACCCGAGATTCTGACATCATCAGCTAACACGAGAAGTTTTACCCCATCACCTGTTGTTCCAGATGCCCCGCTGGAGCAAGTTGAGAGGCCTCTTTCTTCGAAAGTATATACTCGGCGACAGCGTGCACTTCGTGCTCAACGTCAGGCAGCTTCGTCTTCACATGCTTTACCTGACGTTGAGCCTGAGGATATTCCAGTTCGAGAACGAGGACGGGGTAGGAATAGGTTGAGGAGAATTGAATAAACACTTCTTGTAATTTTATAAATACATTTGTAATACTTTGATGTCGTGTAATATATTTTGTATATATTTTGCGTCATGTTGTATTAGAGAATACAAAATTTATCTTGTTATTAGGTTGTGATGTTGTATTGTGATGTGTGTGTTTATCAGGTTTGAAAAATTGTAGATTTCGTCCTCAAAGAGAAAGGTGATTTTGAAGGTGTCGGTTCAACCGACGCCTTTATGCTTTAGGTTTTTTTTTTTTTTGAACAAGTGTTTGGAAGGCGTCGGTTGAACCGACGCCTTTCGGTTTTTTTTTTTTTTTAACCAAGTGTTTTTAAGGCGTCGGTTCAACCGACGCCTTTAAGGTTAGCATAAAGGCGTCGGTTGATCCGACGCTTTCCTTTATAACATAAAGGCGTCGGTTGAACCGACGCCTTACTTTATAAACTGAAAGGCGTCGGTTCAACCGACGCCTTTATGCTAACCTTAAAGGCGTCGGTTGAACCGACGCCTTTTGGGTTAATTTTTTAAAAAAAAGCCACGCAGGCGCCAGCGGCCACGCTGGCGCCTGCGTGGCTTGTCAGAACACCATTCCGGGAATTATTTGCTACAGTGCGCTATTTTGGTAAATTTTTTTTTTTGATGACTTTTTATATAAAATCCCCTTTTCAACAACATTAGAAATTATATCTTATTTGCTATCTAGCCTTGTAATGAAATCATTTTCAGACTTTCCACCCATCTGAAAAGGACTCGATTAAAAACTATCCTTTGCCTTTTCATCTATCTTCTAAATCATATTTTTGGGTAAACAAATTATCTTGTGCATAAACCATTTGAGGTAGCCCTTGCAACAAGTTAATAAAAAAAATTTGATAAACAATAAATGGACAATACATGGTACGGAATGATGATCTGTCTCTCTTGATGACGTCAAAATCCACGTCAAGACGTTCAGGCGTCACGTCAATCATGTCGGGGTGTCATCTTTTTTCAAAAACTCCCTCGTCTCTTTCCTTACTAAATTTACTCCCACTGTCCTCCCCATTCCATTAATGACCATCATATCCATCCTCTTTGGCAACACTCCTTTGAGCTGGCCTGGCCCACAAGAAATTAGCTAAGACGAACCTGATTAGGGTTGGCCAACCGACCACTTAGAGCAGTGTATCCTCCGATCCCCTCCGGTGCAAACAAGACCCAACAATTATATGCATCGGATAAATCAGGATATAATCCCAAAGTGTGTGGCCAACAAAGTGGGATTTCGAACTCAGGACCTCTGCTTCAGGAAGCATGCCATAGCCATCATACTTATCTGCATGGTTTCAATAGGATCCGGTGTATCAATGGTGGTATGATCACTCCCAATAATAACCCAGTTAATCCTTTAGTTCAATGAAGCTTGTTTACATATGAAAATGAGTTCTAGTGGTAGTAAAAATTCAGAGTTTTGTCCATCGCTTTCGTATTTTTGGCCATGAGGGTCCTAACGGAGCAAAGTCAGCTAAACCATATTTTGTCAAATGCAAACAGGCCTCATTGGACAGAGGGAGTAGCATTTTCTTCTACAACACATCCTATGATTTTAGATTTCTGCTTAGGAAAAAAAATCTACGTTTTGCCGCCTAAATAGGCTATTAGCTTACCAAATACGCGCTTAAAGAGATTGAAAGTGGGATGCAAAAGCTATCACGATATCCCTTGTTAATAGAAAAGGATGAGAGTTCACCCTACAGAGAAGCTAGCCCACCCCACCTATATGCAAACGGTGGATGATGGTGGATTTCCACCGTCTGAAAATACGTGGACGGTGGACAGCCACCCCGACCGTGTGAAGGGGTGGGTTGCTAAAACATGGGGTGGTCAACTACTTATCCATAGAAAAAGGGCAGTGATAACCCTACAACAGATTCCTACACATTTCACATCAGTTCACCCACTTATTTCCATACACATCAGCTGTGTATGGAAAATGTGTTGGAATCTGCTGTACAAATATTGTTTCCCTTTAGAAAAATGAGAAGAAAAAAAGGTAAGAATACCTAAGTAAGTGAGGTGTTTTTATTAGAAAAAAAAATGAAGTTAAATGCGAGGTGATTTTCCTTAGAATGGTATTGAAGAATGGAATAAATTTGAGGTCTTGAGCACCAAAATTAGTGTGTTCGCCACATTGCAAGTTTTCATGTGGCTGCCCTTGATTTAAGGCAACTTGTTGAGATGTTGCACCATTGCACTAAGAAATGAATACAACAGGTAGGGTTTGCTTCCTAGCCCACCACCCTGTTTTTCTTCCTTCAGTTAAAAGTTGTGGCAGAGAAGATGTCAAGACCCCACAAAGGACCAGCCTCTTGGCCACAATGTTCAATACGCATCATAACTGCTCGAAGAAAATTTTTAGAATTATTGACCTCACAGATTAGACATTTGGCTAATCCTTCCCTCCCCTTTTTATTTGTAACTTGCTTCCTTTGCTCACTCCTCTACCTTTAACATCATGCTTTTTCATGATTTAAGTTGATCACGTACATCCATCCACACATTTGCATCATCATCATGATCACCATCATCAAAAGAAGAATGTCTTCCCCTGATGCTACCCCTTAATAGTAAACTCACACCTTGGAATCATCGAAGTAATAGTACAGTACCAGAAATGGTATAGTTCAATAGGAGACATGGAGGTCAGTAGGAAGGGAATTACAGACCATCTGGGTGGCATGGAAGCCAAGGCAAGAAGACATGAAGACTCTTTGCATAATTCTAGACAGCTTGAGGAGCACAATTCCTGGCTTGGGACCTCTTGGAGGTCTTTTTCACCACATAATCTCAAACGTATCATCAAATTTAAATCACATATAGAAAAGAAAAAAGATGAGATTCATCACCCTATACAGAATAACCATTCTATTCAGTCATTCAATAAAGAATACACATAAGATTTCTCTTTCTCTTTCTCAAATATGAGATGTCCAAAAGGAATACAGGATTTGTGGTTGATAGACGTCCAAAGGTCAGTGGCTTTGACATTTTTAGGACAAATTGAGCTGGACTAATGAAAAGAGGCCAAGTTATGAGTCTACAATCTTGTTGGTTAACTCCATTGTTCAAAAGAACAAGCATCTTCAAGGACCCCATAGATAAACATGCCGGGTGGGAAAATAGACAGATATGTTCATGGAAAGAAGAGGGCCTACCAACACTAGCAAATGGTTAATTTCTCTGCCCCCACCAAGAGCTAGATGTTGCTTTTAATACATGGACATGTGAAGAATTTATTTTACAAGAAACTTGTCCAGTGTAATGTCTAATCAGTATTCCATTCTTGTTTCCTTGGGTCTTGATGTGATGCAAAAGAGTTAAATACATGGAAGGCGGGCTGCACTTCTTGTATTAGTGGAACAAGATGAATTGAAGGATTCACTCATGATTAGTTATGCTATTTTGAGGCACCCAAATCAGGTAAATACTTTCTTAACGAATCTAATGCTTTTTTTAGATGTTGTCTTCTGGGAAGGGTACAATCGAATCCAATTTTTGCAGATTAAATAAGTTTGGGGCCTTGGTAGATTAAATCAAGCGACTGACCTCATGGATGAAGCCAAAAACGCAATGTTAGGTATGACTGGCCCACTCAAAAGAAGATTAGGATGCTGATTATGGGAAAATCTTGTCACGTGAAATCATTCCATATGCAGAGATTTCAGTTGCTAAAATAGGCACGAAAGTCTAATACCTGGAAAAGCTTGTGCTTGACAGCCTGACTTGTACGAAACATCCAGTTAAAAATCAGACCCTCTTTTAACTTTGAAGATGACATAATAAGTATAGAAACCACTAATTAAAGAAATACAACAAAAATATGCCTTTTTTATATCAGTGGAACGACAATTGGTTGCAATTTTCCAATATAACAGCATGATAAAGAATAACTTACAAGGTGCAAATTCTTGATGCTTGCTTCTATATATTCAGAGATAGCAGAAACACTCAGGGTATGTGCACCTAATGAGCAATTGACAAAGTGAGGTGCAGCTGCATATAAGGAGCGTTCTCTATTCACTGCTTGCTGACAATTTCCAACCTTCTTTACAGAGGATAAGCCAGTGAGCACATTATGAAACACTATCAAGCACTAACCTCAAAAAAACATGTAAAGCTTTCAATCATTGAAATTCGCAATAGAACCTCCAACAGAAAGAAACTCCATAGACACCAGATAACTTTTTACTTCAAGAGAAAACAAATTTACATGGGGAAGAATGTAAAACAATTAGTTCTGTAATTCAGATATTGATTCCCATAGAATATCAAAGATGACATTCAGCTCACTTTATTTGGAGGTACTGTCTTACCAATATAGAAGATAATCTTTTCTGTATTTTTCTCTTACGTATAGTGAATTCCTTTCTGTGTAGTCACAACAAACAAATGTTTCCAGATTTTGCTAAAACTGAGAAAACGGCATCGTTTATCTCATTAAACCAAGGAAATACCCAAAGAAAGAAAACATTATTCTAATATTCCAAATTCCAACAAAAAATGTTATATCACACCATCCGTTTGTGTCATATCCTATCACACTCTATCTCATCAAATTAAGCATTCCACAATCCACACAAATGACTGACAACTACAAAATTAATATACCAAGTCAACATTGGGAAATCAGGAACTAATGCATTTAAAGACTTAGCAGTTAAGATTACCGGCCAGACTCATTCTTATAGAATTTCTCAGCGCAAAGAGTATAGATATACATAGTCGGATTAGTAACAGCTTGATGTTATATATCAAGTGGTTAAGTAGCATGTGATAAGACTTAATTCATGGAGTGATTCTCTCCACAATTCAAAACTCAAATCTTGTAACTGCTAATTCAAAACTCAAATCTTGTAACTGCTCCATTGATTTTCTCTATTTAAACCTTCCATGTATATTGCTCATTATTAGATTGTAACTGGCTGCTTAATTTCAGCCTTGATATCTTGTAACAACTATACAAAGAAGTATCTATAAATATACTACCTGTACGAGGAAATCCTCAACGGGTTCTCCTTCTCTTACAGCATGGCCACCACAACGTCGTGGCTCTCCCTTGTTTAACCTTTAACTAGAGAAGATTGACTCAATTTATCCTAAATTTCTGTCTTTCCCAGAATACAGCTATATACCTATCACAAGAGCAATTGCTCAGCTTCCCATGTACAAGTATGCAGGCAAGGACAGCCATGAAGTGCATAAAAGGCTGACTATTTCGGAGGAGGGACCTTGCTTCGAAATGCACCAACAATTTCACAGGAAGAACTAACACATCCTTACACAAAGACAATGTGTGATACGTTTCTGGAACCAGGTTTAGGCAGGAAGACTGGCTCCAAGATATATCCAATGATTGTTGATTGCATAATTGCAAATAAACATAGCCAAGCAAGCTGGCATTGGCTTGTGCCAAAATTGACTGCAGAAACAACATCCAAAAAGGAAAATAATGCCAGATTCCAGTTACCAGAACCAGAGAAATATAAGCCTCTACCAATTCTTGTTGATAGAAATGTTCAGGAAACAGCTTGATGCATTTTCTTTAGTAACCAAAACAGGATCGCACCATTTGTATGTAGCTGCGACAAAATCCTTTCGCATAGAACAAGGAAGCAGTCAGATGGGATATTAGTGCCGAGTGATTATTATTCACATGTGCAATTGTAGCAAAGAGCTGTAAGCTGCAACACATTGGCAGTGATATAGATCCCCATTTTGAAGCTGTACTAGATCACAACCAACACTCTGTTTTAAGCCAATTATTATCCATCTTACGGGTGTTAGTTTTGTGACAAGTTATGCAATGGATGTTAGCCACACCAATTTGGGGAACATTACCTTCTTCCTGTAGCTCAAAATAAAGAGGTTTTAATAGTAAATGAATTTCCTCTTAATGTGGATGATCTCTATCTGCAGTAACAAAGATATTAG
Organism: Houttuynia cordata; assembly: GCA_039654745.1. Taxonomy (NCBI): domain Eukaryota; kingdom Viridiplantae; phylum Streptophyta; class Magnoliopsida; order Piperales; family Saururaceae; genus Houttuynia; species Houttuynia cordata. Next base: position 7,777,190 of record CM077512.1, read on the forward strand.
TTCTGCTATTGATCTCAATCCAGCTATAACCAGGTACCTTTTTGTACCCTTATCTCCTTCATTAGGCTTCTTAATTTCAAAACACCATCCCACTGACTAGATACTGCCTGAAATTTGACAGTATTACGTAGTAACCAGAATTTCACGAGCTCAACCAGGTGTCTTAAGCCAGCTCTACAAGGTTCACAATGCCATGGACCTTCCCAGAAGAGCACCCCAACCGTCCAGCTCGACCAGAAAGATCAACCACACAGGCATGGTGCTCCATTGTAGCATCGATTATGTATTTGTTGGTCATTAACTGAAAGTACTAAAACCCCTCAGCCAGCATGACCACAAGCAGATATTATCGATAGAAATGGATGGCCAGGCTCAACTCCAGCACCTACCATTTCATGAAACAAGAGAAAAGCATCCTTAACTAGACCAGGGGTCTCATAAGCGGCAATCATAATATTCCATGTAACATCATCTTGTCATGCATTGAATCAAACTTGGCGAGCAGAAATCAGGCATCCATATTTTGCATACACGTCAATAAGTGTACTGACTGCAATAAATCTGACATTAATGGGCCGTTCAAAATGTATCCATGAATCTCATTCCCAGAGAGTATTGCAGGCACATTTTCACAGGCCTGTGAAAGAGCTGTGGACATGGTAGCACCTTCATGCTTTGCTCCAGATGATCCCATTTGTTGAACCCTGATAGCATCTTGAGGCTGCCCATTCTGGGAGTAATTCGAGATCATGGTGTTCCATAACACAGTTTCTTCTATGGATTCAAAAACATAGTGGCCGAGGTAGCGTTCATATCCATCAAGGCACTACCTATGTAATATCGTTTATCAATCTCATTCTTAATTGTGGAACAATGTAGGTCCTGTCCCAATCTTGAAGCACCCAGTGAGGCGCATGCTGCTAGAACACTGGCCAATGCTATTACTAGGTTGGGTTTAGATGTGCTTTAAGCAAATTGCAAAACATTTGCATCAAGCCATTTAATACATATCCTAATATCATTGCACTGCAAATAACCACATCTAAGGACACTGAAGTAGTGAATACTTAATTTCCATATCTACATCCCTACATTTAAAGTATACCTCTATAAGAGCATTTTAAGGAACACATCCATACAGAGCTTATATCTGATTATATAGCCTTTATTTCTTTACCATGTTTCAAAATTGCCTTATCTGAAATCAACGAAAGAAAACCTGCTAATGTAACAGAAACAAGTTTCATACCTGTTGACTGCATTTCATGGAGCACCTCCAAAGCTCTTCGCTATACCCATTTTGAACAAGCCCAGCAATCATTCCATTCCTTGCAACTTAATCAGTTCAAGGCATCATGTCAAACAACTGTGAGTCTTCTAAACATCTACATTTTTAATACATGGCTACTAGTATTCTGGCGATGTATCTAAATCAAACCCATACTTAATCACGAGCCCGTTAAGCTGAGTCTCATGCTCAATTTTACTTCCCCAAGCACAAAATGAATGGACAGAAGCAAAACTTAACAGAATTAATTTTTCTACGGTCAATGTCATTTTATCAAACACTCCAAGTGCCTGTTCCACGTTCTTGTTTGTAGCGTACCCACAAATCATCACATTCTACAAAACTGTCTCTTTCAGGCATGGCATCAAACAGTTGACGGTGCATCCGCTATACAACCATTTTCAGCATACAATTCGATCAAGGAACTGCCTAGGATACCATTCGCCTCTAAACCCATCAACCCAATATTCTGGTGGATCAACATATCAACTCTGATTGCCGGAAAATTACAACAAGCCTTAATCACATGAGGAAATGTATCTAACCGGTTCCACACCATTACCCAACATCTTTAAGCAAGTCAATAAGGCAAACTCGAGCCAACCCATCATAGTAAATCCCACAAGGCAACGTAAATCTCATGTCAAGCTCAAAAAACACGTTTCTCCCATCTACGATGCTTCTACAAAGAACATACATACTCAAAAGCTTGGTCTTGAAAAGCCTATATCCCCAAACTCCATATGCAACCATTTGAGCGTGCACCTGCCTCCCTTGTCGAAGGGAAGACGCCTCTGAACAGACCTGAAAGGCAGACAAAAGCCAATCATCCCAATTGTCATGGTATGTCTGAAGGAGAAGTTCTTGGCGGGAAGATTTGAATGATGCCGAACCAACGGCTCTTGTATTTAAACGTTCCTAACTCATATATATTCACACGTCGAGGCACTGTGAACCGTCAGATAGAAATCGGATGACCATCGTGCTTTTGGCGAACTTTGACGTGCGTTAGTTGGCGCACACACGGATGCTCAAGTGCTGCGAGCCATCTGATAGAGATCAAGGGTTACCGCCTGCCCTTTTATTAACGCATGCCACCATATCGAAATCCGACGGCCCGTAGGCCCCCGATGTACGCCAATGCACGGGAGCACTATCTTTTCATACATTTTCTTTAAAAAAAACAACAGAAGAAAGAATTACATGAGTGGCGTTATGATCAAGATTGAGCGATCTGAAGGGAGTTGGTGCATGTGTGTGACCAAATTCCCTCAAAACTAAGGAGAAAGTTAAGATATGTCAGGTGAATTGCCTTCCGTCCAATCAATATCTGAAGGGAGTGATGCGCCCGGTGCGTGCCTTGCCAAGTGCAGAAGCGCATATAAAATAGGGCCCAAATTTTTATTTATGTTGAACATTAATTCATAACTAAAGGTCATATAACGAGTGCTCGCTACACAAGAAAAAGGCTCCAAGAAGCCATACATCATTAATATGATAAACTCGCCCCCTACATGAAAAAGCCGTAACAACACCCAAAATGTCTGATTGTGCCCATTGCACACCTTGAGAACCACTCATGATGAAGAAGACCCTCCATTCCATCTCCACAAGCGGTTGCCTTGGGGCCGATAGGCCAAGAGAAGCCCCTGTTGCAAACCTAGTCGCCTTTCTTGTCGTCCCAAGCCTCCAGTTCTCGGGGCCCAAAATTAAAATCCTCAATTTCATTATCTACAATGCTTCTAAGTTAAAAAAATTATGCTTTGGTCTAACCAAGTGAGAGTTTCACCATTTTGGTCCCGAGGACTAAAATTGTTTAACTTTAGCATTTTGAAGAGTCATCCCATGGTCAATGACCAAAGTGCCCATAACAGAGAGGCTAATAGCCCCTTACTTTCCTGCCAGATGAGAGAGACAAAGTAGTTAGGGTAGCAAGACATACGAAACCCTAGGACTACCCCAACACCCTTCTTCCCCATCTCATTTTAGCAGTTGTCCGCCATTAAAGCTCCATAATCAAGCTCTAAAGACCTTTATCCAGTGGTCCATCGTTCATCATTGAAGTTCCAATGTAACGCCCGAAAATTCTGTAAGTTTACCAAAACTGCTATTTTAGGAAACTGTCCTAAAATAAGAAAGTTTTGCTGCCTGTTTTGAAATCTTTTAATCTGGTGTGTCGAATTGGTTTTGTGATGCTTATAGAAGAGTGGAATTGATAAACCTGATTAGGCAGTACACCAGGGCGCGAGGACTAGCCATGGCGCTAGGCTCAACCTGGCGCTGAGGCTGCCCTGACGCCAGGGACTGAGTGCACCTGACGCTAGGAGTGGGGACCAGGCTCCATGGTATGAGACCAGTGTGTAGAGACTCATTTGAGTATTTTGAGTTATTAAGTTAGTGATGTGGTACAAGAGTTGTGCAGTATTTTTCAGCACACTTCTTTCGCGGGACACCGGAGCCGTCCATCTGTGTGCCACGCCCCAGACGCAGGAGCAACTGAGAGCTAGAGCCACGTGGACACAGTGCCCTGGGCACTGTGCATGTGGTTGGCATGTTTTAGATTTGATTAGGGGAGAGAGAATTAAGGAGAAGAGGGAATTTTGAATTAATTGCACATCCGATTTAATTTGGATTATTTTCGGGAAATTCCTAATTAAGGAAAATTATGCTAATTAATGGGATTATTTTGGATGCCAAATAAGGTGGAATGAAATTAGTTAATGGCATGATTGAGATCGTGCCAATTGAGAATCAATTAGGAAGAGATTTTGGGTTGGTTATGGAAACTTAGTTAACTAATTTAATGCTCTAATTAATGGGAATTGTAACCGATTTGATTGAGATCTATCTCATCTCTGACGTGGATTCCTTCCTTATGAAGTCAAATCTTGGCCATAAATTGGGTAGCAACCAACGGTGAGAGATTGAAATCTAATTTGGAAATTACCTTAAATATGGTGTAACCGATAGAGGAGATTTGAAGCTCCTTAATTGTAGGAAATCCTAACTAATTGAGGAGTTAATTGGGGAAATTAGAGTAATTAGTGGGATTGTAATTGAACGTGATTAATGAGATAATCATGGCAGTTACAAGGCTAATTTATTGGCGCATCTTGATTTGGAAAGAGATCTTAGATTGATTTTTCAAATTAGGGGGTTACAACCCTATTTTGAGTAAGATATTGATTTGATTTAAATCCCTACTAAAAAGAGATTTGTAACCGATCTAAATCAAGGGAAATCACGTCATTAACTTAGATTTTGTGCTGGTGATTGGTGAATCATGGCCCTTGGATGGATTAGTAATCAACGGTGAGGATTTAATGTAATCACCTATGCATCTCCTATTTAAACCCACATGAGAGGAGGCCGTCAAAGACTTTTGGACGCCCTTAGGATTCGTGCCAACCTTGGAGCGAGTAGCCAACCTTCTCTCATTTCGTTCTAAAGGTTCCCAATCAACGAGGATTGAGAATATTAACAAACTTTCTTTCTTTATGATTTTTATTGTTTGTAATAAACTTAATAACTTAGATGACTTCGGTTGAACTTCATTTTTATGGTTTGCAATTGTAATATTTACGTTACTTTGCAGTTTGTAGTATGATTCATACCGCAAATGCCTTGTCTGCTTTATCGTAATTTAAATCCTTTGCCGCGAGCCTTGGAAACCCCAATCCCGCCCTGCTCATCTGATCTGAGTTGGCGGATGCAATGTCAATGGCGATTGGCATCTCTCCAAACAACATTTTGGGCATGCAGAGCAAAGTCAAAGTTGTTGGACATATGCAACCCATACGAAGGAAAAATCAAAAGTAAGTAGGAAAGCCACTATTTTTAACTGTTTATATCTTCCTATTTGAATTGTTTGATTACTGCTTGAGCATCAAAGCAGCGATGATTGGTTGAGTAGCTAACGTTAGGAATTGTTAAAAATGTTGTGATGTCTAAGATATGAACTATTAAATAGGTTGTGATGTATAAGTTATGAAATGTTACAAGGTTGTAATTTTATGTAGATACCTTGTGATGGATCATTGTGTTCCAGATAGTTGTGTTGCATTTTGTATATGTTGCGATGATTGTAGGTTGTGATTAATGTTGTGAAGTTTATTACGATTGGGCACTTACAGTTATGATTAAGGTTGTGATTGTTGTAATTAACGTTGTGATGACTGTTTGCATCAGTTTTGATGGTACTTTGTTTAAGTTGTGCTAAATTTGTTATGCAAGTTGTGACCTATTTTGTGTTCTCTTGATTGCTTGTTTAACCCTGAGATGAAAAGGATGAAACCCTATCCATCACAACCATTAAAACAGAAACATCAATTTATATGCAGTTGGTGCAAACAACCTTAAGCATAATCAGACATTGTGCATGCAACCAATCAACGAGGATTGAGAATGTCGACAAACTTTATTTCTTTATGATTTTTATTGTCTATAATAAACTTAATAACTTAGATGACTTCGGTTGAACTACATTTTTATGGTTTGCAATTGTAACATTTACATTACTTTGCAGTTTGTAGTATGATTCATACCGCAAATGCCTTATCTGCTTTATCGTAATTTAAATCACAGAACAATTGCAACTATCAGCGCAACCAAAATTATATGGTGTAATCACAATTGCAACCCTTTATTGTAACATGCATCACACACCACAACTCTATCACAACAAAATAAAAACTATTGGACTTGCGGCAACATAACAACATCTAGCGTATCACAATTCAATCACAGTCTCAGTACAACGCACAACATGCATCAATCACCATAACTCCATCACAACAAAATAGGAAGCTACTGGACTTTCAGGAATATGACAACAACTAGCCTATCACAATTCAATCACATCCTCAATGCAACTCTCTATCACAACATGCATCAATTATCAAAACTCCATCACAACAAAATAAGAAGCTATTGGAAGTTCGTGCACATGGCACCAGCTAGCCTTTCACAATTCAATCACAGACTCAAATGCAACCCTCTATCACAACATGCATAAGTTGCCACAACTCAATTACAACAGCATGTGCCATCAAACCTAAAATGTATTACAACTGTGATGAAAATTTTATTTCAACATGAATCATAATCCAACGTAACCTAAAATGTATCCCAAGTTATTACTTACATGTGACACAACTAAAATCAAGTCTAACCTTGTCATACTAACACCACAGAGTCATATGAAAATGAATAAAGTTTATCACATAATTGGTACATAGCCCTCGACTTTTGAGACTACGTACCACCCAGCCACTTTCTAAACCTTTTGACGTTGAACTTTTGAAGCTCATTGTCGAGTGCCTTTTTCAACAAGTAGTGGCACATAAAAACCTCACAATCATCACCGTTAGCTTGCTTCTCGGGAACCTCCACCATTTTTGTCTTCCATTTATCTCGTGCCCCTTCCTAAAAATTGACTTGCATAACATATTTTGAATGTCGCCTAATAGCCTTCAAGAACAAGTTGATTTCATTTGCCATGTTGGGTCTACTATTAATGCTATCATATATGAAACATTTCTTTTGTTCAAGCCTAAATTCTATCAAACACCAATGTTTATCCTTGAGCACTGAAAGCATCCACTTCTTGCAACTTAATGCATTATACCCATTAGACCCTCTCAATCACGCACTAATCTCCTGATGCCACTCTTTCGCGGGGTATAGCCATTCAATATCACCATCCAGATCAGAATGTGTAAGACTCCACTCCTCGTACTTTTTGTCTTTCGCTGCGCAAAAAGATTGCATGACTGTCATTATGTCAGTCACTCCATAGTAGTTCAAATGACGATAACATGTGCATAATTAAGCATAACAATCATCTCAACATATACATAAATAGTCACAACGAGAAGTTGAATTCATTATCGTAAGCAATCAGTTCATGTCGTCTCCAGTTTGAAAAATAGTTCTCTGCTACAATTTTGATCAACTGCTACAATTCCTTGCAAGCAGTTCTCAATTGCAATTATGCTATACCTTTTCTCTCAGAAATCAAATCAGTTCCTTCTCTCCTCTCGTCGATCCTGCTCCTCTCTCGAACATGGCTTTAAAAGCTGGACTGGCCCGACTGGAGCCAGCCATTTTTTCGGTCCGGGTCGGCCAGGTCAATTCCACCTGGCCGGTCGAACTGGTGACCCGGTCGATTGATGATGTCAGTAACCGGGTTACCCCGGGTTGACCCCTGGTTAAACTTGGTTGAACCTACCCGGCAAGAATTCCGGGTCGAGGACCGGTCCGATTTTCAAAACCTTACTCTTAAGCTAAACAGTACCTCCCTCTCGTGAGTTTTTTTTTCAGTTTGCCTTCTCTGTTTTATAGGGACTCCAAGTCAATCTTCCTTCTCCCAAATCAAAACAACCTTCCAAATCAATCTCGTGTGTCAAATAAAATTTCAATTGCTGCCTTCTCAATCAAGCCATTTGCAGCTCGGTTTGCTTTGAATCTCGTCTAGATTTGAAGTAACAATTCCATTTTTAAATCATTTTGAAACTGTCATGCCCCGAAATCCTATACCTCGATCGGAGTGCGGAAGCCAACCAATGGAATACATTTCAAGGTAGAGATCCCGGGCACGCGACCGAATAGTCTATTTCTCAACCGATTACAATCATCTTAAAAGGATGTGTAACTGATTATGCCCGCAATCAGTGTAATACAATAACAAACATCAATAAATAATATGAAATGAATTTACTTAATAATAATACATTTAAGAAAGTCAAATAAAATAAGCCTATAAGTCTATGGCATACAATTGCCAAGAATGTCATAAGCATCAATAAAAGCAAAACAAATAATTAAATAGTCTTTAAACTCTTCTCGGCGCCTGCAATCTGCCTTTCCACTATTGCACTTCCTGATCTCAATTTTCATTTGCGCCTGCATTAGAGGATGCATGAGTATTTCATAGAAACACTCAGTAGGATGTAAAAACCCATTGAATTAAAATAAGTAGTACGAAGAGAATAAGAATAACAAAGGTTATAGACATTCCACAACATCTGAACTAAACCGAGGTCGATACACCTGCAAGGTTAGTCAATAACAACAATCATAACTCGCAAGTATAGGAAAACAACAATAAGACTCCGAACAAACATATGTGTAAGGAGAAAATAACCATCATATCAAAGGCTCCAGACATCTAAAGTGAAAGGAGTTACAATTTCTGCTCTCTAAATTGGTCGCCCGCAAGTGACTAAAATAATATACCAGAACCACCCTAGGGGTCCTCTCTTTGGAACCCAGCCATGCGTCTAGGATGCTGGCCCCACCAGTGCTTACGGACACGATGGGCGGAGACTGAGGACCTTCCGTAATGTCTACAATCTAACGTATGTATAGTGCCTCCCTTCGGGCAGTATGGAATCGCAATTTCATAAATATAAATGACCTCGCAAGATCTAGCAATGACTTAATTGAGCATACTATGAATCCACCATGAGGAGAGTCTCGCAAGATCTCCAGTAGAAGAAACAATGATGAAATCAATATGAGCAATATCTCAAAAGAATGGAGGTCGCAATACTATAAGATCATAATGTGACGACCGTAAATTTTATAGTATTTTCTTGGCTCAACGGTATGCATTTATTTAAATTTTTGAAAATCTTTTGAAAATTCAATTCCCGCCGGAATCGATCGAACGCCGTAAAATTTGTGATTTTTGAATTGATCTTAATCGGAGATTTTATTGGATTATATGATTCATGATTGGCGTGACATGTTGGTTTGGCTTCATTTGACCTAAGATTATTGGATAGGTTTTTGTATAAAGTTTGTGTTATTTTTGGGAATAGAATTAATTTGAGATTAAGCAAAAATTATGAATTAGATATTTCTTAAGTGGGTTAGTAGTGATTAATGGAATTCTAAAAGAGAAACCCAAACCCAAACCCATTTGAGCTTGGGTCGACTTGGCCACTAGTGGAGGTAGTTGGAGGTTGTCACAAATGCCATGCAATTGACCCATTTAATTCTTTCTTTGAAAACCCAAGAGTCATCTTGAAAGTGGTAAAATCTGGAATTTTCTACTGAATCTAAGCCATTGGATTAAGGAGTGATCAATGGTGGAGAATGGTTCAAAAAGTCTATAAATAGGCAAGCAAGGGGGGCGGTTTTGGCTTAGTGCTCAAAGCATTGAGCACTTCAATCTCTCTCTCTCTCTCTCTCACTCTCATTATCCGGCCGGCGGCAACCTTACTCCGGTGGTGGTTCGTGGTGGTCCAAGCAAGGTCGACCGGCATGGTGTTGGTGCGGCATTGTCGGAGTCAAGAGTGCTCGGGAAGTCTCGGTATTTACAACCAAGTAGGATGCCTTTTTCCCATTACACTTCTTTTTGATAAAATGATTTGTTAAATGTTGATGCCTTGATGTTAAGTACTCATTTCTGGAATTTGTATTGCCGATCCTAGATTGATATTCCCTCTTGATTCATAACTCTATTGTATTTGTATTTCAACTCAATCTTTTTTTTTCGTATGTTGACCAATGAAAATTGGATTTGGATTTCTATGTTAAATCATGATCGCATGTGATAATGCTATTTGTATATCCATGCTCACTCTCTTGAGTAAAGATTTGATCTTTAGGCACTTTAGTGCATTTTCGTATTTCGTGTTCTATATGTATTATCATAGCTATTACTACTTGTATAATATCAACTAAATGGGTAATTGTATAATGAATGATAACTATAAGATTATCCCTTGTAAGTTCTTGTCTCTGAGATTTCAGTTCGTTTTATTGTCAGCGTGTTTTGAGATCTAATGTTGTCCGGGATTATATGATAATATCACTTAAATAATGAGATAAGAAAGTGTTGTAGTAATCGGGTAGTAAAGATTACGAAAAGTGGAATCATAAACTGAGATTTTGGAACTATAAAGGCACTGTAAAAATCTTAAGAAAGACTAGATTAATGTATGAAAAAGACTAATAAGGAGTTACTACACTTTATACATTAGTAAATTATGTATGACATAGAATACTTGGTCTCGGCCAGGAGCAATCCTGCGCAGGCAGACTTCAGTAGAAAAATGATAACTAACTATACAGTAATCAGAAAATTAAGTTCTTTATCAATCTGGAAACTAGACATCAGAGGCTATCTAAGATAAAAATTTCATAGATTAAATCAAATTGTTCAGAACGTAGTAACCTGATAAATAGAGCTGTTCTGTTTTGGACAGAACACAGTTTCTGACTTTAAATGACTTAAAATCATAATAAACCTAAGAAGCTTGAGAATAATTGATAATTAAGAATCTAATCAAGTCTAAAATAATTTTATAAGACTCTAAGAACAGTAACCTTAAGGTCTTAGAGCCAAATAAGGTGTCTTATAATAGTAGTCCCTTTGTTCTTCTCTTGGTCCATTTATGACACAAGAGTAATCGAAGCTTGAATTCTAAGTCTCTGACGTGGTCTACCTGAAACGCGTCATTCTAAGTCGGGAATTATCAATTCTAGGGCTAGGTACAACTTTGTTGATAGCGAACTTGAACTTTTGGAAAATCATGTGGTGTGTCTCTTTTTAGTCGGGTCTCACTTGAGTTTCCAGACTAATTCATAATTTGATTTGGATTATGCTTTTCACTCCTATGAAGAGTCGGAACTTTAGAAAGTCTTGTTCTAAGCCTTTTGACAATAGGGCTAGTTGAATTGTTTCTCCGCTAAGTAGCATTTAAAGCTCTTAGTCGGAATCATAGTATGCTCACAAGCCATTGCTAGATCTTGCGAGATCTCCGATTTATTGAACCTCTGTAGTTCAGCCGATGACGGCAACCGCGTGCGCTTAGATTGTATGACATTACGGAAGGTCTGCAATCTCCGCCCATTGTGCCCGTAAGCACCGATGGGGCCAGCATCCCTAGACGCATGGCAAGGTTCCTCTAAAGAACCTCTAGGATGTTCTGGTATTGATGAAGATTTGAGAGCAGAAATTGTACTTTGACACTTTGGTTGTTCAATGCTTATTATCTTACCTTCACTACTTTATGAAAGTCTTTGAAGTATCTTTGACCTTAATGCGTCTTGAATGGCAGTTGGTTCCAGGTAAGTGATCTTAGTCCTTGTTGAACCTGAGTCTGTTAAACCATACATCTTTGGAGTCTTCTCTTTTTTTTTTTCCAGTGTGGGTTTTCTGTATCCTACTGGGTATTTCCTATGGAATACTCACGCATCCTCTGATGCAGGATTTAAGGAGGAGCAGAAGTGATATTTTCCAGCGGCATGGTTTGATGTTGGAGCTTAGAAGACTCGTCTCTTATGTTTTGCTATATTTTGACATTTGAACTTGCGGCCTGCGTGCCATTTGCTTTATGTTAAACTCTGTTTGTGGTTGTTAAGACATTTTCAGATATTGTAATAGATATTTAGATTTCCTTTCCGTTATTCTACTTTTTGTAAGTAAATGTTATTTAAGTCATGACGATCCTGCAAGTCCCATAATATTTAAATGGGATAAGCGTAGACTCGAGTATTCGGTCCGTCCCAGGTTTCCTACCCTATAACCGTCATTGGATTGACGCTTCCGCGTAAATTGGGTCTTGGAAATTTGGGGCGTGACAGCTTGGTATCAGAGCGTCATAATGACTTAAATAATTGATTACAGTACAAAGATTAGAATAACTTTGTGTTAGAATTTGAAACCTTAGAAAGAGAGAACTTAGAAACTATTAAACCCTTTTCTTTAGACATGGTGTTAACGCGTAGCGGACGGATCTACGAGAAGGACCAGCAGGAGGCGGCTCGTCAATGGTTGAACGACTGGAAGTTGGAAATCTTGGGTCATGGAACGGAGGAAGAGCCTTACCTAATTGATGTAGAAGAAGAGGAAGATCCGGAGGAAGACCCGGAGGAAGACCCAGAGGAAGATCCGGAAGAAGACCCGGAGGAGGACCCTGAAGAGGAGCATGTGGTCGTGATCAACCAGGAGTATCGAACAGTTCTAGAGCACCCGGTTTACGTTCGTGCGAGAAACGATTCAGATCTTTTTTATACTCTTTACCTTAGGTTTAAATCCCTAGGTTATAGGTGGCCTCACATGACCGAATGGGAGATAGATTGGTATGGAGATCACCTATCTTTTGCACCTATGTATGTATCCTTGGAGATTTTAGACGAGTACCTTTGAGATGTGGTGTTCAAGGACTCAAATAGGAATTTTTAAAAGAATAGAATCTTGTGGAATCCTGTAACCTCTTAGTGGAATTAATTAAAGTTATCTTGCTTGTGGTGTTTGCCTTGTGTGTTCCGTCGTGTGTTTGTGTGTTGGCGATTAGGAGTCATGGATTGGAGGATGAATTAAAATGAAGCATCGATGTTAAGTTCTAATTCTCCTTCTTTCCCTGGCAGTAGATGGCGACGGCTGGAAATCAAAGGAAGGCGATCAGGTGCTGTGCCAAATCCCTCTCTAGAGGAGGCGTCTAGTCAGAATCTGTCGGACATAGTAAGAGAATTAGCAAGGGAGCTAAGGAATGGTGGCAGCAGCAGCAGTGCGCCTAAAGTGAAGGCACCAACCCTTGAAAGGTTCAAAAGAGCGGGACCAGCTTTTTCTGGAGAAGATAACCCGGAGAAGGCAGAGCGTTGGATAGTCGAGGTGGAGCGGCTATTCAAAGGAATGAAGGTACCAGAAGAGGAACGAGTTGTGTTCGCGACATATCTCTTTGTCGGCAAAGCTGTGTTTTGGTGGGAATCGGCAGAGCATAATAACTTTGAAGCAGGGCAAGAGATTTCTTGGACAGAATTTAAAGAAGTCTTCAACAAGAAGTATTTTCCTCCGCATATTCAGCGCAGAAAGGAGAAGGAGTTTCTGGAACTGGTCCAAGGTTCCATGTCTGTTCTTCAGTACGAGACGAAGTTCGAGCAGCTTCAGCGCTTTGCATCAGACGCCTGTCCTAATGAGTTGGTGAAGGCGAGAAGATTTGTGGATGGTTTGCGCGACGGCCTAAGATCTAAGGTTCTGGTTTCTCAGCCAACCACGGTGGCCAAAGCTGTGGAATTAGCGTCAATTCTGGAGGACGATTATAAGAGGACTCAAGAACGCAAAAGTGGATCTGGCAAAGGATCGGAAAACAACTCCAAGAACTCTGGTTTCAAGCGTTTTGGGAATGGTGGCAGATTCAACAATCATCAGGCCAAGCGACTGAAGTACCAACCTCAAGGGAATCGCGGCAATGATCAGAGCAAAGCAGTGGTTTCTTACCGTCAGCCCCAGAGTGGTAATGGTTCGGATGTCGGAGGCAAGTGCAGATTCTGTGGACAGCAGTCTCATGCTGGAAAGCCGTGCCCGAAAGACACCCGGAGATGCTACAGCTGCAACGAAGTCGGACACATCTCTCCGCATTGCCCCAACCGTAACTCAAAGCCAGGAGGGGAGACCAGCAAGAAGGGCCAAGCCAGAGTCTTCGCTTTGACCTCGGCAGAAGAGGCTCACGCTTCGGATGACGTGATCGAAGGTACTCTTCTTGTTTTTGATAGACTGGCTAGGGTTTTGATTGATCCAGGATCGTCAAAATCCTTTATTTCTGTGGTGTTTGCTGTGAGTCTAGAGCGGCAACCTTCTAGACTGGAGTGTGATCTCTCTATTTCTACTCCTCTCGGAGACTCAGTCGTGGCTACTGAGTATCTGGAAGGATCCTCTGTTGTGATTGATGGTGTGGTATTGCATGCTAATTTGGTGTTGCTTGATATGGTTGATTTTGATGTTATTCTCGGTATGGATTGGTTAGCTAAGTTTGGTGCTACGGTAGATTATAGTAAGAAGAGAGTTTATTTTAGAATTTCAGAGAAGAGTGAACTATTGTTCCAGGGAATTCGAGTGAGAAAAGATAATCGTCTAATTTCTGCAATGAAAGTGCAGAAGCTAGTAGCTAAAGGTTGTAAAGCCTTTTTAGCGACTGTTCTATCAGTCGAGAAAACTACCCCTAGTATAGAAGAAATTGAGGTAGTAAACGAATTCATCGATGTCTTTCCGGAGGAGTTGCCTGGTTTGCCACCAAGACGGGATGTTGACTTCACTATAGAGCTGATACCGGGGATAGCACCAATATCGAAGGCACCATACCGGATGGCACCTGCTGAGTTGAAGGAATTGAAGGAACAACTTCAGGAGTTACTGGAGAAGCGGTTGATTCATCCAAGTGTGTCACCATGGGGAGCACCAGTCTTGTTCGTAAAGAAGAAAGATGGATCTATGAAGTTATGTATTGATTACCGGATGCTGAACCAAGTAACCATAAAGAACAAGTATCCGTTACCGAGGATCGACGACTTGTTTGATCAACTGCAGTCAGCGAAAGTTTTCTCAAGAATCGATTTGAGGTCAGGATACCATCAATTAAGGATCAAGGAAGAAGATATTTCAAAGACAGCATTCAGAACCAGATACGGACATTACGAATTCTTGGTGATGCCGTTTGGTCTGACCAATGCCCCTGCAGCATTTATGGACTTGATGAACAGAATCTTTAAGGCGTTGTTGGATCAGTTCGTGATCGTGTTCGTGGATGATATATTGGTCTACTCTACAAATCAGGAGGAGCACAGAAGGCATTTGGCGCAAGTGTTGCAAATTTTGCGAGAGAATCAATTGTATGCCAAGTATAGCGAGTGCGAGTTTTGGTTGGATAAAGTTAACTTCTTGGGACATGTTATAGATGATAATATGTCATTAACAGACCATATACTCCCCTCCTAGACTAATTACAGAACCTAGGATTATCTGGAATTACTAAAGTTCACTTCTTTCTTGTGTTCTTTTACATATAACACAGTTTTGAAAGATTAATACATCCAAAATAAGATAATTAATGCAAGACACATCTTAAGGTACAAAACTCAACGTGGATCAATATCAACCCATCAATATCAGAACTTCTAGTCTCTGAAAAATTAATAAAATATTAAACTTTAGGTGCGAATTCCCATCTAGAAACGGAACATGAATGCACATATGATTATGATGCACTACGCATAGAAATAATGACACAATTCATTCATCTCATCATAATCCACACAATACACTAAGGTGCTGAATCAAAACACTTGCTAATATCATATAATCAGAAGAGAGAAGAGGGGAAAAACCATCCTACTTAATTCACCGAAGATTCCGCCTTTCTACGTGTTGCTCGTCTCCTCCGCTTTCTCCAAAACTCCCGCTCGAAGCTCTTGCAAACTCCCACAAGAAGAAGCCTTAAAGGAGGTGGGTGAACGTGGGAAGAAGAAGGGGAAAGGTCTCTGGACGTTCTAGGGCTAGCACAAGCCAACTCTCTATGGTTTATATAGAGTTGGGGGAGAATCCCTTCTTAAACTAATTTTTCAAATCATAGACACTTCTAACCAATGAAAAGGCCTCAAGATCCTTCTAGAGACGTGCAAATCAATTCCAATTGGGATTTAGTATCTTTCCCAAGCAAATCCACCCCAAAAATAAGCTAAAAATCGCAAAATCGCAATCGGCGATCGATCGGCTATACGGCGATCGATCGTCGTATGCGTTGTTCTACACTACCGCGTTACAGCCGATCGATCGCAATTATTGCCGATCGATCACTTTATCCGAAACAAAATAATCAATAATCACAGTAACTACGATCGATCGTTTTGATAAGGCGTCGATCGGTTCAACTTGCCGATCGATTGTTTCTTATAGCGATCGATCACAGCCACACTCAATCAAAATTTAATTTCTCATATCTTTTCACTCCGAACTCCAAATCGCGCATAATTGGTGGCGTTGGAAAGCTCTGCAGCTAGACCTTGAGTATCCAAGGCCGTACCATTATCGTATGTGTCTAGGGCAACAATGGACTTCGACATAACTGTAAAAATAGCACTTCACATGTCACCCGTATACCTGCAAAACTGTAAAAATAGCATTTCACTACCTAGAATTTGCTCTAACGTTTTTTTTTCCTGATGTTCCTCGAGTCCTTGAGGTTATTGAGGTTTGTCCTTCACCTCTATTTTCTATCTCTGAAATCAACTAGAGGTTTACTCTCAAAAGATATTTTAATTCCATCTCTTTCATTTGACTACAGTTTATCACGACAACTCATAGTCTTGAAGCGACTTCATGGATCCTTCCAGGTTGAGTTATGGGCACAATGGACTTCGACATAACTTATGCATGCATACAAAATCTCTTGTTGATTCTAGGCACCCAAAATGGTCAATCATGGTCTGGGCCAATTACTTGACTTTTATAGCTCGTGGTATTCTTTCTATTCTCACTCTTTGGTTATTTATCTTGAACCGTGGGTATTGACTTCTCTCATTTAACCCTTTCCTTTACTTGTTTGTCCATAGTAACGTATTGGTCATTAAACATTATGTTTGATGATTGTACTTCTTACAAATTATTTATACCTTGCTTTTGACCATACCTAATCTAAATCTCTACTACGCTTTCTAACGCATCACATTCACAATATGAGCTACATTCATTTCGAATTTAGCCAATACCGTACAGACATATAACATGT
>CM077512.1:7794192-7881692 GCA_039654745.1 Houttuynia cordata
CGTGCCAACCTTGGAGCGAGTAGCCAACCTTCTCTCATTTCGTTCTAAAGGTTCCCAATCAACGAGGATTGAGAATATTAACAAACTTTCTTTCTTTATGGTTTTTATTGTTTGTAATAAACTTAATAACTTAGATGACTTCGGTTGAACTTCATTTTTATGGTTTACAATTGTAATATTTATGTTACTTTGCAGTTTGTAGTATGATTCATACCGCAAATGCCTTGTCTGCTTTATCGTAATTTAAATCCTTTGCCGCGAGCCTTGGAAACCCCAATCCCGCCCTGCTCATCTGATATGAGTTGGCGGATGCAATGTCAATGGCGATTGGCATCTCTCCAAACAACATTTTGGGCATGCAGAGCAAAGTCAAAGTTGTTGGACATATGCAACCCATACGAAGGAAAAATCAAAAGTAAGTAGGAAAGCCACTATTTTTAACTGTTTATATCTTCCTATTTGAATTGTTTGATTACTGCTTGAGCATCAAAGCAGCGATGATTGGTTGAGTAGCTAACGTTAGGAATTGTTAAAAATGTTGTGATGTCTAAGATATGAACTGTTAAATAGGTTGTGATGTATAAGTTATGAAATGTTACAAGGTTGTAATTTTATGTAGATACCTTGTGATGGATCATTGTGTTCCAGATAGTTATGTTGCATTTTGTATATGTTGCGATGATTGTAGGTTGTGATTAATGTTGTGAAGTTTATTACGATTGGGCACTTACAGTTATGATTAAGGTTGTGATTGTTGTAATTAACGTAGTGATGACTGTTTGCATCAGTTTTGATGGTACTTTGTTTAAGTTGTGCTAAATTTGTTATGCAAGTTGTGACCTATTTTGTGTTCTCTTGATTGCTTGTTTAACCCTAAGATGAAAAGGGCGAAACCCTATCCATCACAACCATTAAAACAGAAACATCAATTTATATGCAGTTGGTGCAAACAACCTTAAGCATAATCAGACATTGTGCATGCAACCAATCAACGAGGATTGAGAATGTCGACAAACTTTATTTCTTTATGATTTTTATTGTCTATAATAAACTTAATAACTTAGATGACTTCGGTTGAACTACATTTTTATGGTTTGCAATTGTAACATTTACATTACTTTGCAGTTTGTAGTATGATTCATACCGCAAATGCCTTATCTGCTTTATCGTAATTTAAATCACAGAACAATTGCAACTATCAACGCAACCAAAATTATATGGTGTAATCACAATTGCAATCCTTTATTGTAACATGCATCACACACCACAACTCTATCACAACAAAATAAAAACTATTGGACTTGCGGGAACATAACAACATCTAGCGTATCACAATTCAATCACAGTCTCAGTACAACGCACAACATGCATCAATCACCATAACTCCATCACAACAAAATAGGAAGCTACTGGACTTTCAGGAATATGACAACAACTAGCCTATCACAATTCAATCACATCCTCAATGCAACTCTCTATCACAACATGCATCAATTATCAAAACTCCATCACAACAAAATAAGAAGCTATTGGAAGTTCGTGCACATGGCACCAGCTAGCCTTTCACAATTCAATCACAGACTCAAATGCAACCCTCTATCACAACATGCATAAGTTGCCACAACTCAATTACAACAGCATGTGCCATCAAACCTAAAATGTATTACAACTGTGATGAAAATTTTATTTCAACATGAATCATAATCCAACGTAACCTAAAATGTATCCCAAGTTATTACTTACATGCTGACACAACTAAAATCAAGTCTAACCTTGTCATACTAACACCACAGAGTCATATGAAAATGAATAAAGTCTATCACATAATTGGTACATAGCCCTCGACTTTTGAGACTACGTACCACCCAGCCACTTTCTAAACCTTTTGACGTTGAACTTTTGAAGCTCATTGTCGAGTGCCTTTTTCAACAAGTAGTGGCACATAAAAACCTCACAATCATCACCGTTAGCTTGCTTCTCGGGAACCTCCACCATTTTTGTCTTCCATTTATCTCGTGCCCCTTCCTAAAAATTGACTTGCATAACATATTTTGAATGTCGCCTAATAGCCTTCAAGAACAAGTTGATTTCATTTGCCATGTTGGGTCTACTATTAATGCTATCATATATGAAACATTTCTTTTGTTCAAGCCTAAATTCTATCAAACACCAATGTTTATCCTTGAGCACTGAAAGCATCCACTTCTTGCAACTTAATGCATTATACCCATTAGACCCTCTCAATCACGCACTAATCTCCTGATGCCACTCTTTCGCGGGGTATAGCCATTCAATATCACCATCCAGATCAGAATGTGTAAGACTCCACTCCTCGTACTTTTTGTCTTTCGCTGAGCAAAAAGATTGCATGACTGTCATTATGTCAGTCACTCCATAGTAGTTCAAATGACGATAACATGTGCATAATTAAGCATAACAATCATCTCAACATATACATAAATAGTCACAACGAGAAGTTGAATTCATTATCGTAAGCAATCAGTTCATGTCGTCTCCAGTTTGAAAAATAGTTCTCTGCTACAATTTTGATCAACTGCTACAATTCCTTGCAAGCAGATCTCAATTGCAATTCTGCTCTACCTTTTCTCTCAGAAATCAAATCAGTTCCTTCTCTCCTCTCGTCGATCCTGCTCCTCTCTCGAACATGACTTTAAAAGCTGGACTGGCCCGACTAGAGCCAGCCATTTTTTCGGTCCGGGTCGGCCAGGTCAATTCCACCTGGCCGGTCGAACTGGTGACCCGGTCGATTGATGATGTCAGTAACCGGGTTAACCCGGGTTGACCCCCGGTTAAACTTGGTTGAACCTGCCCGGCAAGAATTCCGGGTCGAGGACCGGTCCGATTTTCAAAACCTTACTCTTAAGCTAAACAGTACCTCCCTCTCGTGAGTTTTTTTTTTTCAGTTTGCCTTCTCTGTTTTATAGGGACTCCAAGTCAATCTTCCTTCTCCCAAATCAAAACAACCTTCCAAATCAATCTCGTGTGTCAAATAAAATTTCAATTGCTGCCTTCTCAATCAAGCCATTTGCAGCTCGGTTTGCTTTGAATCTCGTCTAGATTTGAAGTAACAATTCCATTTTTAAATCATTTTGAAACTGTCATGCCCCGAAATCCTATACCTCGATCGGAGTGCGGAAGCCAACCAATGGAATACATTTCAAGGTAGAGATCCCGGGCACGCGACCGAATAGTCTATTTCTCAACCGATTACAATCATCTTAAAAGGATGTGTAACTGATTATGCCCGCAATCAGTGTAATACAATAACAAACATCAATAAATAATATGAAATGAATTTACTTAATAATAATCCATTTAAGAAAGTCAAATAAAATAAGCCTATAAGTCTATGGCATACAATTGCCAAGAATGTCATAAGCATCAATAAAAGCAAAGCAAATAATTAAATAGTCCTTAAACTCTTCTCGGCGCCTGCAATCTGCCTTTCCACTATTGCACTTCCTGATCTCAATTTTCATTTGCGCCTGCATTAGAGGATGCATGAGTATTTCATAGAAACACTCAGTAGGATGTAAAAACCCATTGAATTAAAATAAGTAGTACGAAGAGAATAAGAATAACAAAGGTTATAGATATTCCACAACATCTGAACTAAACCGAGGTCGATACACCTGCAAGGTTAGTCAATAACAACAATCATAACTCGCAAGTATAGGAAAACAGCAATAAGACTCCGAACAAACATATGTGTAAGGAGAAAATAACCATCATATCAAAGGCTCTAGACATCTAAAGTGAAAGGAGTTACAATTTCTGCTCTCTAAACTGGTCGCTCGCAAGTGACTAAAATAATATACCAGAACCACCCTAGGGGTCCTCTCTTTGGAACCCAGCCATGCGTCTAGGATGCTAGCCCCACCAGTGCTTACGGACACGATGGGCGGAGACTGAGGACCTTCCGTAATGTCTACAATCTAACGTATGTATAGTGCCTCCCTTCGGGCAGTATGGAATCGCAATTTCATAAATATAAGTGACCTCGCAAGATCTAGCAATGACTTAATTGAGCATACTATGAATCCACCATGAGGAGAGTCTCGCAAGATCTCCAGTAGAAGAAACAATGATGAAATCAATATGAGCAATATCTCAAAAGAATAGAGGTCGCAATACTATAAGATCATAAGGTATCTCTTACCAGAATAGACTCACTCATGGAGTATGGATAGAAGTGTCAAAGTCTTTGGTCAACACATAACTCACTCATGGGAGTAGCATAGAATAACAAGCTTCTCAAAGGCATGTAAATCACTCTTGGAATAACAAGACAACCCAAACACTTCGAATAATAACAACTCATTGAATGAGTAACATACAATCAATACATACCTTTCATGCTCAGCCCTAGATAGGAATTCCTCATACGCATTAAAATTTTATAATACAAATATCATAGACAAGAATCAAAGAATTCTTAGATGATTTGAATTCCAAGTAGAATATTAAACCGACACCAACACTTTTAAGATAGATAGTTATGAATCACTTGTTCAAAGGATTATCCCTCATAATTAGATTACTTCTAACCCAATTCTTACTGTGATATTCCATAAGTATATAGTCCAATTACTGGTATTGACATGCTAGACATTATCATATCATATTTCATGATGTTATTTGTATACTTAGTGTTTTCTCTCAGATTCAGCTCACTGCCTCCTGCACAACAGTCCTCTTCCGACGGCTACTGTGCTCTGTACAGTAAGGCTTAACCTCTGAAATTTTTACTGATAATACTCTCGCGAGTCTAGTTTCTAACCCCACTGATTTTATATTTTCTGATTTTATTTGAATTAGTTATGAATTATTTACTACCGACTGTCAGCACAGAAACAGTTCTGGCCGAGATTAAGATTCTCAATTAAACTTGATTATCTCACTTAATAACACATTATAGATGATAATATGTCATTAACAGACCATATACTCCCCTCCTAGACTAATTACAGAACCTAGGATTATCTGGAATTACTAAAGTTCACTTCTTTCTTGTGTTCTTTTACATATAACACAGTTTTGAAAGATTAATACATCCAAAATAAGATAATTAATGCAAGACACATCTTAAGGCACAAAACTCAACGTGGATCAATATCAACCCATCAATATCAGAACTTCTAGTCTCTGAAAAATTAATAAAACATTAAACTTTAGGTGCGGATTCCCATCTAGAAACGGAACATGAATGCACATATGATTATGATGCACTACGCATAGAAATAATGACACAATTCATTCATCTCATCATAATCCACACAATACACTAAGGTGCTGAATCAAAACACTTGCTAATATCATATAATCAGAAGAGAGAAGAGGGGAAAAACCATCCTACTTAATTCACCGAAGATTCCGCCTTTCTACGTGTTGCTCGTCTCCTCCGCTTTCTCCAAAACTCCCGCTCGAAGCTCTTGCAAACTCCCACAAGAAGAAGCCTTAAAGGAGGTGGGTGAACGTGGGAAGAAGAAGGGGAAAGGTCTCTGGACGTTCTAGGGCTAGCACAAGCCAACTCTCTATGGTTTATATAGAGTTGGGGGAGAATCCCTTCTTAAACTAATTTTTCAAATCATAGACACTTCTAACCAATGAAAAGGCCTCAAGATCCTTCTAGAGACGTGCAAATCAATTCCAATTGGGATTTAGTATCTTTCCCAAGCAAATCCACCCCAAAAATAAGCTAAAAATCGCAAAATCGCAATCGGCGATCGATCGGCTATACGGCGATCGATCGTCGTATGCGTTGTTCTACACTACCGCGTTACAGCCGATCGATCGCAATTATTGCCGATCGATCACTTTACCCGAAACAAAATAATCAATAATCACAGTAACTACGATCGATCGTTTTGATAAGGCGTCGATCGGTTCAACTTGCCGATCGATCGTTTCTTATAGCGATCGATCACAGCCACACTCAATCAAAATTTAATTTCTCATATCTTTTCACTCCGAACTCTAAATCGCGCATAGTTGGTGGCGTTGGAAAGCTTTGCAGCTAGACCTTGAGTATCCAAGGCCGTACCATTATCGTATGTGTCTAGGGCAACAATGGACTTCGACATAACTGTAAAAATAGCACTTCACATGTCACCCGTATACCTGCAAAACTGTAAAAATAGCATTTCACTACCTAGAATTTGCTCTAACGTTTTTTTTTCCTGATGTTCCTCGAGTCCTTGAGGTTATTGAGGTTTGTCCTTCACCTCTATTTTCTATCTCTGAAATCAACTAGAGGTTTACTCTCAAAAGATATTTTAATTCCATCTCTTTCATTTGACTACAGTTTATCACGACAACTCATAGTCTTGAAGCGACTTCATGGATCCTTCCAGGTTGAGTTATGGGCACAATGGACTTCGACAAAACTTATGCATGCATACAAAATCTCTTGTTGATTCTAGGCACCCAAAATGGTCAATCATGGTCTGGGCCAATTACTTTACTTTTATAGCTCGTGGTATTCTTTCTATTCTCACTCTTTGGTTATTTATCTTGAACCGTGGGTATTGACTTCTCTCATTTAACCCTTTCCTTTACTTGTTTGTCCATGGTAACGTATTGGTCATTAAACATTATGTTTGATGATTGTACTTCTTACAAATTATTTATACCTTGCTTTTGACCATACCTAATCTAAATCTCTACTACGCTTTCTAACGCATCACATTCACAATATGAGCTACATTCATTTCGAATTTAGCCAATACCGTACAGACATATAACATGTATGGTCTTACCTCATGGAGATTCATCTACTTTATGCACATTCGTTCATGCATATTCAACTTAATTCTCATGATAGTATTTATAACATGTTTCATATCTGCAAACATCGGGCCATGTAAACAATATGCATAAAAATCATAGACTTACTATTCAAATATGAGAGTTCTACTCATAATCATACATAGAGGATCATTCATCCTATTTTATAAAAAAATCATGTTCATAATCATAGATCATATACAATAAACCTTTTTTCATACATCAAAAGTCCTTTAGATGTTGAGGTTAGCAACACTACCTTTTTCTCCTTAGCCGAGAAGTTCTCTACGTGAAAGTCCACTCTCCTTTGGCTTATAGTAGCTTCTCCATGCCTTAGGTCCTTTTGGAGTCCAATGTAAATATAAGTAATACTAAGGGTTTGCATTTAAAAAAGAAGTTTCATGATTTAGCATGATTTTGCACTACCATCGACACATTAACCATTAACACAGTTTTGTGTCTGTCAAAATTTGTCAATCTTTCAAATTCTACAATACGACCGACATTTCTCCATAGACATCCAATTTGTCGGTGACCCTTTGTGGGGCATTGTGCCTCTGTCCATATTTTGATTTTTATTTCTTGGTGATTTGATTCGAAATCTTGATTTATTTAGAGTTGTTACATCCACATTCTTGATAAGTAGTATTTGATTCGTCACCTTGTACTTCTCATACTTCCATAATCCATCTAGGGTAAAGAGTTCGTCTCCACCCTAAATAATTGCAACATAAAGGTTATTAAATACTTGTTGTTTTCCAATCTTTAAATTAAGATCGATGTTTCAAGCTGAGCGAAAAAACTTTCAATACATCAAATTTGCCATCAACCACATCCCCTGGCTTGGGCAGGAGGAACACAACAATGCAGTATAGCAAGGCCAACCTTGCCCTATCATGTGCATTTAGCTTCTTGTTATCAAATTTATAATCTTTGCGGTAATTCTACTTACTCTGACACCAGGGAACATCCTCTCCTGGAAGGTGGGGCCCTTGGTGCGTTATGAGTAGGGGTGTTCCCGGACCGGACGCGGACCGGACAAAGGTTGTCCGCGTCCGCGTCCGTGAAAATATGTCCGACAGAGTGATGTCCGTGTCCGGTTGTCCGGAAGACACGGACACGGACATCACTCACCCTCACCTCCTCCCCACCCCCCCTCCCCCACCTGTCCCTAACCCCTAAATTAAGATCGATGTTTCAAGCTGAGCGAAAAAACTTTCAATACATCAAATTTGCCATCAACCACATCCCCTGGCTTGGGCAGGAGGAACACAACAATGCAGTATAGCAAGGCCAACCTTGCCCTATCATGTGCATTTAGCTTCTTGTTATCAAATTTATAATCTTTGCGGTAATTCTACTTACTCTGACACCAGGGAACATCCTCTCCTGGAAGGTGGGGCCCTTGGTGCGTTATGAGTAGGGGTGTTCCCGGACCGGACGCGGACCGGACAAAGGTTGTCCGCGTCCGCGTCCGTGAAAATATGTCCGACAGAGTGATGTCCGTGTCCGGTTGTCCGGAAGACACGGACACGGACATCACTCACCCTCACCTCCTCCCCACCCCCCCTCCCCCACCTAGCCCCCACCTGTCCCTAACCCACCCCACCTGTCCCTATCCTATCCCCCCCTCCCCCACCCAGCCCCCACCTGTCCCTAACCCCCCCCCCCTCACCCTCCGGCCACCCTCATTCCTCCCCCCCCCTCTGCAACTCACCCCCCACCTTACCCTCCGGCCGTCCCTCCCCCTCACCCTCCGTCCTCCGCCACCCCCTCGACCCGGCTGGCCGCGACCGCCCACCTCGATAGCCCCCCTCGACCCCGCCGGAAGCCACAGCTCGCCGGAAGAAAGGTAAAAAACCGAATTTTTTTTTTGATCCATCGCCCCCCTCCTCCTCCCCCCACCCCGCCGCCCTCCTCCTCCACTCCTCCTCCTCGGACCTCGGACAGACGGCTGTCCGAGGTCCCTTGACCGTGTCCGTGGCCGAAATCTACGGACAATTTTTTTCGGCGCGGACACGGCCACGGACACCTCGGACGCGGCCGGCCACGCGGACGCGGCCGGCCGCGAACACCCCTAGTTATGAGGACTTCCTTGCAACTACAAATCTGTCATAAAGTGGTAGCAATGGTATCATACTCACATTCATGGGCTTCAGGGTCGCTGACTACCTACAAATTGTGAAAGTCAATCTACATTCCCTCATGGCCAACATGTGGCCAATTAGTCGATGGCATGCCATTATGTTTGACATTTGGAATAAGACTTTGAAACAAATCTTCATCACCTGCTTATGCACCATCACAAGTTCTACACAACTACTATACATTTCATCAAAATCATAAACACAATAATCAAAAGCAATGAACATGCAAACACATTGCAAGCTATCACAACCTGTTAAATATCATTAAACAAAAATATGTAACCCAACATAGTCATTACTTTTGTCCATCACAACCTATTAAGTAACATTATACAATACATGGAGCCTTCAACATGCACAAGCCAAAAGCAGGAAAAAACCTTATACATTCAAACAATCATGGAAGGCCAAATCTTTTATTTCATAAAATAAAAAATTGTGCTTATTTCTTCCTTATGGTGGAAGAGGAATAGACGTCTACCATGTTTGTATAGTGCCATGAGTGGGGAGAGCCGCCGAAGAAGATTGCCGTGAGAGGGGAGAGGGACGCCATGAGGGGAGACCGCCGTAGTTGATATGCATAAAATATACACATTTATATGCCCTATTTACCTATTTGCTAGTGGAGTTTTAATGATAAAATATGAATAAAATGAGTTATTATTGATTAGGATAGTAATTAGGGGATTAACAATTAAATTATTTTAATTAACTATTTTAGATGTATTAATGAATTTATGGAATTATATTTTTTATGCATCTAATTTTGGTTTGACTTTATTATTGTAAGTTTTTAGAAGTTAGAGTTGCGGATCGTGGGATTAAAGCGCATCAATCGGGTTTATGTGCAAAAAGATCAAGTTTTACAAGATCTGACGGCTAGGAGGCTTGTAGCGGGTTTTTAAAACTCGAATCAATTTAAAGAAAAAAAACCAAGTGCAGAGATGATCCAGATCGTTGATTGTCATCTAAGGAGAAGATGGGTTTTGTTCCTAAAGAAAAGAACTGTCCAAATGATATTGGACGAACAAGAGCGATACGACGAGTTTTGAAAAGGAAAAAAGAAAAAAAAAACAGCCGAGCAGAAGCTCGGCCGCTTGAAGAAACAGAGAACGAAGGAAATCAAAGAGGTGATGAGGGTGGCCATGGGCTGAGGGAGTTGGTCGACGGCGGTGGTTCTGGTTTGAAGAACGGCGATTGTGGGTAAAATCGACGGCGAAGGATTTGGCTAAATCTAGGAAAATACAACTTGGATAAGTTCAAGTTGGAATAGGAATCGATTTGGATTTGGACTTGGCTCGGATATGGAATGATCCAGGGTGATTTGGGACGCCTATATAAGAGAAGAACAAAGGACGAAAAGAGAGAGGCGAACACCAGCCGTTTTGAGCAAAGAAGAAGACTGGTTTTTCTAAAAAAAAATAGAGGGCGACTTTGTGATTTGGGTGAGATTTTGGTCGGAAAAAGATAAGGAAGAAGAAGGAATAAATTTGGGAGAGAAGAGGAAGAAATCGAGGGAAGAAAAGTTAGATTTTGGGATGTTTTCGCATGGTGAACAGTATTGCTACAGTAATTGTAAAGTGCTACAGTGATTTTGGACTGCTGTAGAAGATGATGAACAGTGCGCGGTAAACAGTGTTTCTGCAGCTACATTGTTCCTGCTACAGTATATGTGAATAGTAAAACTGCTACAGTGATTTTTCAATGCGATTTTTCCCGAATCTAATTTTTCTCATGAATATGCATAGCTAAATCTTTTGTCAAGGCAAGGAGTGATGTTATTTAGTTGATATTTTTACGTCTATAAATAGGTATTTTTATGGTTTATTTGATTGAATAACAGTATTTGTAATAAAGTCATGATCTATATAATTATTTGATTCATCGTGAACGTAAGGTACGGTGAATGCTTATGATTCCCTGTGATTAGTAGACTATGCTTGCCAAGGAATTCCGTATCGGATATCGGTATCGTATCGGTCGGCTTAAGAGACAAAATATCGGAGATATTTGTAAAAAAATATCGGTGGTCAAAAACTAGTTTTTACCATATATTTTCATAATCTAGCTTCTAAAATGAGTTATACTAATTTAGACAAAGAATAGATTTTAAAATATGTATATTAGGATGGGAAACAAGTGGGAAAGTTACTTTTTTCCCCTTTTTAAAATTTTTTTTTCGAAAATATTATTTTATTATAAAGTAGCGATATATCGGTCCGAAACCGATATATCGGCGATATTTGAAAAAAATAAAAAACCGATATTTGTTCGTCTCGTTTTATTGGGTGGGACCCGATATCGATATATCGGCGATAAATTCCATGATGCTTGATAATGGTAAATGTTCAATCGATATCTTTATATTAATTATTACAATAAATTTGAATGCAATATCATCCGATTAGGTCAAATCATTATTTGAATCTAATTACGTAATTAAATAGACGTGGAGTATTGATTAAATACTTGATCCTTGAAGCTTTGATATTTCTCATCGATTATCTTTGCCCGTCTTTAGTTAACTTTAATTAAATTTTTACTCATCGTTTAAATTAGTAGTTAATTCAATTACCACAATTTTGCAATAATAGTTTTTAAATTAGTTTGGAATAGATTAATTCTACGTCATTTTCCTGTGGTTTGACCTTGGACTTACCGAGTATATATTACAATTTGTCAACCTATTTTAGGGTTTGATTAGTAGTGAAGGAGGGTCATTGCTGTGAGAAGGGAGCGCCATCGCAAGTGAGGGAGGGATGCCGCCGTGAGAGGGGAGTGCTGCCGCGAATGAGGGAGGGTCGCCACAGTGAGAGGAGTGCCAACGTAAGTGAGGGAGGATCGCTGCAAGGAGGCGGTTTAGGGTTACAATATGGTTGTGATGGAAATGGAGATGCGGTTTATGGTTGGGATGGAGAAACATGGGGTTGTAGAGTTTAAATACTCATGTAGATGGTATTTTTGATTTTTGATATGACACGGGGAAAGACATTTTTTTTTTAAAATAAAACAGTGTTAATGGCGTTGTTTGGTGGTCAGTTGCATTGTTCCACATGCGCAAGGGCAAAAATTTTAAGTGCATGGGAGCGCGTACAGGTTTGAATTGGATAATAAATTCTAATTCTTTTGTACTAAAGTGAATAATATATTTTCAGCTTTATAGTATCTTGGTTAAACTTTACCTACCTTCTAAGTTATAGGCTGCACTCAAGGTTGTGTGTTGGGCTATAAATTGTGTTGGTGTCGTTTGAAAACCAACTGTAGCTATTGAAGTGCTCGGAGGAAGTACAAGATTTCAATTTTTTTCTGGTTTTGATAAACTTGCTAGCAATAATTAGAACGAATTCAAAGCTAGCTGAAGAAATGATAGCAAAATCAATGCAGAATAAAGCCTGTTATAGCCAGAGAATGACATTCAAGGAACACAAATTTGGTTCACGCCACTTGAAAAACATGTTAGTTCTTCTAGGTTCTCCCCTCATTACATCAATCATTCATTTCAA
Organism: Houttuynia cordata; assembly: GCA_039654745.1. Classification (NCBI taxonomy): domain Eukaryota; kingdom Viridiplantae; phylum Streptophyta; class Magnoliopsida; order Piperales; family Saururaceae; genus Houttuynia; species Houttuynia cordata. Next base: position 7,806,650 of record CM077512.1, read on the forward strand.
TCTTGGTTAAGATCACTCCTCACAACTTGTCAATTGAATAATGAAGTGTCGGTAACATCACCCAAATTGGCACCTTCAACATCAACACTGTCACTCTCGTTATCCTCACGGAATTAGATTTCCATGAACAAGTTAAGAGGAACAAGCCAAAAAGCATAGGAGGATATTTCCCATGTGTAAGATCTTTGCAACATTTGGCCTCTTCTAAATGTTCCATCTCTGCCGATCTGCACTTTAAATAACAGGGATATCTGCCTAAATGTCATCTCTCTATTATCTCCATTTTGCCTGCACTATAAACTTTTTGAACTTTCCACAGAAAGCAAAAGAGAAGAGTAGGCAGGAGGCCCATGGACTTACTAGGTTGATGTCTTGTGAGTCCAATTAATGTTGACAGGGATTTGAACATATGGTCCCTAGCTAGTCCCCACTGCATGCCACTTATGGACTGTGACTTGGTCCCTGTCCAACTGTTTAGGGCATATCAACCCATTTACTGAAAAGAAGTGAGTTATTATCATGTTCTGCTTCCTACATTGATCCATATCCATTTGTGTCTGTCCTTACTTTAACAAACGGGTAGATGATGGTTTGAGTCCGCCTAATATGTGATTGTATGCCGTAGTGTTATAGCCAGTAGTCAGACTGTCGGGTATGGACACGGGCACCTTTTGTTGGAATGTCTGTATCTGGCTGTCCGATATACAAGTTTCAATGTCCGACTTTTTATGCATGTTTGCCTTGAATAATTCGTCCCATGTGACCATAGCGGTCTGAATGTTTTTTACCTGATTCGAGATATTTGATTGAAGGGAACAATTTAAATGAGACTCGTCTCATGCTGCTTGCATGAGTCAGAGTAATCTTGAGCTGTTAGATCTTGATCAGATGGCTCGAAGGTGTAGGTGATGATTTACTCTCACCTATCACTGATTTGATACCCACCATCGGATTTATATCCGACGAATCAAGAGGACTTGGCTCATGCAAACTGCATGAGAGTTGTCTCATGTAAACCTGACTCTTGATTAAACTAGTCATTCCCATGTAAACCTGACTCTTGATTGAACTAGTCTAATTGCTCATGCAATATTGGCTACTCCCACCATCCTAAAATAACGGGCAGTGATAACCCTACAGCAGATTCCTACACATTTCCATACACATCAGCTGTGTATGGAAAATGTGTAGGAATCTGCTGTACAAATATCATTTCCCTAAAATAACTGCGACATCCTAAAAAAATGGTAGTGTGGCAGTTATTTTATGATGGAGGGAGTATAATGCACAGAAAAACAGAAAATTGCAATTGCATAAAGTGTTACTTGTATGTTCGTTTGGATCGCAAAAAATTCAAAACATCCACAATAAAAGAATCCACTTTCACTATCATTTTCAGATTTTCAGTGTGGATGTTGAAACACCTCGTGAGCTTTGATAAATTGTAGGAATGTGTGAATAAATAGAAAACACATGCTACAAACCGTTCGCACTCAAGAACTCTTTCACAATAACATTCTTCATGGCGCTCATCGGGCACGTGTTCAACATTGCTCTTCGGTCGGGGCACTTGCCCGCAATGAGTCCACTTACCCGTTTACCCTCATGGCCTATTCGGACATGAACAAGTCCATCCACATCCATATACACATCGTATTAACTCATGATGAGCTGACTACAAGGTTTTCAAAACCGGACCGGCCATCGACCCGGATTGATGGCCGGTCCGGTTGGACCGCGGTTTGACCGCGGTCAAACCGGATTGACCCGGTTTAGAAGTTATAAGTATAAATATATATTAAATATTTATTTTGTACAGCAACATCATAACTTCACTTGTAGCCCAGGTGGTTAAGGCTTAGTGTTTGAGAGGGTGAGGGGGGGGGTTCGAATCCCCCCTCCCGCATCTGATCTTTTTCAAAAAAAAAAAAAAACCGGATGACCGGTCTGGTCCGGTTTAAAAGAAAACCGGCCGGTTTTGAAAAAAACCGGACGGTTTACCGAACCGGGGTAAACCGGGTGAACCGAACCGGTTTCCCGGCCGGTTCCGGTTTTCCGCGGTCGGACCGGCCGGTCCGGTCCGGTTTTGAAAACTATGGCTGACTACTACTTCATCCACTTTCTGGGCCCCACACGGTTTTAGTAAAAAGTCCATTATGGCCCATGCATTTATCCTCTCAAATTCGCCACGTGTCGCCATCATACGCGTAAGTTCGCCGCCACCTTTTGACGTCCGACGTGGCAGAGTGTCAAATCCGGTCGTGCAATCCACGTTCGCCGGTTTGGCAGATTCCACCTCTCTTAGTCAACCAATTAGTAACCGCCACGTGTCGGTGTCCATTCGGCGCCCGCTCGGCTCAGCCGGCTGGGCCTACTGGAGTGGGCACCGTCCCTGGCTCGCGCCGAGGCGTGATTTCCGGTTAGGCCGGAATTACGAAATTATCCCCGCTAATTCCAACAGCTGATTCGCCCTTTTTGTTGGGGATCGGCGAGTCGGGACAGGGGACTTGGAAGAAGACGATCGGATTGATCTTTGATGTTTTCTTTAAACTGTTAATTTTTCTTTGATAATTTCTTTAAACTGTTAATTAATCTCTAATGGTTGCTCAATACAATATGCTGCCTGGTATAATACTAGCATCCAAACTATACATATGCTTCTTTCATAATTATGTTCTTTGTTATGCTAATTATTCTTCAGATTGTCCTTGACATTTTAATAATTAACTAACTAGATGAATTTTACATGTATCTTTTGATACTATTCGTGGAAGATCTCAATACTCCCATTGAGGAGCTAAGCTGTCCGATTGTCCAATTATATAGGCACTTATTGTGCAGTGCTAAACTTTTCGCTTGAGTTGTACCAAAAAAAAAAACTATTTGCTTGAGTTCTAGCCGAAAAAAAAATCTTTCCTTGATCAATGGTTATAAATACAGGATCAGCATTTCTTAATAATGCCATTAATTTACTAGGTAACAAAACGTTCACTATGTTCATAAAAGAAGTGTTCACTATGTTAGTAACTGTAATATGCACTCTCTTCATCCTATATCTATAGTTGTCAATATGGGACTATTTTTTTTCTTCCAAATGAAGCTATTAACATGGGGATACAATGTTTTCATAACTTTAAGGAAGCCAAATTGTTAATTTTTTCACTTCCGCTACTTGTTTACCCATCTACTAATTAATGTGAAAACGATAACATAAAATATAATAATTAATATAGGACACTTATTTTTCCCAAATCAAGATAATTAATTACTCCGTCCGGTTAATTTTTATTGAGACAATTAACAAAATATGCATACCAAAATTAGATGATATTGTTCCATAATTATTCTCCAGTGGGGTGGCCAGAGATGTCGACAACGATGTTAGGTCAAGGTCAAGGTCGAGAGGCCTTCGTAGTGAAAGGTGACTCGTTCACTTAGAAAGTTAGGCTTTTTTTGTGAAACCCATACATTTTAATAAAATTGACTAATTATGTGAAGATCTTAAATAAAAGTAACAAACATAGCACTACATTTACAAGAAAGATAACATGGGATAATACAATTAAGATAGGATAAGTTTATATCAACTCCACACAATTAATATTTAGAGTTTTCACAATGCCCCCTCTTTGTATTTATGTATAAAAAATATGATTGATATACTATTATATTTTATAGTGATTAACATACACTATGTAAGGTAAGATGGCACATAAATTGAATGCAACATAGAGTGGGCGGGTGATTCAAAACCCGCCGGCCTCTCATTTGAAGCTGGCCGCCCGATCAAAATTGTACGGCTCAAAAGCATTTGGCGCAAGCGCCAACACTTATGAACTACTCCTCCGTCCCCTTTTAATGGGAAATGATATTTGTACAACAGATTCCTACACATTTTCCATATACATCAGCTGTGTATGGAAATGTGTAGGAATCTGCTGTAGGGTTATCACTGCCCCCTTTTAATAGCTCTATCGTGAAGACACTTATGTTTTAGCTGCCCCCACCATCCAATAAATATCAACATATTTTCAGATGGAGCTACCAGGGAGCATTTTCTCAGGTGACTGAGTCCCTGGTGAGTCAACTCGGAAAGACGGGCAAAAAAGGAAAGGGGTAGATTAGTAACTCAGGTAGCATTATATAATAAAGATTTGAATAAAAATGCGGATTTTGCTTTTGATGTGTTGCAGCAGGTGGTGGAGGAAGGTGTGAGGAAAGCGCTTCCATTTCCATATCCAAATTCCGCCATATCCAAGAATTCAACAAAGGACAACTTCTCCAAAGTCCAATCACTTCAAAATCGTTGTCTCTCAATCCATCTCCCCCGATTCCGTTTTATTTCACAGTCTCTGGATCCAGGTATTGGTTTTGCTGTATGTATGTTCTTGTTAGTTGAATTTGATTGATATAGAGGTTGTTTTGGGTGGGATTATGGTTATTTGTGTAGTTGAAGGCTAAGGCTAGGTGGGTTTTCTTGGGATTGGGGTTTGGTGATGGGAGTTGGGGGAATTTGACTGGTTTAAGTTTGATTGAAAGACTGTTTTTTTTTTGGTGTACTTGTGTAGTTCAAGTCCAATGCTTGGTGGGGTTTTTTGGGATTCGTGTTTGGTGATGGGAGGTGGGGGGAATTTGACTGGTTTTGTGACTTTTGTTTTTTTTTGGTTGGAATTTGATTGGAAGACTGTTATTTTGGTCAGATTTTGGTTTAGTCGGGTAGTTCAAATCCAATGTTAGGTGAGTTTTTTTGGGGATTGGGGTTTTTTTATGGGAGTTGGGGGGAATTTGACTGGTTTTTTGTGGATTTTGTTTGAGTTTTTTTGGGTGAAATTTGATTGAAAGACTGTTGTTTTTGGTTTGCTTGTGTAGTTCAAGTCCAATGGTAGGTCGGGTTTATTGGGATTGGTTTGGTGATGGAAGGTGGGGTATGACTGGTTTTGTGGCTTTTGTTTGGGGTTTTTTGGGTGAAATTTGAGTGGAAGACTGTTGCTTTTGGTCAGATTTTGGTTTGCTTGTTTGGGGATGGGAGTTGGGGGGAAATATAACAAGGGTTTTGTATCTGTTGTTTGGTTTTTTTTGGGTGCAACTTGATTGAAAGAGTTGTTTTTGGTGAGATTTTGGTCTAAGTGGCTTTGAATTTGGATTTGGTGATGGGTCAATATTCTTTATTTTTGAAAAATAAAATTTCTGGATGTAAAAAAATGGAGGCTTGTTGGAGCAGTTTAGATTTGATTTGTTGATCTGGGTCACTTTTTTTTCGACAGGCGGTGATGATTGATAGTCAATTTAGTGTTTGTACTGTTATTATGTATAGAATTTTCTATCATCTGCATTTTTGGTAATGCGGGAGTAGTTTTTTACGTTTACTTGAATCTTTTTAGTGTTTGGCTTTTTTTATTGTGTATTTGGTTTTTTTGGAGGAAGTAGAGTGAAATTTCTATCTTTTATAATCAATTGGTTGGTATTTGGATTATATTATTCTAGGACGAGTTCATTGAGTGGGTTGTATTTTCTTATGGGGTTGTTTGCATTGTTGAAAGAACTGGTACTGATGAGGATTAATCGTCTGAGTGAGATGCGTACTTGGGAATTATTGCGGGCATTATTTGATTCATATGATTTTTATATAAAGATAGTTTAGACTTTAGCATAATTGCTTTATGCCACTTTCGGCTGAAATTCCTCATGAGACGAGGAATTCTTACGATGTTAGTTTTATCTCTTCTCCTAGTAGATGGGTTTTCTTCAGATTGAATTTTGCTATACAGAATTTTTTTCTTTTCTTTTGGTGAAATGAAATATTTTATTATTAGTTTTGTGAATCAAGTGGTTGGACTTATCTTTTATGCATATGTTTCAGTGATTTTATCATTTTTGGTCTTAAAATTGTTGTTGAATCATTTTGCTCTTTAGGTTATTGAATTGATAGGTAAATTGGTCTATTGGATTTAGTTTGTTGTCAGACATGGGCAGGTGGTGGGTATGTTTGAGATTAGGTATTATGTGGCAGTTGTTGGATATGGTGGAGTCGATGCTATATCTGATACGTTTATCTTGAAAATGAATGATCCAAATTTGGTTTTTGTTATGAAAATGTGGTAATGATTTGATTCTATATGAGATCTTAGGTAAAATGAATTTTTAGTAGATGTCTAGTGCAGGCAAAGTTAGAGATATTGGTTCTCTCTTCGGATTGGAATTCAGTGTCACTGCAACTTTAGATTTATGCGGCATCTTATGGAAAAAATGTAGGCCTTCAAATGGTCACATGGGGGTGAGAACAGAGTCAAAAGAGGTTCTTGAACATGAGTAACTAGAACTTCAGTTCCGTCATTTCACTATAGCATGATTTTCACACATTCAAAACCATCCCCTTATACAGTGTAATAAGTGTTGGCTCCTAAGTGAAGTCATATAGATAAACTAAATGTAGCCAAAATGAGGATGTAAAGTTGGATTTGTGGATAACTAGGAAGAATAGGAGTAGGACTGAAATGAGTTTATTCATGATAACTTAGGGGTAGAATCCTTAGGGAAGAAGCTTAAGGAGTGTCGGTCGAGTAGGCATGAACATGTTCAAAGGAGACCGAAGGAGGCCCCAGCAAGGAAATTGGAGGGGGGGATGAGTGGAAGAGGCCAGAAGAAGGAGAGGGAGACCTGATAGGACTTAGATGGATTTACTGAGGAAGAATATGACTATGCTATCTCGTACAAACGTGTAAACACAAAACTGCTTAGAATGAAGGCTTAAGATCCTTGGCGCCGACCACAAATTGTTGGAAAAGACAAATGTCTATGATTATGATTGATTTTTTTTTATATACAAACGATTATGATTGATTGAGTGTCGGTTGCGAGCTCAATGATTTATTGAGAACAGAGGGTATGTCTTCTTGTGTCTACAATCTTGATTTTTGTTGAATATCTTGCTTCTTATTAGTTGTTAACATATGGAGAAACTGGTGGGTTTAGGTTGAAGACTAGGTTTTGGATAGTTGTTTGATGTAGGGTAGATGTTTTGAGACTGCTGAGGGCTTTGAAGTGAAGTTTGTTTAAGAAGCAGTTTTAATTGGTTGATTTTACTTTTTAGACTTCACATCACTTATGGATAGGTAATGCGATGTAAAGGAATCTCACAATACTTGGAATCATTTAACGAATACCTGTGGTAAATAATGACATTTTCTTCTTTTATTTCAGATTGTCTTAGGGCTAATATTGTTTTGGTCTTTTTTCCATGAGATTGAATGTGAAAATGTGTATTGAAGCAGTATTTTTTGTGTAAGTTGACATTGTCTATTTAAACCTGTGGTAAATAATGAAATTTTCTTCTTTTATTTCAGATTGTCCTAGGGCTAATATTCTTTTTTTTTCCTTGAGATTGAATGTGGGGATGTGTATTGAAGTAGTATTATTTTTGTAAGTTCACATTGTCTATTTAATCTTTATTATTGTTAATAATGTGATATTATTTTCTCTGAGCATTTGTTCATCAGTCTAGCATAGTTTAACATGACTATATGTTGATTGGTGCACTATTACATCTTTATATGATGTCTCCATGTTATTAGTTTTGAGATCCTCGTGTGAAAATATTGGGATTATATACCTTTTCTTTTTAAGAAATGTTTTTTATGCCAGTGTGTTAATGAAATGCTTCTTTCTATGCTTTGAGCACTTTTCACTTTGTACATGGGACACATGTAAAGATCACTAGTTCTATTCTTATCTTATAGTCACTTCGGTGGCTAAATTCAGGAACTTTTTCTGCTTTTACTGATGTTACACAAAATTTATGCATGTAGTTTGTGTATGCAGACATCTCCTTCAAGATTTCTTCTTTTTTCATCTACTTGAAGACAAACTTTAAAATGATTAATTACTTAAGCTTTCGTTTCATTGGATTTCAGGTGTTCACAGGAGAGAGTAGAGATATCTTTCGTGTTCATTTCTTATTGGATTGCTTAGGGGAAAAAAAGAACTTATGATGTTTGTTATATAACAAGATGGCATCTGCAAGAAGCTGGTTTCAAAAGCTCCAAGCTCGTGATAAACAGAAACCTGTCCAAACGAAGAAAAAAGATGTAGAGAATACGAAGGATGCCAACAAGCCTCCTCTAGCTGATGAGGCTCCTTCAAATATTACGAAACAAAAGGTTGCTGCTGCGAAGCAATATATTGAGAATCACTATAAGGCTCAGATGAAATGCTTGCAAGATCGAAAAGAGAGGTATAGATACCATTTTATAGTCTTCTCTATTTCATAGTAATACTTTATCCTGCAACTATAAACTCATGAAGCAATCCTAGATATGGAACCATTGAAAAAGGCATCTAGTGGTGATGATTACAATGATCAATTTTGATAATTTTAGGGTTTTTGGAGAAGGAGAAGAAGAAATTTCTCTTGTAGAATAATGGATAAGAAAATACAAAAAGAAGAGGTCAACCAGCCTCGAATATGATTAGGTCTGCCAATTACAAAATAAGTTGAAACATAAAAGACTAAACTACCCCTTTTACATAGCACCACACTACTAAACACTTGCAAGCAAATACTCTTAACAAATCTTTCATTGCTTCATCATTGGAGGTTTTATAAGGAAGGGTATCTTCATGTATAGCCATGTTGGTGATTCTGATGTTTGTTCATTTAATTTTAGGCGATGGATCTTGGAGAGAAAACTTGCTGATGCTGATGTTACTGAGGAAGAACAGAACAATCTCCTCAAATATTTGGAGAAAAAGGAAACAGAATATATGCGCCTTCAAAGACATAAGATGGGTGTTGATGATTTTGAGCTTTTGACCATCATAGGAAGGGGTGCATTTGGTGAGGTATGTCTTTCTGCCATGTCTCCCCCCTTTTCTCTTTTCTGAAGGACTCATTTGGAATATATTTTTTCTTTTTTAAATTCAGGTGAGGCTTTGTAGAGAAAAGACAACCGGACAAGTATATGCAATGAAAAAGTTGAAGAAATCAGAAATGCTTAGAAGAGGCCAGGTACCTATATATTAATTTATCCTTCCTCATTTTTCTGTTAGAAAACAAGATACATCATTTTTCAGTTACGAAGGGAATCTAAATTTCAAATTAATTTTAGTGCTCATTTGTTTTTTAGGTGGAACATGTTAAAGCTGAACGGGACCTTCTTGCTGAGGTTGACAGTAATTGCATTGTCAAGCTCTATTGCTCTTTCCAAGATGAGGAATATTTATATCTGATCATGGAATACCTTCCTGGCGGGGACATGATGACCTTACTTATGCGCAAGGACACCTTAACAGAAGATGAGGCCAGGTTTTATGTGGGGCAGACTGTTCTAGCAATTGAATCTATTCACAAACACAACTACATCCACAGGTTTGCTTTGGTTTATTTAATCATAATAGCAGATATAGTTGTTGGGTTTTTGCTGAAAATATATTTTGTCTTCTATATAGGGACATCAAGCCTGACAATTTATTGCTCGACCGACATGGTCACATGAAGCTTTCTGATTTTGGACTTTGTAAACCCTTGGATTGTAGTAGCTTTCCAAATCTTACCGAACCTGATTACACATCGGGAAGAGATTATAAACCATCTCTGGATAATGATAAGTGCTCTGTTGCCCCCCATGCTCCAAAGCGAACACAACAGGAACAGCTACAACATTGGCAGAAAAACAGGCGGATGTTGGTAAGCATTACGATATCAAGTTTATTGAGTGACATAACGAAGTCATTCATTATCGTTATCATATGCCTTATCCCAGCTATATGGGGTCGGTAGCATAGATTATATACCGCATTTGACTCTTATCGGAATCAAAATGGTACAAAATCCATACAAAGAAACATAGTGGCAAGTTTTTACACCGGATGCCCTTCCTGACGCAACCTGCTGAAGAGGGGACGATGATAAGAAGATTCAATGTCATCATTTCATCATACACCTTTCCAAATATGTGGATTGGCTTCGTGACATGATGGTTGCACATGAAATATTAGTATAGCTATCTTCCATCGCAAAGCTGGTAACAATGAAAACCAGTCTGCTTTTACATGGGAGCAAGTGACATAACAAAGTCACATTTAAAAATGTTCTTGCATTTTTCATTAATTATTATTATTATTATGTAAGAAGGTGCTGATGTTTTGGGTAAAAATGTGCACTGTTTTAATGAATAACAACTTGACACCTTCATAAGCCGTTAAAATATTTGTGTAACTGTTCACAAGCACGCAGGGCACTCAGGAATACAAATTGAGTGTTCTTATATAATGAACAGTCAAATAACTACAAATCATAAACTTAACGCTTACTTGTCGCATTGGGATGTCATAGTAAATTCTTCTTGGTTGTGCTTAAAAAATTAATCAGTACAATAATTATGTTTTGGCAGTTTGCAGATTGTGTAATATCTTATGTTAATGCAGGCTTATTCCACTGTTGGCACTCCTGATTATATAGCACCTGAAGTTTTGTTGAAGAAAGGATATGGAATGGAGTGTGACTGGTAAGTTTTTATTCTTTTGCTTTTCTTATGGAGTCTGATGCAATTATTTTGTTTTCTGAATTCGACCTACCTCACAGGTGGTCACTGGGAGCAATTATGTATGAAATGCTTGTGGGTTATCCACCCTTCTATTCAGAAGAACCCATGTCAACTTGCAGAAAGGTTTTGGAGTAGTTTGGAAAGAACCTATGTTTTAGAGGCATCTTGGCTTTCTATTTACTGGATGCATTTGTCCATGTCTATGCAGATTGTAAACTGGAGAACACACTTGAAATTTCCTGAAGAGGTAAAGTTGTCAGTTGAAGCCAAAGATATCATTAGCAGGCTGTTATGTAAAGTAGAGCAGAGGCTTGGAACAAAAGGAGCACATGAGATAAAGGTTTGCATAGTTTTTTTGCTGTGCATGAGATCTTTCAGCATTGAATTGAGATGGATATCCTTCAATGAATGTAGGCACATCCCTGGTTTAAAGGTGTTCCGTGGGACAAACTTTATCAGATGGAAGCTGCATTTATTCCCGAGGTTAATGACGAGTTAGATACCCAGAATTTTGAAAAGTTTGAAGAGGTATGCCTCTCTCTCTCTCTCTCTCACACACACAGAGAGACATATGGATAAATGTAAAATAAACACAACACAAATTCAGGAAATCAATCTTTTAGTTGCTGGAAGTTTGAATTCATCCTTGTCTCCTATTTGTTGTGTTTGTAATCAGCTTGATAGGCCTTGACATTAATATGCTTGTCTAATTTACAATTTCAGTTTGTGAAGCCTATAGTTATGACTTCACTTGGTTTATCATTGCCTGGGTTCAAATCTGTTTGGTCGAAGCAAACATCTTAATTTTTGTTCGCTAATTGGATTTGACTTTGACCTATATTGGTGTGGTAATGTTCTTCAACCTCACACTTGTATTTGGGCTTCCTGCACTTCCATCTACAGTAGTTTCAATCACATAAAGGGGTAAGGATAATTGATGGATATTCTGCAAAGAAAAGTATAGTAGACCATTAGGGTGTTTTATCTTAGCTGGTGCCAAGAACCACCTTTGAATGATAAGATCAGTAATCTGGCGGAGTTGACGCAGCATTAAAATGATTTTTCCACTCTAGTAATGAATTTACATCGTTTACCGAAAAAAAAAATATGCTTGTTGTAGTTATCAGAAGATTGCAAGGGCATTTTTTTATTGACTGTGCTACTTCCATTTAAAATTTTAGGTTCATGTTTTAAGTAGTAATATTTTTGTTTGACCAAATAAAAGGATGTTTATTGTTATATATTGAACCCATGCTGAAGATTTTGCTAAAATTAGAATATCAGGGTTGTCGTGCTTGAGGACAAGTAAGGTGTTGGTTGAGTTGTAAGTTCAATGAAGTTTGGTTGATTTGTGACTTTTAGGATCATCCTGTAATACCTGTCATACTGTTATATGCCCATTTAGCACCTATAAACCCGTAGCTGAATAAGTGTGAACAAAAAGAAGACGTAGAATTGGTCTTTATTCTGAAACTGTCACAGTACCAGTTGCATCAAGAATACAGTCACCTTGTTGCTACATAACATGCTGCATAACCTCTTATGGTAGATAAAAATATCCATGAGAAGATTTATGTCTCTGCGTAGCGTAGTTAAGGGCATGAAAGTTCTTTACTGCTATCTAATAATATGGTTTGGATTTTTTAACCTTGCTACTTATACATCAAAGAGCACCTTATAGCATCTTTGGATTGTTCACCTCTTGTTCTTCTCAAGGAAGCTGCATCCTTGAGATTAGGAAGAGCTTATTTTGTCTATGGTTTTTAGTTTTGCTAGCACCTTTCCTTGTTTGCTTGATAAGGTGTTTCCAATAAGGCGATTAATCACTTGGTTAGGTGGCTTTATCTTCAAATGGCTTTCCTGGCAAACCAGGAAATGCCTGATAAACTAGGAGCCTTTGTCTTAAGTGGTTCCAAACGCAACTCCACCTTGAATGGAGGGCTTTTTCTTAACGTCTTCTGTTTTTTTTTTCCTGCCAATAATTATGTGATAATATTAATGCAGTCAGGGACTCCTGCGCAAACTTCCACAAAGTCAGGTCCATGGAGAAAAGTGAGTTTATATTTTGATTCTGGAATACTTATAGTGACTACTAATGCATCTGCTGAGAAATTGCATAATTGGTATCAGATTCACATGGAAAGTGCAGTTTGATTAATATTATTTTTATATAAATAATTAATCGTGCAACACATTTTGATTGTTTGCAATCCATTATATTTAAAATGGAAGGCAGAAGAAACATTTTCTCCATCCTACAATGAATACCACAAAATTTGGACGCATTTATTGAATTTTATTGATGGAGTTGACTCTGTTAAAGATGGAGAAAAGCGTTGAAGAAGATATATATTTGTTTATACTTTCTTGCAAATGTTTAAGATCATATCTTTACCTAATGGGTGGGCCTTGTACGTGCCTGGGGGTATTGGCAGAATACAGTGCTCTAAGATGGCAGTTGCCCTGCCCCTTCTAGTCCGGTCCTATGGACTCGTCACCCCTCGTTAACCAAGTTGTTTTATTTCTTTTTCATAATGTTCCTAGTCACTAATTTTTCCAAATATTTGCTGTAGTTTGCAACGTACAATCATTCAAATTGATCTGACAAGTGAGCTTTTTGTCATATTGCAGATGCTTTCTTCTAAAGATGTAAATTTCGTGGGCTACACCTATAAGAACTTTGAAATTGTCAATGACCATAATGTCCCTGGAATTGGTATTTACTCCGAACTCCGTTTACTGTAAATTTTTTTTAACATTTTTGGTCTAAAAATTAACTTTTTGGAATCACGTTATGTAGCGGAATTGAAGAAAAAGACTAGCAAGCCAAAGAGACCATCAATTAAATCATTGTTTGGTATGATATCTGATCAGTATCATCTCCCAACCTGATTTTTGCTGTTTGAATTAAGTGAGGTTTTAAAATGCCCCTCTTTAATTTAATGATCATCACAGACTCAACTAGTCCTACAGATCAACCTGTTCAAGGAAGTTTTCTTAATTTATTGCCGACGCAGTATGAGGTCTCTGAAAGTCCCGAGCCATCGCCTCAGCTCTCTAAACCTCCTCCATATCCATCCCGGCAAAGATGACAGTGACTAAGCTTCACCAGCAACTGTTCATAGTTGAAGCTGACAGAAAAGGTTTTCCTGATTTGTTGTTATCCGATATAATTTTACAAGTTACGCCTAAGTCATCGTTTTTACTAGATCCTATTTATCCACTATCTTTCTATCACCCTCCTAATCAAATGAAATTGGAAGATGGTAGGGGTGGTCTGATCTTCTGTTGTAAATGAAATTTTTGATGTATCCCTATGAAACTAGCATTATTAGAAAGTTGTTACTACTATTATTTTTTTAGTTGGGTAATAATGAATGTTAATATTCTAAATCAGACTACTAAACTTCTAGGATGACTCGTATGAATTCATTGTATTCTCCATGGACTTTTACGTATAGGCTTTGTAGCGACCCTCCTTGACTTCTTCGAACTAGTTCCGCTCCATTACATCTGTGTGTGCGCGTGCTCATGCATACCATCTATATGCATGCCTCTTTTTTGACTGATGAGTTCGTAATAAAACGTTGGAGTCTGAATTTTATTACGAATCTGAACTTACATAGAAAGCACTGGGATTGTGTGATATATGTGGAAGCAGCATGATGGGAAAAGGACAAGCACTGTCATACAGGAGTGTGGAGAGTGAGGTCAGTGGGCACTTTGCACAGTGAAGTTTATTCTTGCTTCTAGATTTTTCTGTCATTGCTATTCTTTAAATGAGGTGGACCTGTCCTTTGCTGTCTTCTGCATTGGCATGAAATGTTCAAGAAAGTCACATGTTTTCTTCTGAGAGTGGGGGTTAGGAATGAGCCTTAATTTGATAGATACACACCGCAATATGACTTATCATTTGTGATTGAAACCATAAAGCTGAAAAAAAATTATTGGATGTCTGTGTGATGCACTTTTATGCCAAAGTGATTCTTTCCCTAGTTCTTTGGTTAGAGTTTATTGGATTGCTTTATTATACAAAATTTGTAATAATAATAGCATGGCTTTTTAGTGAAATGCTACGTCCAGTATGGCTTAAAATTGTGGAATAAAGCTTTGCCTTCAACATGATCGTAGCAACTAGATTGAATCATGTTTTTCTGTCAATTCAGTCAAATAACAGTAATTATAGGAGAAGTTAAGTGGTTAAATATGTGAGCCGATGGAATTAATTGGTATAATGCCATTAAATCGAAACAACCAGTTGCATGTATGTCCATGGTCCTCCGGCAACCACTAGTTTAAGTTCATTTTAAGGAGTGTAGTTCATGTTTTGGTAGGTGATATTGAAGTGATTGTCTAGTTGGCTTACAAATTCAGTGTAGCTCGTAGAGCCGTGGTGCCTTAGAGCAATCAATCTAGTTTGTCCTTCCGTACCTAATTACAATAGATCAACTTTGGACTGCAATTTAGCAAACCTGCTAATTGTGTGAGTTATTTTTTTCCCATCAACCAATAGTTTTTTAGTTTCCATGGACAAAATTATGACGAACTATTAGGTTGTTCACCTTACCTTCAAGCTATTTAGTGACCATATAAGATTTTGCCTTCACTATATAATAGAAATGCACTACATGATCACATGTTCTCAAGCATACGCAATAAGAATAGTTGTGTACATCATCATCCCTCATACGCCCCACCATAAAAGATTTATAAGGTGCACACAAAGCAAATCTCTCATAATATTTCGTTTTGATAAATGACTATATGGAGTGCACCCCTTGCCTCGCAATTTTCATTTTAAACATGTATCTAAGTGTGAAAGTTTCCCATTCACGAGCTCGCTAACAGCAGGATTAAACGTTGGCAGGTCAAAGTTGCTGGATTTATGTGCTGCGGATATGTCCTATTTCAGGACCGATCTTTCTCTTTCATTCATTAGATGAGTAAAAATGCTATATACACTTGCCCATTGGCCCGCTGGCCACCCACTTGCTCTGAGGCCATGGCCACACGATAGCGGGTGGTGAGCGAGCCTGATGGGTGAGCATTCCTCTAAGTTTTTTATTACAATTTTTTATAACAGGGGTATCAGAGTCCTTAGGACCCGACTAGAAGTGGCAGGGTAACCAACCTCTTAGAGCACCGTACCGTACCCCGCTGCCAGTCCTCTTTTAGGTGCATACACAACCCACACAAAATATGCACAGTTTAAATCAGGGCATCACACCAACACTCTAGATTTGATGTATATGTTTGTCATGATGGTGTATTAGACTGAAATTACAAACAATTTTTGATATTTTAATATCCCCTCCCTCTTATTTTTAATAGTTTGATTTGGGAAAAAATTATACCATATTAGGTCAATTTGGCTCAATTCAAGTGGTTGGAAACTTCAAAAAAGGTGCCGATAATCTCTCACACATTCTGGAGAAACTCCAAAGAATGTATAGGATTTTCACTAAATGGGTGGGGAATCATTTTAGTCCACCTTCATGGTGTCCGCGGGGCTATCCTCCATCAAATGCGAGTCGTCGATCGTCAGAATCGACATTGCACATGATGATCGACAGCTCCTGTGAACAGAGTATATCCTGGTGGACATCCTCCAGGCGAACCCTATAGGCTTCCAAAGGATGCTGTTTTTTGGATTCTCCACTTGTGGTCATAAAATGCCATTTTTTCATGCCGGACTATGCAAATGGAATGGAGGGAGTACTAAACCTGCTTTAGTCGTTAAACAATTGGTTCGTAATCGTGTCTTCTATGATAAAGAAGGCATTGAAAAAGGTGATTAGTAACCAAGAGTGGGCACAAGATCACAAAAAGGGAAGATTTTTTGGTGATCCATGAAACGGTGAGCTCAAATGAGCTCCTCTTGCAGTGAGGCCGCGTGGTGGAGGCAACCGGCTATAACCAATCATACGGCAGGACCGGAGCCGGCTGTCTCCACCAAGTGGCTCCCTGCAATTGGGAGGTCATTTTGGCGTACCTTTTCATGGAGCACCAAAAAATTTTCCAAAAAGAACTTAGCAACAAGCTTCCCCATTGGAAGGCAGAAAGCTCCATTTCAAGATCTTCCTTATAGTAAGTGAAGTCATTTCAGATCAGGTAAGATAAGGGCCACGTGCAACACATCCCAATGCTCATTAACTCCAAACCTTAATTAAATCACCTACAATAGTACTAGGTATAAAAAAATAACCTACAAAGGTTGGTGATAGATGAAAAAGCTTAGATTTGGAACACCCAATAATTAATTGAATATTAGGGTTCTTGTGTTCTCAAGGTGAGCTTGACACTTCCACCTTGATTCTAGTTGAACTGACTGGACTAGTGGACATGATTAGGGTTGAAGTACCCAGGCATGAGGGTCCAAGTTTATGTTATCCTCTTTGTTGTGTAAAATTTTATGTTGGCTTTTTAAACATAGTCCTTTAGGGATTGCATGGGAAATGCCTATACATTAGGCACTTCTGGTGACGGTGGTAGCGGTGGCGGTGGTGATTGTGATGGTCACAACGACGGTTAGTGACCCACGGATTCGAGGTTGCCGACTTTCACTTTGACCATCTGACCAGAGGAGCTAGGTGACATCCTCCCTGCGGGGGCCGACATGGACGACTAAGATTACAGATTTCTAACATCCGAATGCGTCACATGTGAGGCAAATGTCATGCGTGTGATCTACACGGGCGTCACAAGCGTGACCTGTGGGGCTAAACATGACCTTAACTCTGACTTTAAGCACTCAATTTGATTAATTTAATCCGTAA
Organism: Houttuynia cordata; assembly: GCA_039654745.1. NCBI lineage: Eukaryota > Viridiplantae > Streptophyta > Magnoliopsida > Piperales > Saururaceae > Houttuynia > Houttuynia cordata. Next base: position 7,823,967 of record CM077512.1, read on the forward strand.
TCTTGTCGTCATCAGTAGGGGAAGGTGGCATAGTACAGCGTTTGCTAGTCAATTTCTTTCTTTCTATAATCATCGTTTAATTAGTCAGAATGTAGATATTATACTTAACTGTCAATAAGTTGTTATGGGTTTGCATCACATGGAAGGATTCTTCTGATGCTTGGAGAACTAAGATAAGTGGGGAAGACAAGGACAAACACAGAAGAGCAACTCAGAGAATCTCACTGTAAATTTGTACTCTTGTGGGAGTTTGTAAGGGGGCTTCTTCATGCAGGAACGTGGAAGATATGGTGTCTTGAGTTCAATAAATGAAGCAACTTGTGATTAGAAATTTCATGGGTGTGGACCATGGCTAGGCCATATGGTCCATCTAGTGCTCTTCTTTTATTAGAAAATACTAGTAGGTCTTTTCTAATGATTCAGTGGGATACTGATGAAAAAAGTGGGATACTGAAATGAAAAAAAGAAAGAGGTTTAGATTCTGCAGAAACCATGATTAGGCACTTTCCCAGAATTAACTTTGTTCATATATAATGAGCTAGGGATGTCCAGTGTCCTTAAGTTCCAACTAGAAGGGGTAGGGCAACTGGACTCTTAAAGCACTGTACCACGCCACCAATCCGCTTGAGCACCTAAAGGCCCACCCTTTGTACACATCGAGGAATTGGGATATAATCCCAATTGGGTGGCCATGGTAACTCAGGATCTGCACCTCAGGAAGTGAGTCTTGGCCGTCCCACCAACATTGGATGGTTATTAGGATCTAACTTGAAAAACATGAGAAGATTGCTAGCTGGTATTTAATTTTCTTATTATCATCACTTCACATCTTCAAAACAGCCTAGCAACTTAGAGAGAGGATCAATATTTTTATATAAGAGAGAGAATCAATACTGAAATAACAAAAAAAAAAAACTTGAGAGATGGCATCGTCACTTTTAAAGACTAGAAAGGTGGTAGGCTGTGAGTTGATGAAGTCATGGGGAAGAAAGTTCTTTTTTTAGGTGATTCTAGGTCCTTTGAAGCATTCAATGAGAGAGAGAGAGAGATTCTCAAAGAGTCTTATCAATACAATGAAATGAAGTTTTTGATTTTCTATTGTATCATTGGATTATTGAAAATGCAAAGTTCTCAAAGCTAAGCTTAGGACAATTTATTCTCATTGCATCCGTCGCCTCAGATTAAGTTTAGTTTCTCCCTTACTTATATAAATTGAATGGCTTATAAACCTCCATATCATCCATTCAACCCTAATCTAGCACAATTTATAGTTCAAATTGCAATTACATTGCCATGAATAGCTAGCTTCACCGACCAGACTATGAAAGATGAAAGAATGTCCCCCACCTTCCATGTCATTACTAGTTAGTTCTGCGTCTAATCCTACTATCATTTTCACAATCTTATCATACCAACTTTAAAATAATGGGATGCCCCTAGAGTGAAAAGTTGGCTTTAGTGAAACCCAGAAGGCACGCAAGTGCTAGAAATAGTCCAAGCAGATAATATTTGAAGAAACATGTCTCATGGTTGGGAGCCATTTGGGGAAGTTTGGTTTCATATGATAAGCTGGAATATATTTGACCAATTCGAATTTAAGCAGGAAGAAACACCTTTGGTCATCTAGAAATGGACCATTTTAGTGCCTCAGACATGAATTGAATGATCTTTTTCTCATTGATTTGAGGGTGAGGATGGCTTGGAGATACAATCAAGTAAAATCTCTATTATGAGAGCATCAATTATGGACTGAAATAATAGAGTGAAGATACATTAATGCACCTTTTACCTTTATAAAACGAAAAAAAAAAAACATTATGGAAGCCTACAGTCAATGGACATGTAGCATTTGATTGTTAGCTTGGAAAAGTATAAAACAATGCAAGTCCCATTAGTATGAGACACGGCGCATGTCATCCTAAGCACCATGAGCCGTCGGATTTTGATTCGATAGTGGGAGTCAAATTATGAGGCACGCAGGTTTGAATCACTCCTGATTTGATGCGCACCATAGGATAAAAATGAAACGGCTCCCTGTGCGTTGGCTCACGCAAACACGCATGAGCCATATCTCATATTAAATTTGTCTATGTACATGGCCCCATCTGATATGTATACTAACATATGGCCTACAGATGCAAGAAGCTGTTTTTTTTTAATTAGGATGAGAGCACCTCATTTGCTAAACCTATAGCATATATATGCAAAAAAAAAGAAGGAAAGTACTTTGAAGTTTGAAGAGATAACGGTAACTTACCATAAAATATATGACAGAACAAATTTTAAAAATTGGGTAGAGAACTCAAAATAGAAATATGAAGAAAGCAGTAGGAAGCTTGCCATCCGAGATATGCGGCTAGTTGCCGCCTTTTTAACTTTTCTTTCCATTCAAGTACCATTAAAAAATGGCTACAGAGAGATTGCAATTTGCAAGGGGAAGTGGTGCCATTCAATCCTTTTTGAGTTATACAAAAAAAATGAGGAGATGCTGAAAATTAATATTGACCCAATTCATGGTATGATTTGATTAAAGTACCCAATTGCTCCTTCGCTTTCTATCTCCCTCCATTGTTGCGTATGGGAAAGAGTTGTGTATCAAAAAGTCAGCGTGTAGCTAGACATGGTGATGGGAAACACAAATGTCCTCCCCTCTCTCTCTCTCTCTCTCTTTTGTTTCTCTAGCTAGCTATAGCAGCAATTCAAAATTTACACATGGTCTTGAAAAAACTGCTCACCTTTTTTATCTTCTGTTTTGACAAGTGAAAGTGGTGTCAACTTTGATGCCTTCATTACCCTCCCTTCTTTGATCTCATGACTATCTCCCTATAAAACCATATGCATAAAATGTTTGCTTGATTTTCAAGTGTGAGATCAGTCAAACAAGTTTCATAGGAGCGTTAGCTTCTTTCTATTTGCTTCTTGCTTCTTTTGAAGCTATATATATATAGGGAGAAACATAGACGTGCAGCTTCTTCACACAAAGAATGGGGGATGACCATGGAGATCTTACCGACATCGTCCGAGCCAGCGGGGGAGGTGCCGGAACAGCGAGTACCAGCGAACTGGCCGGTGCTGATTGGAAATTTCCATCAGAGTCCATCAATTATCAGACTTCCACTTTTGATGATCTTCTTGAAGGCTTTGGCAATCCCTTCCTCAACATGAGGGACCCTTTATTGCATGAACTGGACTTGGCAGGTGGGGTGGCCTCCAATCCTCCAAAATCTACTGGAATTGCTAAGGTGAGCATGGGAGACGGTGAAAAAATTGGTGGTGGCAATTTTCTCCCTCAGAAGGTTTTGGGTGAAGACATATTAATTAAGAGGCCTGTTAATATTTTCTCTAGAATGCTTCAGATCTCCCCAAACAGCTCAAAGTTGTGCACCACCCTGCCGGCCGCCCTCGTTGCCTTGCCAACCGGAATTAAGTCTTCTCCATCAGCTGCCACTGATGTGATGAAGGTCAATAATTCTGTGGAGAGTGAAAGTATGCAGATTCCAGCTCCTCGGAATCATGGGGTCAAGAGAAGGTGATCACTTATTATCTTTGCAGTTAATTTGGTTTAGTTGAACACTTCTTTTTTTCTAATAACGAGGGGTGTTGGAGTCCTTTGAATTCGACTAGGAGCATGGCTACTGGCTTCTTAGTGCACTGTATCCTACACCAATCTCGTAGGCACGTACAATGTTTATCGATTATACGCACCGGGTAAATTGAGATATAATACCGGGTGGGTGGAGATGGGCTTCAAACTCAGGACCTCCGCTTTAGAAAGTGTGTCATGGCCGTCACTTTGTTGCCTTTTTGTTTGTAATAAAATACTATATGATCAAATTCGGATACGTTGGAATTATCTTTCACTATTTAGTCCATGTCAAGACCATTATGAACAAGTTTCATGTCATGGGCAGCCAACCAAATTCTTTGAATCTTAAGGTCCTGTCTGTAAGTAGGCGATGGAGAAAATCTTTGAGACAAGGGATTGGAGGAACTTAAAGCCAAAGGGAAGTGTCTTTGTCTGTGAATGTAGCTATCAAAATTATCAAAAGACACTGTATGTATGTATCAGTCTTATTTGATGAAGATGAGGCTCTCTCTTTCTGCCAGGATGCCGACCATAAACTTGGTTTTCATAGGTTCCCTAGCCTATATATGTGAAAAGGCCCACCCTACTTTTATGTGTCATAACTGTAGACATAAACTTAGCTTTCATGTTGTGATTAAAACTTTTTGCGCCTAACCCACCCACGAAAAAAGTCCGATCTTTTACTCGACAGTTTGGCAGTTCAAACATCTTTTCTGATCAGCTACAGAAAATTAAAAATAATCCACATACAGATGATGGAACTAAGGTGACTAAGTAAGATGCAGTCTATTTGGTTAAGTAGTTATCATCGTAAAGGACACTAGGAAGTTTGTTCTTCTCTTTCTCTCATCTTTTTTTCTTGTATACTGAGAATCTATAGCTTTTGTCTTTGTAGAAAGAGCCTGGCTAAGAAGGTGGTGTGTATTCCAGCACCAGCAGCCTCAGGCAGTAGGCCAGGTGGAGAAGTTGTCCCATCTGATCTGTGGGCGTGGAGGAAGTACGGCCAGAAGCCCATTAAAGGGTCTCCATATCCCAGGTAAGCCTTAATTAGTAGTATATAGTATATACTCCATAAGATAAACACAAGCACACATTCATATGTTCAACTCGGATCCGCAAGTACATATCTTTCTCATTTAGACAATTGTTTTTTTTATAACAAGGGGTGTTAGAGTTTTGGATAAAAAGGGGTGTTAGAGTTCTTAGAACCCGACTAGAAGGGGTAGGGCAACTAGTCTCTTAGAGCATCGTATCTTGCGGCCAATCCCATCGGGCACATACAAGGTTATAAACTTATCATATGCACAAGGTAAATCATGATATAATTCTGTGGCCAACGAAGTGGGAGTTTGAACTTTGGACCTTTATTTTAAGAAGCACGCATGTCTTGGTCATCCCACCAACACCATCCCACCAACACTCCGTTAGTTCTTATTTAGAGAAGTTCTTTGGTCATAGTTGTGCCTAAATATAATGCTATTTTCCATGAATCCTGATCTCTGATCTCGGTATTAGTGAGTAGTTAAGTATGATATTAAAAATATGCGACAGTGAAAAGGCAAAGGTTACTACTTACTACTGACTTAGCAAGGCAATCGTTAACTCAATTGTGGTCACAGAACATGGTAAAATAAAACACGGGTAAAAAAACAAAGACTATAACAAATTGTGAAAAGATTAATGTTCGTTACTATGTCTAATTTATTCCTTGAGATTTGTGACATGGGCTTTTGACCTATATATATCAACGGTTTTCATGTTATTCAGAGGTTACTATAGGTGCAGCAGCTCCAAGGGCTGCTCTGCAAGGAAGCAAGTGGAGAGGAGTAGGACAGATCCAAACATGCTGGTGATCACCTACACCTCAGAGCACAATCACCCATGGCCTACACAAAGAAATGCACTAGCTGGCTCCACTAGATCCCAGCCTCTGAAGAGCAACTCGGCTTACAAGAACACACCTTCAACCAACAGTACTGCAAAGCCTACAACAGATCATCATTTGAAGGAAGAGCACAAGGAGAACCAAAATGAGAATCCCCAGGAAGCTGTGAAGGATGAGGTAGTCAAGGAAGAGGTGTTACTTAACCATGATAGTACTGAGAAAGATGATCTGGAGATGGGAGATCAGGATTTTGATCAAGCCTTCCAATATGAGAGCTATGTGCCTCTTCCAGCACTGCCAGATTCAAACCAGTCGCATGATGACTTCTTTGCAGATTTAGGAGAGCTGGACCCTGACTCTTTCGACCTTATATTCGCTCAGGGGTTCGCAAAAGAGAATTCTCATCATGAAGAAGGAAAAGGAACAGAGAAAGAAGATAACAAAGCTAACATGGATCCATTTCGGCAATATGACTGGCCAGCCGGTACTGGGGGAAGTTAAAAACGATTTATAACAAGACCTTGGAGAGTTGCATGGCACCATAAGAGGCTTCCTCATGGTGCAGTACTATATCATGAGTAGTGTCTGATCATAAACCTTCCAAGTGCCATTTTGGAGAGTTCACATTTACTTTCATTTGTTTGAATACCTTCATTACAATATCAAGAGCATTCTTGCTAGTAAGTTGGGGACGGGCCAGGGAGACCTTGTGAGATAAGACCGCAATCTTTGAAATATTGGAGAATGGAACAAAAGCATAGGAAAGGAAAATCTAAAGATCCGAAGAAATTACGTGTCTGACATGACTGAGAAATCCACAAAGAAGTTTGATACATAGATTTGCAATTAATGTTTTCAAAACTTCAGTTTGTTTTTATATTTTTGAGGGTCTGTGTAATAATGAAGTCAACTCTATGATCTATATCATGCGGGGATGATCTTTGTTTGTATGTTCTATAGAATTATTTAGAGAAAACATACAAAAACAATATGAAATTAACATAACATGGTTGCTGCTAGCTCATATGGCATGTTTGTGTATGTTGGGTTTCACTCTGATTAATTTGCTGAAAATCAGTATTAAAATGCATATATGTGGATATAAAACCTAGCTCGTCGGTAGCTCAGCTCTTTGTTTCTTTAAGAGACATTCTCCTCTAGTTTGCCATAAGATTATAAGTATGTCAATGTCTGAGATACTGAATACCAATATTATGATAGTTTTTTTTATACATAATATTAGGATAGTTAACACCTTGAGGCTTTGGTACTTCTAGGAGAATGACTTGAAGAACAAAAGTTGAGAAAACATTCATCACTAGCTACATGACTCTTTTTTAATTAAGTTCGCATATAAAGCCTAATTATCCGTATATAGTGATGCATAGCCATAGTAAGCATTTGTTTCTAATACTACTCCTATAACATTTGATGGACGTCTGAATTGATGTCAGTTGCTTTACGTAAAATGCAAGCGTGCATGCACAAATAACCTAGATTCCACCTGACCATCATACCACTTGGAATTAATCTCTCCGCCTCTCTCTCTGGTTGGCTGTTTGCCCGTTCCTCACCCAATGTCTGTGTGAGTTTGGAACGATGGAAGCCAACTTCTCATTCTCCAGTGTTGTTTAGATCATCTTCCTCCCAAATTCCTCTAACTCCAGTCACGACTAAGACTCGTGTATTTCCTCTCCTCCTGTAGTGTCAACTTCGAAACTTGAAGGTATCAACTTTTTCTTCTGCAAGTCAAGTTCCTCCTTGTGTAAGGTGATTTGATGGTCTCCTAGATCATTTTGCAAAGTTAAAAGCTTCAATTTTTCCTTCTGGAGTCAGAGTTTTTCCTTGTATTAAGTGATTTTCCACTTCCTCCTTGTAAACCTTGTCGTTGTTCTCTAGTGTTGGCGGCGAATTCTATGGCACCATTTTTTATTTAATTGTATAGCAAATTGATGTGGATCAGAGATCGTTTAGTTTTAATTCGAAGTCCACAGTTGGTTCTGTTTGTTTACAGATTAAATTAATTAAAATGAGAATACCGTATGGGTTGGAGGTGGAATTTTTTTTAATAAGTGGCTTTCAAGTTCATTTGTATTAGCATAAAAGGTGGTTTGTTATTAGAATCTGCAATTGAGGAAAGGAGTTACCCCCAAGAGCTATTTCATGAAAAATAGAGGAAGCTTCACCATGGAATGCCGGCTCGCCGGTATATCTGTATCGGGCCCCACCCGATACACCGATACGAGCCAATATCTTCCAAACAAAACCGATAAATCCCATTTAAAAAAATATTTTTAAAAAAAAAATTGGAAAAAAAACCAACTTTTCCCGTTTGTTTTCCATCCTAATATGCATATTTAGAAATCTATACTTTGTCTAAGTTAGTATAACTCATTTTAGAAGTTATATTGTGAAAATATATAGTAAAAACTAGTTTTCGACCGCCGATATTTTTTACACAATATCTCCAATATTTCGTCTCTTTGGTCGACTAATATTTTACCGATATCCGATACGACATTCCATGAGCTTCACCCGAAAGTATTGGTTTTGGCAAAAAGATGAAATTTAAAAATAACCATTATACTTGTTTTATTTTTTCGAGCTATTTCCATATTACCTGACGCCACCTTTCGTTTTCTCATATTACCTAGAATATCTTTGTTCTTTCCATATGACCTAAAAACTATCCAAAATACCCTTCTTCCCAAAAATAACTTAAGTCTTCCTTGTTCCAAAAATTAGCAATTTACGGGAGTATTAAGTTGGGGAAGAAGACATTATAGTGAAGGTCCGTCTATCATCGTAGTTCAAATCACCGTCGGCGCTGTCTAACCCGAAAAAATTAAAATTTCATGCCGAAAAATAGCAAAATCAGCGAAAAAATGAGAAAAAATCTATAATGAAGGGATTTTGATGTAATAGCAACGAGAAAGCTCGCCCAACTACAAAAATTAAGATCTACATGTAAAAAAAACACATATAAAGGCCACCCATTGGTGCTCGAGTGCTCGTGGATATCAAATAAGAGGATAAAAATGGACAAAATCGTGAAATACTCATCGGCGAGCGACATGTTCAATTTATATATCTTTCTGTGATCCTAATGAAATAAAAGAGGAGGAAAAATAAAGAAGAATACAAAAAATATGTAAAGACGGATAAAAAATGAGCGAGTTATGACATTTTGAAGATTGCTGTAAAATCGTGTCGTCGAGTACACGACTCAATTCAAATCGTGTATTAATACACAACCTGAATTGAGTCGTGTATTCAAATACATGACTTTATTTGAGGTCGTGTATTTAAAGACACGATTTTACGACAATCTTCAAAATGTCATAAGTTGCTCATTTTTTCTCCGTATTTGCCTATTTTTCTTGTGTTCCTCCTAATTTTTCCTCCTCTTCTACCTCATGAAGATATATTAGGATGAAAAAATAAGAAGAAAGAAGAGGAAAGTGGAGGCTTTCTAGGGAAGCTCCGAACGTCGCGGTGATCCAGACCAAAGCCGACCACCGCCGACTCCCTAAAAATGCTATGATCAAGAGATTTTGATGTAAGAGCAGCAAGGAAACCCGCCCAACTACAAAAATTGGGATCTACATGTAAAGAAACACATATAAAGGCCACCTATTGGTGTTCAACCGCTCGTGAACATTAAATAAGAGGATAAAAATGGGCAAAAACATGAAATACTCGTTGGCGAGCGACAAGTTCAATTTATATATCTTTCTGTAATCCTAATGAAATATAAGAGGAGAAAAAATAAAGAAGAATACAAAAATATATTAAAAAAATGGATAAAAAATGAGCGAGTTATGACATTTTGAAGATTGTCGTAAAATTATGTTGTCGAGTACACGACTTTATTTGAGGTCGTATATTTGAAGACACGATTTTACGGCAATCTTCAAAATGTCATAACTCGCTCATTTTTTATCCGTTTTTCTCCTTTTTTTTGTGTTCTTCCTAATTTTTCCTCCTCATGAAGATATAAATTGAACTTGTCGCTCGCCGATGAGTATTTTACGGTTTTGCCCATTTTTATCTTTTTATTTGATGTTCACGAGCGGTCGAGCACCAATGAGCGGTATGAAATTTTATTTTTTCTTGGTTTGATGGCGCCGACAGTGATTTGAACTGCGATGATGGACGGACTTTTACCGGAATGTCTTCTTCCCCAACTGGATGCTCCCGTAAATCGCTAATTATGGGAAGAATGAAATATTTTGGGAAGAAGGACATTTTGGAAAGAAGGCCATTATGAAAATGGGGCGGTCGCCGCAAGGGGTCGCTCAAAATCGCCGCCTTTGCTTCCTAAAACCGAGTTGGGGAGGTCGTGTAGTCTTCAACACGACCGTCCGGATACCAAAAACATGAAAAACGTAAAAGAAGGGCATTTCTGGTACTCTAGGTGCCGATTCCAGGCCATATGGGATTTCACGAAAAAAATTAGGTAATATGGGAAAATGAAATGTGGTGCTAGGTAATATGAAAAAAAGCCTATTTTACCTGAATTGAATTATACTATTTAAATCAAATAGTATAATTCATACGCTCATTGGTGCTTGACCGCTCGTGGATATCAAATAAAAGGATAAAAATGGGCAAAATCGTGAAATACTCGTCAGTGAGCGACAAGTTCAATTTATATCTTCACGGGGAGAAAAAAATTAAGAAGAACATAAAAAAAAGGGAAAAACGCTACTATATCTATATGTAATATTTTTTGGTACAGCTAAATGCTATTGTCATTATCATGAGCTCGCATGAAACATGCCATATCATTGTTTGTGACCCTTACTTCTAAAATTCCAATTCTTTTGGCCCAATTAATGATCTGAACGTTTTTTATTGGAACAAGTACAACTCCAATGCATAATCACGGACTAGTCTCTTAATACTTCCAATGAAGTTCGTTGGATGTGAAAAATGTGGGTCCAACATTACATGGCTGGGTTTGCCCGCCATGCGAACAATGCGAAAGAGGAACAAAGAAACTCTTTTTCTTTTGTTGGGTCCAAGAGTTTAATAAAATTCCCTTGTTTTGCAATGCAGACGAGCTTTATTAGACGGAGAAAGTATGCAACATATCAGTTCGTCTTGCGACCAATTTCCATGACCACCATCACATCACTATCAAAGAGAGTTTGCCGCATCATCCGATGAGAAGAAGAGAGGGCTGAATAGAGGAAAAATTATACCTATACCTAAATTTCTAGGGTCCCACCTCCATGTGGCCCTTGTCCTTTTTGCTGGTCAATAATGCCAGTCAACAAAATATTTTTCATATATATGATGAAGAATATTACTCCCTCCCTTCACAATTATTGTAACCATAAGGATTTTCAGAATGATCTAATGTTGGTTCATTTTAGAAAACCTTACGGTGATAATAAATCCGGGAGGGAGTATGACGTTCATTCAAAACCTGTTGATGATCTGGTGGAGCCTTTAAAGCACACAGACAACTTCTGTTGAATCACTCGATAGCTATGTTCCGTGAGGAGATAAACTCTTAATTGTCTTTCTTTTGAATTTGGCTCTAATTAAGAAACTAAATAGGAATTCGTATTAAGTTCTTACACAATGAACATCAATATGATATGGAATTCAAGCCATTGGCTAAAGTATATTCCCTCCAATTATCAACAAAAAAAGAAAAAAAATAAAGTACTACTCCCTCTGTCCAATATTATCTATCAGCATTAGAATTTATTTTTGTTTTCTAATGTAGACAAGTATTTGACGGAGAGGGTAAAATGCAAGAACGGGGTGTTGGCATAATGCCCAGGACACACTTCTACGAATCGGAAGCCCTAAGTTTGAAACCCTGCTCTATTGGCCACCCACCCGGCATTACATCTGGATTTACCCGGTGCGTACGATGGGTATTGGGTTGGGCCTAGTAAGTGCCTGAGGGAATTGACGGCAAGATACAATGCTCTAAGAGGCCGGTTGTCCTGCCCCTTCTAGTTAATCGGACACCCTTCGTTATAAAAAAGAAAATAAAATAGGATGCTGATCAGAGCCACATATCATATACTCACTCTGGCCCAATAAGGGTGTAAATGCAAGGAAGTATCACAGCCTTTGAGTCCCTGCCCAAGTAATTGATTCAATGCCAAATATGCAGAAAGCGATCTCACAAACTCATACACTTTGAATTCTGGCCCAGTAGCCCATCTTTCACTACAAAAACGAGGGCCCAATTAAGCCCATTAAGCATTGAACTCTCCAATATGGAGTAGTTTAAGCCCATCCAAGTCAAAGCCGGCTTCTTGATAAGCCCACCAAGCCTCCTTCCTTCTCCAGGTCTCTTCCTTCCGCGCTTGCCTTCTAGAGCAGCAGCAGCAGCAGCAGCTAATGAAGAAGAGCGGCCGACCCAACCATAATCGGACACCCAAATCCTGCCGATTTTCGATCTCCTCCCGCTAATGGCGTCTTCTCTTCTCTCCAGACTCTCTGCCTTTCGCTCTGTTGGATTCTCTCCACTGCTTTCTTGTGGCGCAGCATTCTTTGGTTCCATCTCCAGAGTATGTGCTTCTTCTCTCTTCTCCCACGTTATCTAATTTTTTGTTGTTTATTTACACTTTGATGATTGGTTGTGTTCAAGTTTGGGTTTTTGAGATGGTTTGTTATTGTTTGTTTGCTATGGGTTGGTCAGTGACAGACAAATCATTGGAAAATAAGTTTGTGATTGGCAAGTTATGGAGTTTTTGGAACTGGGTATGTTAAAAGATCCTTCTTTTAGATGATTCTGGCTGGCATTGTTATGTTAGGTTATGTTGGATGGTTGATGTTTTGTCTACAGAATATGTTTTCTTTCTTTTGTTTTGATGAATTGGGTTTAGTCAAATACTCAAATATGGGTTTTGCGATGGCTTTATATTGTTTGATTGTGTTTGAGTTGTTCTTCTTGTTTTGATGGTTATGGATTGGTCAGTGGGAAGCAAATCATCCAAAGTATCTGTTTTTTTCAAGTTTTTACAACTGGGCATGCCAAAAAGTTGTTTATTAGATGATTCTAGTTGTCATTGTTTCTTTTTTTGGCAAAGGTTGACATTGTTTGGGAAATTTGCTAGTACTCGGATTACGTTTAACAAGAGGTACCAGATTGCGGTTTTTGAATTTGTTGTTTTTTGTTTTGTGTTGATCAGTGACAAACAAAGCATTTAAAGTGTCTTCTTTTTTAAGTTTTTGGAACTGGTATGCCATAAGGATTGTCATTTGGATAATGCTAGTTGGCATGGTTTTGTTAGTATGTTGGATGGATTGATATTTTGTCTATAGATCTTTTGGTATGTACTTTTGCTAATTTGCATTGGCGATTGTTGTATGGTTTTATGTCTCTATATTTGACTTTAATCATGGTTGTGATTGCTGCATTTGTATGTTTTAGCCTTGCAGTTGCTGTTTGGCTGTTGTGCTTGTGTGATTAATTTGTTTTCGTGTGTTATTAGCTATATTTTCTCAAGGTTCTTCTTTGGATAGTTGAGATCTTGTCCTCATGGGGCACTTTCTGTTGTTAAATAATTACATTTATTTGGTGGAAATTTAAAACTGTGGACGAAAATGTAGTTTGTGGTGTTTATGTAAATTGTGTCGTGACTGAAGAAATTTTGCAGCTTCCTTCCTTACAATGCCCGCTACTCATCTCCTCTTCCCGATGCTTGCCTTCATCATTCACTTCGACATTTGGCTTTAAACCCAACCTCTCAGTATTTAGAAATGTTACCAGTTCAGCTCTTCCGCAAGCCTTGATGGGCATCATTGTCAGTGTGTTGCATCTGACAATTCAGGTTTTTGATTGCATTATTGACTTCTTTATCTTAGGTGAAGACTTCATGCTCATTTCGGCTTTTGCATTATGCAATAGCTATTGGCTCTCAAACTTCAGCTTGGGAGTATAATGGTATCATTGAGGACAGGGATTTTCTTTTCTGTTATAGTTGTATTTATTGTGTCCAATTTGTAGAATTATCGTACTGATTGGGGTGTTTGTGTGCAGTGTACTGATTGGATTCTGATTTGCATTTTCTGGGGTATAGAGACTACCTTCTATTCAGTGATTGAGTGATTAATGATTTGATCTGAAAATGTATGATGTTTTTGCATATTGTTGAATTTAGCGTGTGTTTGCTTGAATAGTGGGTTTGATATAAACTAGTTGGTGTTGCATGTGAATATAGTAGTGCCCTTTGTAATTTGATTCCTCCCTTCTTGGTTTTGGACTGTGTTGTTGTAGTCTGATATTTTTGACTCGGAGTACTAAATAAATGGTTTCATATGTCCCAGGTGCAGGAAAAACCATTTTCCGGTTGTGCTACTTCTTCCATTTCTTTGGTGTCCAGAAGGTCTGGTTTTATACGCTCCATCTTGACTCCATCAGGTGGCATTTCCGGTAACTATTGTACACAGTCCATGGCAACTAAGGAACCAGTTGTGTCAGTGGAGTGGCTTCATGCAAATTTAAGACAGCCTGACGTAAAGGTGCTGTGTGCTAATCCCTTAACACTAACACTTACATTTTTCCTGTGACCTTGGGTGAAGTTTTGCATATAGTGATAACACCTATGAGAAGAACATGGTTACTGATTGAGGAAGAGAAGCTTTTAATAAATTTTAGTTGAGGATTTTGATAATCTGTAAGCATCTTAAAACCATGCAATCTATATTGTATACTATTTCGGAAAGCAACATAAAAATTATCAAGACAACAATCTTTTTTCATTTTCCTGTAAATTTCTTTGAAAATTCATTGAAGGACATGTAAATCTTTATTAGAGAATGAATTATTTATCAAACTCAATAACGTTAATTACAATTGCACATTTTTGTCTGACGTATGATACCCAGGAAGTTTTTGGGTTAGTTCTCTATATATGCTTGCGACAGATAATCAAAATTATTTTAGCCACAGATATCAGGATTATCAGACGCTAGGCTTTGAAATTGAAAAATGATCTCTATGATTTAGGACGCAAATTTCACTTATAAAGTTCTTGTTTGATCTGCTGCTGTTAGAATACTTGGACCAAAAACGTCTGAGTGTTTTCTTATCTACAAGTTTGCTATCTGTCTAAGGGAATTAGAAACATATTTTCATTTTTGATACAGGTTGCCTGTTCATTTTTTGGAATAAACATGGCCAAGTTCTTTCTTGTCTACATGTTTGCCATATGTCAAAAAGAATTAGAAACATATCTTCATCTTTGAAACAGGTTGCCTGTTCATTTTTCAGCTAACGACAAAATTCAGACCAAATTATGTAACTGAACCACCAATATAGATATTCTGACATTTCAATTTGATATAACTCTATACCATCAGGTGTTGGATGCTTCGTGGTACATGCCAGATGAACAACGGAACCCCATCCAGGAATATCAGGTGTTGTCTTTAAGTTCTATTTTCAGTTTGCATCATTGAAATGCAATCTGTTGGAGCAGAGTATACTAGATTGCTACTTCTCTTCTTTTTATTGATTACATTGCAGTTGCATCTTTTAGAAAATTAAATGGGAATGACTAGAAAGGAGATAATGGTTCACCATATTTCTGCTAAATTATCCCAGACATAAGTTGTTTATATTAGATGACTGTTGCATTTATATGGTACAGTGATCTAGTGTTTCTGTTTTATTTCAACAGATGGCTCACATTCCTGGAGCCCTTTTCTTTGATGTAGATGGAATATCAGATCGGACCACCAATGTGAGTTGGTTTCTATTCCTCATCTTTCACACTGTTGTTGTAATTAACCTGAGCTTGTTTATTGAATTTTTTATCAGTACATCATAATAGAACATGTAGTTGCATCTGCAATTGAAGGTTCACGACTGGTTTTCACTTATGTATTTTTCGTTCACTGATTCAGTTGCCTCATATGTTACCTTCGGAAGAAGCTTTTGCTGCTGCTGTCTCTGCTTTAGGCATTGAGAACAAAGATGGGGTGGTTGTTTATGATGGAAAGGGAATTTTTAGCTCTGCTCGTGTTTGGTGGTAATTTGGCGTTCCCTGACATGTGGAATATTAAAGTTATTGGAATAAATAGTATTGAATGTCTTTCTTTATCCTTTTGCTGTAAACAGGATGTTCCGTGTATTTGGGCATGATAGGGTATGGGTTCTGGATGGTGGTTTGCCCCGATGGCGCGATTCTGGATTTGATGTTGAATCAAGTGCCTCTGGAGATGCAATTCTGAAAGCTAGTGCCGCCAGTGAAGCAATAGAGAATGTATATCGAGGCCAGAGTGTAAGATTTTTGTAACCTTTCCCACTAGTAGAGAACTACAATAGTAAGCAATAAATAGAATAAGACAGCTAAATTCCAAGTTTTCTCATCAAATGAGCACTTCAAACAGAAAGGGTTTTCGGTTGTATCCATAGCTGGCTTCTGGATAGTTGCACCGTACTGTAATTAAGGTTGTATCCATAGACAATAATTACTGTAGCAGACTTGCTATACTGGCACCATAGCACATTGTAGCAGTTGGTGTTCCATAGTATTCCTATCTATTAAGGTTATGGTATTTTTTAAAATAAGAAAATGTTGATCAAACTTGGAAATCTAAAAAAGGACCTATTAGTAAGGGTTGAAAATCACTACTATTCTCTGTAAAACCCTTTAGAATGAGAACTTATGTCTTATGTATCAATTCTGTGTTAAATGTATAAGCAACATGGATATAGAAGACTGATCCTATACGCATTACTGTTCTTGTAACTGAAGATTTAGAGATCTGTGCCAATTTCATCAAGTTGAAGGCAAAATACTTAAAATGAAGGGGGGGGGGGGGGGGGGGGTTGATGAAAATGTGTGAAGCATGTGGGGGTGAAAGCGAATGACATTTTTTTTTCTGGCGCAATACTTTTCCTTTTTGGGCATCAAAGCCTTACGCGACAGAAAGTACAAGGCCGCCAAAAGGCTGCTCGAAGAAATAAAAAACTTCAAAATAAAAAAGTAGCAAAATTTATTGATTCTAAGACTCCATAGACCTGACCGATCAAGGAGAGCTAGCGAATGACATTTTATTGTAGCTACGAATAAAAGAGTTCAATTCCATCTTTTCTCTCTAAATATGTTATAGAATCTAAGTCACACTCAATATTCTTTATGAAGAGATTACATGATATATGACATTTGTACTTCTCTTGTTTCTAGGTTGGACCTATTACATATGAGGCAAAGTTTAAGCCACATCTAGTGTGGACGCTTGAGCAGGTTAAGTTTTATAGTTCATCTTAGAATTATTAATGGGAGAAGATATTGGAGGGTACTTTCTCCATTCTGCGATGTATAATGGGAAGCTAAATTAGGTATTGACTTCGGTTTATGTTTCAGGTCAAGCAAAATGTTGAGGACAAAAATTATCAGCATGTTGATGCCCGATCCAAGGCTAGGTATTTTAAGAGGATAAATGTCCCAAGTATCTATTGTATCTATTATACCTGTACAGCTTTCAAAATAGGTTCTATTTTATGACTGATCAGTGGGCACCCCTTGCTATATCAGCATTAGCTTTGTGTATTATAAAATGGAATTAAAATAATTGATTAGTTTGTGTGTTTATCATACTGATATGTATGGATATCTGTTCAGGTTTGATGGTGTGGCTCCAGAACCTCGGAAGGGACTTAGAAGTGGTCATATTCCAGGCAGCAAATGTGTTCCCTTTGGTCAGGTAAAGAGTTGAATCCGGTGATAAAGTTCATGACAGTAGTTCTTTCTAATTTTGTTTACTTCTTTCAAATACGCCTTGTGGTACTGTTTATCATTATTTGAGGAGAACTATCGAAAGATTCAATTTTTCTGTAAGCCTTGTGGTGATTGTTTATCATCATTCGAGTAGAATTTTTTAGGCAAGATGTAAAATTTAATAAACGTTAGTTACTTGCAGATGTTCGACAGTTCACAAACTCTCTTACCTCCAGAGGAACTAGCAAAAAAATTCGAACAAGAAGGTGTGTACCCTCTTTTATTTTCAAGGCGTATACAGGTTTTTCTCAAATGGGAACATATAATAGAGGGAAAGGCAGAGTATATTAGTGTTTGTACCGGCTTATAAGTTAGATAAGATTGCAGTTTGTGGTTGTCTTTTTTTGTCTTCAATGCACTACTGAATTTAACTGGCTTGCAGTTTATGTTGTCTTTTTTCTTATTTGGGTCTTCAGTGTAGTACTGAATTCTTTCTACCATTTACCTATATTCTCGTCCTAATATAATGTCACTTTGAGGCACCCTTCTTAGTATATTTGATTCGATCTCTTTGAGGCAGATAATTTCTTTATGTAACCAAAGATGTATACCATAGTAGTCATATTATATAGATAGTTGATTTCATTAACAAGTCAGGTGAGGTAAAAGTTAAGTGACAGTGAAGCTTTATGAAGCATACCATTTTGGGAGTGCAT
Organism: Houttuynia cordata; assembly: GCA_039654745.1. NCBI lineage: Eukaryota > Viridiplantae > Streptophyta > Magnoliopsida > Piperales > Saururaceae > Houttuynia > Houttuynia cordata. Next base: position 7,841,856 of record CM077512.1, read on the forward strand.
CTGGAATAGTGGAACACAAATTACTGGTTTAATAGTCTAGCCTTCCATTTTCAAGCTCTGAAAAACCTAATATAGAATATGCTCTAAATGTTGTTTCAGGCATTTCTCTGGATCGCCCTGTATTTGCATCATGTGGAACTGGTGTAACTGCTTGTATACTTGCTTTGGTAAGTTATCCTTGTCTAAGAATGTGCAGATTAACTTACAAACTTAATATATGATCTCTGAGGTGAATTGAGAGACAACTTGCTCTTATGTTTCAGGGTCTCTACAGACTGGGTAAAACAGATGTTCCTGTTTATGATGGATCCTGGACCGAATGGGGAGCAAAAGTAGACACACCAGTGGCAACTAACACTTGAATCTTGTTTGCCAGAGATACTGCTCTTTTTCACTCTGTGAGGCGGACTTCGTGTTTATATGAGATATCATAACAGACAATTAAATTCTTTGAAAACACATGCTTGACAGTGTGCAAAGACATGTACAATATAAGAAATTAAAAGAAATTAAAGGATAGCTGCACATATCTATAGGTTCAACAGTTTTTTTTAAAAAAAATTGAAGGCTTGATTTTGTTCATTGTACTGGCACCACCACTTTCAATCCGTGTCTTTCCATCACGTGGGGAAATGAAAATTATTGCAGGTACGAGCAATTGTGATGGTCCAACTGATGTTGTGTCCGCTTTGCTGAGATCCCATGTTGGTGGTATGATCCTTTTGTTCAGCATTCGACATGTTTACTTCCCACTTCGGTGGCTTCGTATAAAAAACCTTGTGTCTGCTAGGTACCTTAAAGGGTTTTCCGGTAGTGAACTTCAACCGGCGGTAGACCTCCGCTGCCAACAAATATTTTTCGTCTTCTATCCATGTAGTTTTTGCCTTCGCATTATACTGGAGTAAAATTGACTTGTAATTCATTCCGTGAGAAGGTTAGTTCTGAGAGTTTGATACCACATCACAGGCAAGTTGGTTTTGTCCTTGAAAGATCAGCCCGGGACTGCAAAAAGCAGGTTTTCATGTGTTTTTTTTTTTTATCTTTTTGCTCCGAAAGTATTTCAGGTTACTTCCCTTAATAAATTTGACATTGTCTCTGGACATGGTTGATTAGGAACTCATGAGGGTGCCTTGAAGATTGATGCTAGTAATTGCCCATTTTAAATTTTTACTTTACGTCACTCTTTAGGTGAAGAAATCTCACATTGCCTTCTCACATCTAGCACGAGTCCGGATCCTCTGGTGAAGCTTCACCAGCGAGCCGTCGATTGTACGGAATCGACGGCGCACACCGGTATGATGTGCGCTCAGCCAAAAGCGCATCTTTTGCCGAGCACACGATTTCCGTGTGTGCCGTCGATTCCGTACGATCGACGGCTGGTGAAGCTTCACCACAGCATCCGGTTCCATCTAGCACCCCCTATCCATCTAATTTACAAAATAATATGTAAGTTATGAAAAAAAAAAAGATAAACAATGAGCTGGGGCAGGGAGGCCAGAACAGAGCTTCATAGCTCAGATTGTTATGGTGTCAGAGTTGGATTGCAGGGTTGACAACTCTGGGAGGGTTGACAACTCTGGGAGCTGTCTCGGTAAAGAAGCAGTCGGATCTCAATCCAACGGCTATAACTTAACCTGGTCTCCTATAAAAGCACCGTGGTCTCATTTATACAATCATTCTAATTTTTTCCACACACCATTGACCTGATGTGTCCGAGTAGAGACAATCTGAACCGTCGAATTTTTATCCAGCGGCGGGCGTTAATACAGCGGGCAAGTTTGAATAATTGCCTTTTGTCTATAAGAGAAACCATTTTGGCCGCGGGAAAGAGCCTTTTTTCAAATCCTTGCCGCCATAAATGGGGATGAGAGTCGGCACTGCCAGAGTCGCCCAGATTGTGGAGCTCCTCCAGTCTTGCATAGACAGAAGAGCCCATTTCCCTGGCAGGCTCCTCCATTCTCAGATTTTGGGGCATGGGCTCTCTTCAGACACCTTCCTCAACAACAAGTTGATCGAGTTTTATGCGATCTGCGGTCGCCTAAATGCCGCCCGCCGCGTGTTCGAACGAATGCCGCATCGAAATGTGCATTCGTGGAATGGGCTTCTTGGCTCGTACTGCAAAGCGGGTCTGTTGGATGAGGCATACCAACTGTTTGTGAGGATGCCGGAGAGGAATGTTGTGTCATGGAATACTGTTATTAGTGCGATGGTGAGGGCGAATTGTCAGGAGAAGGCGTTGGAATTGTATGATACGATGGTTTTGGAAGGATTCATGCCCACGCATTTTACGTTTGCGAGTGTTCTAAGCGCGTGTGGTGCACTTACTGCTTTAGAAGATGGAAGAAGGTGCCATGCTTTAGTGATTAAAGTTGGCCTTGATGGTAACATGTTTGTGGAGAATGGGTTGGTAAATTTGTATGCTAAATGTGAGAGCATCATTGACGCGATTCGGATTTTCGATAGAATGTCCCAGCCTAATGAGGTTACGTGCACCGCGATGATGACTGGCTTAGCTAAAACTAACCACGTTGAGGAGTCTTTCAAAATGTTCACAAAGATGCATAGACATGGAATTAGAATCGATCAGGTTGCTTTATCAAGTGTATTGGGTGTCTGCTCTCGATGTGATGACGAGCTGCTAATTTCTGATCAGAACTTCAACTCTTCAGGAAAATCTCATGGTAAACAAGTACATGCAGTTGCAATTAAGCTCGGTTGTGATCAGGACATTCATGTCAGCAATTCATTAACTGACATGTATGCAAAATCTGGTGATATCATCTGTGCTGAGAAGAATTTTGAAGCATCGTCAGAGGTCAGTGTTGTCTCGTGGAATGTTTTAATTGCTGGATATGGCCAGCATGGCCTCAGTGACAAAGCAGTAGAACTGTCAAGAAGGATGCAACTTTTAGGTTTTGAACCAGATGATGTTACCTATATCAGTCTGCTTGCGGCATGTGTGAAATCGGGAGATATTGAAACAGCCCGTCAAGTTTTTGACAAGATGCTCAGCCCAAGCGTCGTTTCATGGAATGCCATGCTTAGTGGATATTGCCAGAAAGGTTGTTACAAGGAAGCAGTAGAATTATTCCATGATATGCAGTTCAATTGTGTTCCCCCAGATAGAACTACCTTTGCTGTTATCCTGAGTTCATGTGCAGGAATTGGCTTTCAGGAGTGTGGGAAACAAGTTCACGCTGCTTCAACCAGGAGGTTACTCCATTCAGATGTTTTTGTTGCAAGCGGATTGGTGGATATGTATTCAAAATGTGGAGATGTGAATGTAGCGAAGACAATATTTGATAGAATGCAAGAAAGAGATGTGGTTGCTTGGAACTCTATGATGGGATGTTTGGCTCTTCATTCTCAGAGTCAAGAAGCATTCACTTTTTTTAAGCTAATGCGGAATGAGGGCATTATTCCAACGCAGTTTTCTTATGCTAGTTTGGTCAGCTCATGTGTGAGACTATCTTCTTTGTATCAAGGAAGACAAGTTCATGGACAAATAATAAAAGATGGATATAGCTTTGATGTATTTGTTGGATCTACACTAATCGATATGTACGCAAAGTCTGGAAATGTTGATGAGGCTCGCTGTGTTTTTGATAGTATGCCTACTAAGAACATTGTTTCATGGAACGAGATGATACATGGATATGCACAGAACGGCTATGGTGAGAGATCTGTGGATCTTTTTGAGAAGATGCTTAAGGAAGGAGAAAAACCTGATAGCGTAACTTTTATTGCCGTTTTGACTGCCTGCAGCCATGCTGGTTTGGTTGATTCAGCAATTAAATACTTCAGTTTGATGGAAAATGATCATGGCATTCAGCCGTTGGCCAACCACTATGCATGTATATTAGATACCCTTGGACGAGCGTCTCGATTTGAAGAAGCAGAAGTTCTTCTTGAAAAAATGCCGTGTAAAGATGATCCTATCATATGGGAGATTCTTCTTAGTTCTTGTCGTGTTCATGCAAATGTGAAATTAGGGAAACAAGCTGCAGAGGAGCTTTTCAGGCTGGATCCCAAAAATTCAGCTCCTTACGTGCTTCTATCTAATATTTATGCCGCTGTGGGAAGGTGGGATGATGTCTCCTCTGTTCGGAAGTTGATGATTGATCGGGGAGTCGTGAAGGATCCAGGGTATAGCTGGGTAGACCTCAAAACGGGTGTGCAACCCATTATGGTGGATGATGATTTGAGAACAGTTGTTCTTGCTGAGAATAGGACATCCTCCCATCTAGAATTTTTGGCTCAGAATGTTTGATATATCTGTTGGTACGTCTAAAAGAGGAATATCATGCTGTTCCAGAGAAATTCAGCATCTTCCATTCTTTACTGCAGAATTTATGTAAAGACCTTTGTCTTGTCTGCTGCTAAAAGGGGAAATCAACGTCTAGGTGTTTAAAAGAGGGGATCAGCAGATTGGATTTTTTATTCCAGAATTTATGATAAAACTCAACCATGTGTTTCATCTGTCCAATTTGCAGGCAAAACAATTTCTGGTTGTACTACTTCTTCCGTGTTTTGGGTGTCCAGAAGGGCTTGTTTCATCCACTCCATCTTAACTCCATCAGGTAGCATCTTCAGCAATTATTGTACTCAGTCCATGGCAGCTAATGAACCGGTTGTGTCAGTGGAGTGGCTTCATACAAATTTTAAGACAGCGTAAATGTGATTCCTGAACACTACCCCTTTCATTTCCATGAAGATCTTTGGTAGAGTTTTACATCTGGTAATAACTCTTATCAGAAGAAAGTGGTTATGGATTGGGAAAGAGAAGCTTTTAAAAAGCAGCATAGAAATTATGAAGACAAAGAATCTTAAAACCATGCAATTTATATCATACATTATTCCAAAAAGCAGCATAGAAATTATGAAGACAAAGAATCTTTTCCTTTTCCTGTAATTTTTTTTAACAATTAAGTGAAAGGACATGCAAGGGGCTCTGTTTGGATACTGAATTGAGCGGAATCTGAATGAACTTCCATCAGAATAACTTCCAGCAGACTCAGAATTAATTTCTTTGTGAGGGGCTGTTTGATTTGGGAATATTTAGATTTCACTGAAATGAAATAGAAGCGTTTCATGTTTGTGGCAAATGTTCAAGCTTAGTATATGAAGGAAGGTGCAGACGCATCATCGTGCCCATTTTTTCTCAGTTAATCTGGAAGTGTTTTTCATCTGCCTCCAAGTTGTCCACCTCGCTTTACTCCGCCAATAACCATTCGACATGTAGCACTCTCTTATGTCAGTATATGGCAGCTATAAGGCCAAGGGAAACGCCGATGGAGTGGGATGGAAACAAGCAAACAGAGTAACAGACGTCACCACGCACAGAGCTTTCTGGTTCGATCAGCACTTTGTGTGCTCCAAAAATTTCTCAATTTCTCGCTCTCATGAAGACAGAAGACAAGAAGTAAAACATTGAACAAAAGATAATATTCTACGGTTTGCCTTTGCTTCTCTTCAATTGCCTTCTCTCTTTCAATTCAGGAGCTATTTAATTTGGGCTATGTTGCTTGATTCTTAGTGGTTAGGCCTTTCTGATTCTCTTGTTTCATAGAATTTTTTATTGTTGTGTGAATAAAGTCTTACTCATTTGTTGTTATTTGTTTTGTGGATAAAACAGAATACATAAAGATGTTTGATGAATTGCTTCTTCGACCACAGTTGTATAGTTTACCTCTCTCCTTTCCATGCACTAGCACAGTTAGATGATGCTCATGTGTAACACCTATGACCCTCGTTTTGCAGCAGCATTGATATGACCATGCTTACTGACATTTGAGGTTTTTAGGATGTTTAGAACAATTTAGCAAGTTCTGAATATTGTCCTTATTTTTTTCTCGATTCTTTTGTGGTTTATTAGCATTTTGATTTGACTTTTGGCAAATTGCACTCCTTTCTCTTGATATACAGCCCAACTACACTGTTGAAAATGGGGTTTGAGACTAGTTTTGAGCTTCCTTCTTAATTAGAGTGAACAATTAATAATTTTTAGCAAGATCAGTCATTTCATTTTGCTTTATGTTTTATAACAATCTAATCTTCTTTTTATGTTTTTGATTTCATTGGTCAATTTTATATAGCTCGAAAATGAGGAAATTTTATCTGTATTGCTTTATATTGAAAATTGCAATGAATTACTAGAGATAGGATTCTAAGAATCAGATGAAGGTGTGCGAAGTTGACAATGATGTCTGCAGACATGCAGTTCACATCTCTCCATTGCTTCAGCTGCTAATGTAGCAAAGTCAGGGCTAGTTACCCTGTGATGAACAATGTCGCACTTGTTTATTTGTCGCTAAACTTTTTAAGATCTTACAACTGTACCGATAAAAAAAAGATCTTACAACTCAGTGTCAGCACAATAGATTCAAGATTTGACTTAGGTAACTGGACAAATCTTAGAAAGGTTTTATCTTTCTTCTGTTTTTGCATATACATATTCAGTATGTGATTTAGTGTTTGATCATATATATCAAAATGTGTCTATTAAGTATTATTTGATTGAACATTACTTTCTACCTTTTTTATGTGCCAAGTTTATAAGATAATACTTATTTTTATAACTTCTCCCTATGCTGAATTTTAAATGTAACTTTATTGCATTGCAGGGGTCGGGGGTGATACTATACAACGGGTTACTTTAATGGATTCAAAATGGAATATCCAAAGTTTGGGATTTATATATCCTCTTTTCAATTGACAAGAAAAAATGCCGTGCAGTTATCCTTTTTGGTTATTCACTATAGAGATTGGGCATATTGTCATGCCATTGTGTTATTATAATTTCTTTGAATAACTTTTATGACTTGCCATCAATATCATTAAATTTGATTTTATATTGACCTATGAGTCCCTATATTCAGTGTTGTTGTACCCATCTTTATTTTCTCTATAAATGTACACACTGAATGTAATATAAGGTTAGCAAAGAGTTATATTTTCATTGGCAAAATAAGGAATCAGATTCCATTTTCCACACAACATTGTCATATGTGAGGCATCACAGCAACCATGTATCAAAACTGTTTAAGAAAATAGCATTGAAAAACAACTCCATTTGTAAGAATTTTTGCAACTACAACCAGTCCATTCCGCAGGTCACGCAGCTTAAGATATGGCTTCCTTGTCTCTGATGCTGTGATTGGAAAGCAAATTTTGTGATTTGAAATGGGGCAGGGCTATAGCTTGTGTCAAAGTCATGGCTAAATCTGAATTGGGCTCTGTTCTCTTCAAGAGGTGCCATCCCTCATCTCTCCCATAAGATTCCCCTCCACGAGGAAGCCACAGATAAAAAGAAACTAAATAATGTAGTATCCATTTGAAGAAACTAATCAGATATGAATAACCCTGTGAAACTGCTCCCATTATGTCTTTGTGTACATCGTCTGAAATGAACAACATCTATTTGATGTGTGCTCTGATTTATTTGTCATCCCTCATATTTAACCTAATCCGTTCAGTCCGAATTTGTAGTATCCATCATTAAAGGGAGGCTGGGGCCGGGAAGTCCATAGGCCATATAAGATGTAAACTTCGAAACATGGTTTATGTTAACAATCTGTGTTGTGTTTCACAGGTAAAAGACCTCTTCATTTTAGCTTCAATTAGCAATATTTCAGCTCTAATAAAGTTTTAAATAAGCAAAACATGTTTTTTGGCAATCGCAAAACCTGATAATTTCCCAAGAGATCCACAACCTTAAATGAGAAAGAGACTTCTGCCGAATTTTTTAGCAGCTAAATGAGTTTAAACATACTCAGAAGTTGACAACAGGACCTTTTAAGCCTCCACAGTCAAGACTCAAAACTTTATTATATCTTGTGCTTCGAACTGCATTCTCTCTCTTTAACAGAAGAAAACAGAAAAGCAATAACCATGAAATTCAATGAATCTTAAACGCAGACGGAAATGTTTCACTTCCTGCAAATGACAAACAGATATCGATATTTGCCCCATTCATAATTTCCTCTTCATTCCTCCTCCGAGTCTCAAATGCCAAAACCATTATTTTTCCTTTATGTAATTTATTATATGTCGTTAAATAATAAGTCCATTTATTTACATAAAATAAGCAGACATTGAATTGCTAGAAAGAGAGATAGGCAACGCATGAATGAATAATTGACTACATACCATGACAGAGTCATGCCCATCAATTTACATGAAATTTGCAGCTATGCAATTTTTTTTTAAAAAGAGCAAAATTGACTGAAAAAGGATATACTCCTACTATTAGTTACTGATTTTTTGTTGGGATGAGGAGGATCAGCTCCATCCTCAAAAACCTGTTTTTCATCTTCGGCAGTATAGAAGAACACCTGGATCACCCGCGAAAAAAAACATGCAAAGATCGGCTGCAGCAGTGGATGCCGGGAAGAGGACTTAAGGGCAGTGGGCGTGGAGGACAATTGTGAAGAACTATCAAGAAGTAAGTCAGTTAAAATGACATGTCCAAGCCCTTTAAGAACAACAACATTTTTTCTGTTTGGAAAGATGAGAAAAATTGTGAATTAACTTGTTTGGTCTGTTTGTTGGCAGCTATGGTAAGTGTGATGCTAGTACAATTAGTATAGCTTGGATGCTTATGATCGTATAGCTTGGATATTTTTTTTCTTGTTTTAAATGAGTTACAAGTATATTCCTGTGGGTTGGATGTTTGTAAGCATGTGAAAGGAGCCTTAGCATGCGGACACTTTTTTCTGTTAAATGTAGCAGACCCTACAACAATCATGATGAAATATGGAGGAGCACATAATCATGAATTTCCAAAAGCTAGATACAGCAGCCACTGCACAACCTATGGTCTGAAACCGCAAGATGTTGTCCAGAACAATTCTTTTCCGCGAATATTTTACAGAATTATAACAAGTCTCTAAAGTCTACAAATGTAGAATTAGTTCGATGTAAGCATTAATCCTTACCATTTGAACAGATGAAGGAGAATCAATACAACTTGGCTGAGAGGCGTTCAGATGATCATTTATGTAGCAAAGCGAGCATAACAGTTGTTCAAGATATATTATCTTGCAGGAAGGAAAAGGGAAGAGCTCAGATATTTATGGATTGAGTAAGTGTTTCCTGTTGTAATTTTAATCTCTTTTCCTGTATCATTGATTATTTCTTATGTATTTGTTTCCAGGTTTCATGTAAATGGTGTGCAAAGCTTTATGTAAATAGAACATACAACTTACGTTTAATGTATTCCTGTTTAAAGCCTGGTGACTCAGGGTACAACGTCAAGGAGAAACGGGACTTCCAGAGTTCGTAAGAGCTTAGGAGGACCCTGAACCACAAAGTGGCGAATACACACAGAGCTAATGTTCAGACGAAACCAGTAAATTCCTGTTGGAATGAGGTGGTTTTAGTGTTTAGCCTCTTTCATTCTTCTGTTCCACGCTAACTGAGGCTTTTTATAGATACAATAAACCTGATTGAAGCTAATCAGGAGCACTCAGTTGCTCAAAAGAATTATACTTAGACGCTCTTCATTTGACTCGATAAATTTCCAGCTGCTATTTAAACATTCAGGTTGATAAATATTAAAGCCTCACTAAAATCATTCCTAACCTATTTCACGTTCACACAATGATATATTGGATGACTGTTCTAGTTTCCCATTCTCCCTCAAAGTTAACTCTGACCAGAAATTGCCCTACAAGCATGGTGTGTATATAAATCAATCAAATCCAAAAATGAGACTGGGAAAGGTCTATTGTACTCCCTTTGACTCTTAAAAATCGGTCTTCTTTTTTGGGACAGAAATTAGTCTGGTTACACTTGTAGGTAAAACATGGTGGTATCTTCACTTTAAAAAAAACTTGCATCTTTCTAGCCTTTCATTTTTACTGATCACGACTACTATGACTTGTTTCTCCACTGCTTCTGTGGTCAATTGGTGAATTTGCAAGAACACTAGCACCATAAATCCTATTGATCATATGGGAAACTTGAACCAGGCTAGGCTGCCGATTTGCCGAAATATCTGCGCACATCAAGCCAATCCCCATTGCCTGCTTCACTGGCTCATATGCAATGTTTGTCTTCCTGAGCCTCTCATCCATGACCTTTCTTGCATGCCCAGAGTAATTCACCTTCACCCACTCAATAAACCCAGCCTCCCCTTTCTCAAAATCTTCCCTTGGGCGCTTGCCGGAGATCATTTCTAACAAAAACACTCCAAATTTATAAATACCTGTAAATTTAATCTTAAAGTTAGCGAATTCAATAATGGGTACGTGATGAGCAGCTAGATTCAGCACTAATTAAATTCAAGTTAGAAAGGAAAAAGTGCTGACCCTTTGAAATGCTGTTTTGGTAACCAACCCTAAACCTTGATATCAAAGGGTTCATGTCTTCAGACAGCAAAATGGTGTTGGCTCTTAGATCATAACCAATTTGTGGCCAATTTTCTTGCAAATAGCGCATTCCCTCTAGCACTCCTACAATGACCTTCAACCTTTGCTTCCATGGTGGGGACGCGGACAGCCATCTCCGAACACTGTCAACCTCAATCCACTTGGTCACAACAGCCCTCATTTCTCTCCGGTCACACCACCCCAACACTTGGATCAAGTTCTTGTGCTGCAATTTGACAAGATTCCTGCATTCTATCACAAACGCCTTGCGTGAATCGGCCGTAGTCCTCCCTCTCTCAATCTCAATTGCAATGATGGTTCCATCTCTCAATTTACCCTTGTAGATTTCAACTCTCCCGCTCTTTGCCAGCAACTTCTCTCCGGGAAAGTCATCTGTTGCCGCCTTTAGCATTGCTAGGGTAAATCGATGTCGCCTATGGCATATTGACGGCAATAGATCAGGTCTCCTGATGCACAGCCATCCGAAACCACCCGCCATTAAAACAACAAAAATCAGGAAACCAATCAAGAAAGTGATTCGACCAATTTTGAAGCGGCGAGGGTGATCTTCTCTCAAGAGACCCGAATGAGAAAAATTTGAAGAATTATATCTGTGCACTAACTCGGTCACATTAGTCTCCGAAAATTGATTATACGATAAATTGAGTAATGTCAGGTTGGCCATGAATGTGAAGTTCTCAACAGGCAAATGCCCAGTCAATTCATTGTGACTTAAATCAAGCAAGCTAATTTGCGAACAATAGAAAACATCAGATGGGAAGAAACCCTTCAATGAATTGTTGGACAAATCAATTTCCAAGATGGTCAGTGGGCAATACTTCCAAAAGAAACTGAAGGACAAGTACAACGGAGCAATGAGAGGGCGGCCGCGAAGATCGATCTTCGCGAAGGAGTTGACGCAGTCTGCGTTCCTCGATTCATTACAAAGGTGCTCTGCCACAATTGTGGACTTGAAAATGTCAAGGGGGTCAGCCGGAGGGGATGAATTGCAGTACCGGAGAGCCGGGTTCTCGAAGCAATTTCGGGAGACCGTGTCTTGGAAATCAGGAGGCGGGGGGCGGTTGAGATCTTCGATGATTGTGGAGGCTAGTGCTTGAGAGATGCAAATTGATAGCAATGCAAGAAGAAGAGTTGAAGAAATGGAAGCCATGGAGGGAGTTTGGAGTTTGAAATTTTGGAAGGAAACAACTGAGTGCAATTTTGGTGTAGCAGATCGAGTTGATAACTTGACGGTTAGGAGTTCAAGTGTCAACTGTTTGAGTTCCTCCCGCCCAAAGCTACGTGGGCCACGTTAAGCCCAGGCTTTCCATGACTATTTTCAGAGATTAGTGGGCTTGGGCCTGAGAATACATCACGAAAGGTTCAAAATAAAGGGTCCAGTGGGCAGAGTTCATGGTGCCTTGAACTATTTACCAATTTGCAGAAATTGTGTGGATAAAAAAAAATACAAAAAGAGAAAGAAATAGCGTTTAATTGTTCATTTTACGGTTCAGCCGGTCAAAGCCCAAGGGAGCTTTTTTTTTTTAATAACGATATTACTACAACACTTTTCTACTCCATTTTCTTACTCCTTCGAGCACGTCAACTAATGAACCTACTCCTTCACCACATGGGCCATAAGTGTAATTTGGAGCCACATAAGCGGAGTAGAAAAATGGAGTAGTGATTGATAGATATGCAATAAGACAATGTGAATTTTATCGTTTGTGATGGTTTGGATGTTGCCTTCCATTTTCAGACCTCAAATAATTAGGTCTATTGAGGCAAGGCTACCTGTTTTTACGGTAATTAATTATTTTTTTGCTATATATGCATAAATAATTGCTGTCCCTGGTTTTTGTCTTTAGATGAATGGAATCACAGTATCATAATATCTAACATATATGGACATTGCACACACTTTCGGCCATGCAGACCCAGTCAGGACCAGGACATCAATCGAAAGAGGCAACATCCAACACTTTCCAGATAACTATGCGAAGGAAAGTTAGTTTATAATTGCTACTTATGTCTGACTGTTGTTTGCGATTGATTGTTAAAGGGATTGATGCTCTCTCAAGAGAGCAACTGGTACAAATAGCGGCAGCCGGCCATAGGCATTGGAAATGCATCCCCTGTGTTCAATCCCTCACTATATAAGGTCATAGATATTCTATTTCTTCCTATTTAATTATTTTTGTTTTTAGTATCTTGTAGACTTTTTTTGTTTATGATGCAATTTATGTTATAAAAGATTAAAACCTCTGTCATGCCTCAAATTTTTTGGCTTCATCAGAGTGCGAACATAATTAAACATGTCGATCGCTTGGGACGCAACGTGATATTCAGTGCCATCATTTAGTTAATCCTCATAAGACGTATAAATAAATATTATCTCGGATGAATTATTAATTAAATAAAAAATTTATAATATACTAAAAATAATAATCCAAAATAGTCTAATATTAGCACATATGCTAGTTATTATAAGGTTTATAAAATAAACTAAAATAAAGAAATTAACTAAAAACTATCTTCACGTTCCACGACTTCCTGTTACCCTTTTCGAACTCAATTGTCAACTAGACCTACATCGCATATGTGCCGAAGATATACTTAGTATAATGTAAAACCATAGCAGATGCATAAAGGAACTTTCAAGAAAAAATACTGTAATGCGGAAGCAAAATAATATAAATCTGATTAATAAAATTTCTATCAATAAGAAAACAAAAAATATTACCATCGAAATGATAATCAGTATTCATTTTCATCAAACTCTAGAACAATCATAGTGTAAGGAAATATTTAAATTCTGCTCTTAGATCAACACTACACGCAAGTGGTTACACCCTGTTACCTCAGGAGTTCTCTCTTTGGAATGCAACTTCTTGGACCTTCTGGGTAGCTCAGGTTCAGTATTACAGAAGTATTTGTTGGGAGATCATTACAACTGACATACTGCTTGTGTACCTTTATCATTTGAAGAGCGTTTTTTCATCCTCTACTACTGTTTTTTGTGTTAGCCACTTATTGCACTCACACTATGTGTTTTTCTAATATTTGTATGTGTATCGTCTTATACCTCTTTCTAAGTACTCCATCTAGTCACTTTTAACCAAGATAATTGCACAAATATCTGTACCAAAATTAGATGATACCGTTTATCAAATTTCCGGCCTGACAGGCATGAGGATTTTCAGGGCCGCTCGCTCGCTCGCCCGTGACCAAAGAGTTAAATTTCCACATTTCAATAAAAATGATATTTAAGAATGGTATCGATTAAGTGATCGGAGGGAGTATATCTCTTTAGAAGGTTGATTGCTTATCTCTATGAGGGCATTTGCAGGGTAGCCGTGCTGCGGAGCTGGTAGCTTTCCGGTCCTATTTCATCCTCCACTTTCCTGAGCAGTAAATGCTAGCAAGCTGAATTTTATTCTATGCATGCTGCTATGCACAAATCATATAAAGCCATAGTCCGCTGCTACAGTTGAACTGACCATTGAGGTGTCTGTCTGCCTGCTTAGTTTGTCTGTGCATATTGCATAGTAATGGTTGCCTTTACTTTCTTCTTGATCCCTGTTGGTCCAAGGCAGGAATCAGGAAGTTAGTTTGAAAAAGACACGACATACCATAAATATGCTTATCCAGGGATCTTAAGTTTCCATTGAATTGAAAAATGATGGTAAAGACAACGTGGAAATCCCTTTTTCAGCCAGTTGGAGTTTCTAGGATGTCTGATGGGGCACACTGAAATTCCTGTAAAGCTAATAGTGACTAGATTCACGGGCCACAACATGATTGATATGTCCATTAATATATGCATTTTTTTTTTTGCTTGTAACTCCGAGTCCATCAGGGCACCACAAGCCATCAGATTTAGATCTGATAGCATGAGTTCATTTAAAGAGTGGGCCTGTGATCAACCTGTCTGTCCATGTGTCAAAAAGACAAAAAATCTGTCTGCCCTATATTAGCGTGCCCCGCTGGATTAAAATTTGATCTGCTACACGTTGCACACGAGCCCAGGCACATACTAACTGCACACGATCAAAATCGCACGGCCCTTATGCACCTAGTGCGCGAACTCATATAAAAAGGGATTCTTTAGAGAGTCAATTCGGATTATGTAGACAACTAACTTTGTATTTTTATTCAATTTAAGGAAAGGCGAAGGGATTCATTGATGACCAACGATCAGATGGTCCAACAAGCAGGCATCAGTGCAGCAGGTACTGTTCAAGGCAGCACCGGCCAGACAGTCCAAACAACAGACAACTAGAACAGAGGCCAGGGCTAAGGGTAGCATACTGGGTCACTGCATGATCAGCCACTGGGATCATCACAATCATGGCTGGCTTTCTAGGCCATCAAACATCAAAGGCAACTCATCAGTTTCTATTCAAGGGCGTGGGCATAAGTTTATTTATGTTCACAACCATCTGTACGTTCACAGACTAATTATATATTGGGTGTGATTATAAAGATTCTTATGGTCGCTACTGTGGCATCCATTGCCATGGTGGTGGGCTTCCGAGCTGCTTTCTACTTTGACACGCTTAGCTACTTTTCACGAGCTGGGTCATTATCAAAGATGCAAGGAAGAGGCCAAGAGCCTAATTTGATGCTATATTTGCTAGGCCTGACTGTGAATATACCTATTAAACAAATTTTGTAAGATTTGATCAAAGTGGCTGTACAAATATATATTTTCCGACCGTTTGGATCGTGAAAAATCCCAAACATCCACTTCCAAAAATTTACCAACCAGGTGGATTTTTGGGAGTGGATGTTTTTTATTTTTCACGCTCCAAACGGCACCATACTACAATTCATTAACTAACATTTCATCCCATTTGATTTTCATTTCAATAACTCCGGTGCTGAAAATGCCATGATGACAATAAACACCTTAATTCAACCTAACCATGTCACATATCTCTTTCAAAAAGAATGGAATGTACCTCCCAGTACAAGAACACGCCCTATCTACACCAGAAGCTGCTGGGAATTCAACTCTCAACTGCTTAATTAAATTGTATCCTGGAACTGCTTTGGGTTCCTTTATTATAAGGTCATGCTATTTTAAGCGATGTTGGTCTAATGTCACCATCAGTACTTGAATATATCTAGGTCACACCATAACAATTCCAGGGGCACAGTTCTTGCATGATTCGATCTGATATACTCTCTCCATCCTACTTCTAATAGCCTTATTTAGGAAGCACACTAGAACTTAATTAGGTCCAAAATCTAGGAAACCACTTATTGTGGTACTAATAATCTTAAATAGTCCTAAACTAATTCATTTGTTCTTCTAGTTAGGATTATTATAGTGGGGGACGACGAGATTATAAACTAGTAGAGGTCAAACAAATTACAGGAAATATATGTATGAAATCTATGATCCCAAATCCGCTCAATAAAAAAAGAGTTACTCCCTGCATCCGATATTTATTAGATGATATTTAAGGAAGCCTTACAACTAACCTTTTCATACGAAATGGGACAACATATTTAAATAAGGCTATTATATGGGACGGGAGGAGTATATTTTACCCACTCTATTCCACATTAATAGCCCCATTTAGTTTTACAAAACGAACCAAATTACTTATTTCTTTTTTTTTGATGAGGGGTGTCCGAGTCCTTAGGACCCGACTAGAAGGAACAGAGCAATAGACCTCTTAGAGCACCGTATCGCACCGTTCGGATGTATTGTATACATGGTCCATCCATCATACTCACGGAAAAGTAGGATATAGTCTAAGTGGGTGGCCAACGGAGTGGGCTTTCGAATTCAGAACCTCCACTTCAAGGAAGTGTGCCCTAGCCATCGCACCAACAGTACCCCACTCCGTATAAGTAAACTAAATTACTTATACGGTTTTTCTGATGATAGGCGTTGTAGGTGCCTTAACATTGAAGGAAGTGATTGTACTTGTTGAGCGTCATTCAAAATTGATCAACTTTTTATCAAATTAGGACTTCGTTTGAAAAACCCACATGCTCAAAATGCCGTGTATCTCCTGCCTGATGGCGGTAGAAACATATCGTATTTGACTAATTGTCACCTTAATATGTCGTGACATATATTTTTTTCCACAACGAAAGGAGTAGGTGATCATGTCACTAGATGATAAATTGATTATGGACCTATGCCGTGTGGGCCCATAAGGAAGCTTCCTCGAAGAAGACTACCGAGGGAAACTTCACGGAAACTTCCTCAAGAGGAGACTTCGTGGAAGCTGCATTATCAGTATAATAGTAAGGGCTGTGGAAATAAGAGGCAAAAATGGATTAAAAATGCTTATGAAAACTTCAACAAATACATGGGCCTCCTCATGTACATGCTACGCTTGTGTATAGTTGTGTGTTCGTGTGTGCATGAGGCTCATGAAGCTCGACCTATATGGTTAGTGTGGCTGCAGCCATCCATGTCTGGTCTGCTAATTCTGGTCTTGCTTCTTACAAATTGTGGTGCATGCCATGCAGAAGTATTAGGTATGCGACTTGGTTTATATATATCTGCTTAATTAATCTAGTAAACCCTCATTGACCAGTTGGCTGGTGGCCTTATAAATAGAGGAAAGGCATAGATGGAAATTAAACGAGAAGTTCAATTTTTCTACTTGTGTATGTTCATCACTCTCTCCCCTTCCCTCCCCTCCTCTCTCTCTCTCTCTCTCTCTCTCTCTCTCTCTCTCTCTGAGCTCTTCTCCTTGACATACTGTTTGTGTACTTCAATCATTTGAAGAGCTTGTTTGTTGGGATTGTCACATAAAAGAGGGCTAAAATACTACCAAATTATGTAAATAAATTGACAAATATACACATGAAATACTAGAATGAGTATAAGAATTAGAACCAAGTTCGAGGCACGCTATGCGTTGTCCTTGAAACAGATACGCCGCCCTCCGTGCACAGGCGATTAATAGTGTTCCATTCCCGAGATACAACGAACTACACCGTCAGTTTAAAGTTACACTTCAAATCAAACTGATTGGATCTCGATCAGAGGAGACGATGATGAATTAAGAGTGAAGAGGAATAAGTTTTTCTTTGCTGTCTGTAACCATTTTCTGTGGAAAATCGTTCTCTATTTATAGAAGAACGCTGTTAGGCCTTTTTCTAGAAGAAGAGACGCACTTTTCCGCTGAGAAACGACCATTTACTCGCTGTAACCACTTAGCCGATCGATCATTTTATAAGCCGATCGATCGCTTTGCGATCGATCGCCTTATTTAGCCTAATATTACGATCGATCGTTTTATCGCGGTGCACAAAACCTAAAATTCCAGTAACTACGATCGATCGTTTTCATACCGATCGATCGTGCCAATACGAAAAACAAATTTTTACAAAATTACAGTAACTACGAACGATCAGTTTATCACGGTCGATCGTAACACGATCAATCGCGTTATTTTGCCGATCGATCGCTGCATTTTTAAACTTATTTGTTTAATTTCAAGTCAATTTTCAACAATCCCCACCATGACTTGATATTAAACCAGTCTATACACTAAAATGCATACGACACATGAATGAGACATTGAGCAATAGTACTCTAAGTTTTCGGTGATAGGTACCTTGCGGGTTTGAACCTACACCTAGTTTGGTAGGCCGCCACTCTCACAAGTTCGAAGTGAACTAAGTCTTGAACTTGAACCTTAGAGCAAGAGCTTTGACAAACCTAACAGTTAGAGTAACTCCCTTTTTGAGATCATTCGGGGTAGCGCTTTATGGCCATGCGCCTTGTATCTTTTCATGAGTTGCACATTAGAGAACAAGCCCTCGTTCTCCTTAACTGCGACCTCAGTGGCACTCATATAGGTGACAGTCTCCAAGGGTAATCTGGATAACAATACCCTGCTTTTTAAGCCTTGACCTCATTAAGACTTTTGTCATCCTGTTTCATATGCAGTAGAGCACTCTCATCATCACACGGGATCGAGCATATAATTTATTATATTAGTGCTCTCCAAGTCACGCATTAGCTTGTTATTACCCATTGAATCTTCGTCGTGGGATCTCCACTCAGAGAGATTGGGTTGCTACTAACGATGACTTAAATCATAGGCTTTCAGCCCCATTCCCCTAGATGAGTTAAAGACGTGTCCTGCCGACAATCCTTTAGTAAACGAATTAGCCAGGTTATCCGCTGATCGTATGAAACTTAAGGTAATGACTCCCGATGTAGTCAACTTGTGCAAGATTTTATACCTTAGTTCAATATGCCTGGAAGACCTATTATTATGATTCTTACTCTTAACCTTATCAAGCGCTGATTGGCTATCACAGTGAATCAATATTCCAGGAATTGGCTTATTCAACTAGGGTATATCTATTAATAGATCCCTAAGCCATTCCGCCATTCCTCCAGTTTTATCAAGAGCTACTAATTCAGCATCCATAGTAGTTATTGTTATAACAGTTTGCTTGGAAAATTTCCATGCAACTGCCCCACCACCAAGTGTAAATACATAACCACTCGTGGCCTTTGTTTCATCAGAATCTGATACCCAATTAGCATCACTGTATCCTTCTAATACAGCAGGGAACCCGGAATAATGTAAACCGAAATTTACACTTCCCTTCAGATATCTGAACACCCTCTCAATGGTAATCCAATGAAACTCATTAGGGCTCTTAGTGTATCTACTTAGTCTTCCTACAGCATAGGATATATCCGGTCTACTGTAGTTTGCCAGATAACTCAAACTTCCTATCAGCTGTGAATATCTAAGTTGTGACACACTTTCCCCAAGATTTTTCTTTAGTCTTACACATGAATCATACGGCGTATTGACAGGTTTTCTATCGAAGTAACCATACTTCTTTAGAATCTTCTCCACATACTGTGATTGACTCACAACTATTCCATTAGAAGTCCTATCAATCTTTAAGCCCAATATGACTTTGGCAAGACCCAAGTCTTTCATATCAAAATTCTCATTAAGGAAACCCTTAACCTTATTGATATGATCCACATTGTTACCAAAAATTAAAATATCATCTACATATAAACATAACATCACAAAACAATCATTAAACGACTTCCAATATAAACATTTATCAGATGTACAGATAACAAAATTATTAGAAAGAAGAACATTATCAAACTTTTGATGCCATTGTTTAGGAGCCTGTTTTAACCCATAGAGAGATCTCACTAACTTACATACTTTTCTTTCTTGACCAGGAACTACAAAACCTTCAGGCTGCTCCATATAGATTTCCTCATCCAATTCACCATTTAAAAATGCTGTTTTGACATGGCTATAATGAGCTACTAATGCAATAAGCACTCTAATTGTAGTTATCATGGTCACAGGAGAATACGTGTCAAAGAAATCTTGACCTTCCTTTTGACTATACCCTTTAGCCACTAATCTAGCTTTGTACTTTTCAATGGATCCATCAGGATAATATTTTCTTTTAAAGATCTATTTGCACCCAATGGGTTTAAACCCTGGAGGTAGATTCGTTAGAACCATAGTTTTCAAAACCGGACCGGACCGGCCGGTCCGACCGCGGAAAACCGGAACCGGCCGGGAAACCGGTTCGGTTCACCAGGTTTACCCCGGTTCGGTAAACCGGCCGGTTTTTTTCAAAACCGGCCGGTTTTCTTTTAAACCGGACCGGTCATCCGGTTTTTTTTTTTTTTTTGAAAAAGATCAAATGCGGGAGGGGGGATTCGAACCCCCCCCCTCACCCTCTCAAACACTAAGCCTTAACCACCTGGGCTACAAGTGAAGTTATGATGTTGCTGTACAAAATAAATATTTAATATATATTTATACTTATAACTTCTAAACCGGGTCAATCCGGTTTGACCGCGGTCAAACCGCGGTCCAACCGGACCGGCCATCAATCCGGGTCGATGGCCGGTCCGGTTTTGAAAACCTTGGTTAGAACCCACGTCCCATGTCCAAGGATTGAATCCATCTCACTCTGTACCGCCTCCTTCCATAAAGAAGATTCACTAGATGACATAGCCTCACTAAAAGTCAAAGGATCCTCATTCTCCACCATGTAAGTATAAAAGTCATCTCCATAATTCTTCTCTATTCTGGTTCTTTTAGATCTCCTAACCTCTACATTGGTATCCGAATCTTCAATTCTTGGAATAGAAGATGATGAGCCATCTTCTTTATGCTCTACAGCTTTACTTTTTTCCTTCATAGGAAATACATTCTCAAAGAATGTTGCATCATCGGACTCCTTAATAGTATTAGGTGCATAATCCTGCCGATCAGACCCAATTACTAAAAACCGATATGCTCTACTATTTTGTGCATAACCAATGAATACCGCATCATATGTTTTTGAACCTAACTTATCCATTTTCACGTTTGGGATTTTTACTTTGGCAAGATATCCCCAAACCTTAATGAATTTCAAGCTCGGTTTTCTTCTTTTCATTAACTCATATGGGGTTGTATTTTGTCGTTTATGAGGCACACGGTTTAAGATCATACAAGCAGAAAGAATTGCTTCTCCCCATAAATTCTTCGGTAGACCCGAAGACGAAAGCATAGAATTAATCATGACAATGAAAGTTCTATTCTTTCTTTCTGCCACTCCATTAGATTGAGGAGAGTAAGGCGCTGTGGTCTCATGTATTATTCCTTGATCTTCACAAAACTTGTAAAATTCAAGGGAACAATACTGATCGATTGATTTTTTTAACTATTTACTCGCAATCGCACGAGACTACGTATAGACTAGTGGTAACGAGGTCGAACCCAAAGGACTTGGAAGATTAATCTAATTCTAATGAAAAGATTGAATTTTTATGATTTTAATTAACTAAAGAAAATAAACTTTAATAAGAAATCAGATGAATGAGAATATCAAAGCGTCGAATCCACCACTAAACATGCAATTACTACTCTCAATTATTATCTCCACAAATTGATAAGATACAGTAATTTATGTTCTTGGCCGGACACACAAATTACCAGTGAATGAACTACACGTTCTTGTCCAGACACGAAAAATTCATCCACTATAAATTAATATAACTAACTCTATCCTTGGCCGGGCATAGAATCAATTATAATCCCGTTATTATCTAGACACATGATATATCAAGATCAAATTCCATTAATCATTCATTAAGTCTCGGTCAAAGCACTTAAGAGGAACAATAATGAAATTGCATTAAGCATAAAGAATCATTATCAAATTTCATTAAATTAAACAAATAAGAGTAGAAATACAAATTTAGGGCTTCATCTAGCCTTGATAAGAAAATTAGCTAGACATAGAATAAGAGAAAGAAATAGCCTGATTTGTCGGATTCATCGAAACATTGCTCACAAAATCACTATTCACAGCACTGTAGCAATTTTCACCGTTCATATGCACTATTCATCGTCTCTCCCAAAATCCGCAGGCACTGTAGCATTTCGAAATAGTACTGTAGCAGTTGGGATTTTTGCCCAAAATCCGGCCTTTATCCTCCTATCTTCTTCTCCTCTTCCTCCGGCGAGAATCACACCGGAAAGTCTGACTTTTCCGGCGGAAATCCGCTCTGTTTTCTCTGTTAAAAAGTCTCTCGGGAGTCCTCTGTTCTCGTCCAAAAACCAGTCCCTTCCTCTCTCCAAAAACTCCTCTTCACTGGGTTTTTATAGACTTCGAAAGAGAGTCCCTACCCCGTCAATTTCTGATAGAGATGAGCCCAAATCTATCGCCAAAACAAATCACGAATCTGTTTTGAAGAGTCCCAAAGCGAACATGACTCTGTTTTTTTTCTAATCCGTTGTGCCGTCGTCGTTATCTGCTCAATCGAGCCCAGCCTTGCCGTCATTCCTTCTCTTGCGATCGTCTTCAGCTCCGTCACCATCTACGGCTGTAGCTGCCGTCGTCTCAGCCTTCGTCACCATCTCCGGCTGTATCTTCTGTCGTTGCCGTGATCGTGCTGCCGAAATCCTCCGTCGCCGTTGTGGCCGTGCCGCCTTCCTCCGTCGGAGTCGCCATGATCGTCGGCGGAGCCTCGCCGGCCCGCCTTGCTTGCCGGCGCTCTCCTCTTCCGGCGCTCGAGCAGAGCTCGAGCGCTGCTCTGCTTCTGCAACAGACCGCCCGAGCTTCGGCTCGGCCGTCTTTTTTTTTTATTTTTTTTTCTTTTAAAACCGAACCGGTACTGAACCGGTCGGTTCAGATTCAATTTATTTTTTTTCTTTTTCTTCTTTATAACCCGTCGTATTACTCTCGTTCATCGGATCTCATCTTGACGGTTCTTCTCTTTAATTGTGTCTCTTTCGCGTGCGATATTTCAAATACTCATAACTTTTTGCTCAGAACTCCGAATTGCGAACAGTCAGTGGCGTTGGAAATCTGACTTTGTGTACTTTAACATGAAGCTTAAATCAGTCCCATCAGAGATATGCAATCGAAGTAATTAATATTTAATCATTAGAGTCGCGTTTCACCCCAATTCTGCATTTTACTCTTATTTCCTACAAAAACCAAAAACTATATTAAAGTAGCATAAATTCTAAACAAACACTAGCAGAAACATAAGTTTAAGAGATAATAAAATGTATATTTCATGTATAGATCAAATACTCCCCACCAAGATCAGACCTTAGTCTTTTAATCCGCCTCTCAGTTTGATTCTCAACCTCCATCTCATAGACCTTAAACTTCTCAAAAGCCTCATCTTTAGACTTTAGTAAATAAACATGACAATATTTAGAGTAATCATCAATAAATGTAATAAAATATCTCATACCACCCCTAGTAATTAATCCATTCAGTTCACATATATCCGAATGAACTAATTCAAGCAAACATGTAGACCTATCAATAGACCTATAAGGTTTCCTAGGTTGTTTTGCTTGAACACATATTTCACATTTATCACTAGTTACATCATGCAATTTCGGAATCAAATCAAGATTCATCATTCTTTTAATAGTATTTGAATTTACATGTCCAAGTCTCATATGCCACACATCAAAAGAATCAACATGATAAATCAAAGAGTCATCTACTTGAAATAAAGAGTTATTACAAGAAACCAAATTTAGTTTAAAAAGGCCATCACACACATAGCCTTTGCCAATAAAAGTACCATGTCTAGTTATTACAACTTTATTTGACTCAAACACTAATTTATATCCTTCTCTACTAAGAATTACTCCACTAACAAGGTTCTTCCTCACACTAGGCACATGTAACACATTACGAACAGTTAACGTGTTCCCCGATGTAAACCGGATGTCCACATTTCTAACTCTATAAACTCTAGCCTCAGAGGAGTTCCCCATCGTCACAATCCTATCCTTTACTTCCTGATAGAAAGAAAAAGAAGAAACATCAACACCGATGTGAACAGTTGCCCTTGTATCAACCCACCAATCGGTAGATTCACATGGCAAGTTAATTTCAGAATTAGTTAATACTAACCTGTCATATGAAGTAACCATGTTAACATGAGCAGAAGATGCAGCCCCACCATGACTATGGTCCTGACCTTTCTTCTCTTTGCACTTGTTTGCAAAATGTCCCGGTTTCCCACAGACCCAGCAAACCTTCGACTTCTTGTCCTTATGGATATTTGAACCAGGTTTGAAAGACCTATTCTTAAACTTCCTGTTGTTCTTCTTATTGCCATGAAACTTCGGTTTCCCTTCGAAAACATTTGCTTGAACACTATCTTTGACCCCAGAAGATGAGCCTTGTAAGATTTTCATCTTACCTCTATGCTTTTCTTCAATTTGTATGGCCACCATAAGATCATCAACGGACATTGCGTCCCTTTTGTGCTTCAAGTTAACTCGAAAATCCTGCCATGAGGGTGGTAGCTTGTCTATAAGCGCAGGAACTTGGAGCCTCTCGTCAACGGGAATGCCTTTCCCAATGATCTTTGCTACCAAATTCTGTATTTCAACAACCTGGTCTCTAACAGATTTGTTATCGACCATCTTGTAGTCAAAATACTCGCCTACAACATATTTTTTTCCCCTTCATGCTCCTTTCCAAATTTCTTATAAAGGGTATCCCATAGCTCTTTAGCAGATTTAGTATTCACATGCAAATCATATAACTCATTGCTCAAGACACTCAATATTTGTCCATGGCACAGTTCATCATCTTGTTTGAATTTATCAATATCAACAGGCTTAGTAGTTCCAACTTCAGATGAACTAGCAGTCTTGTCAGATTCAGAAGATACAGTTTTTTCTACATGAACATCAGAAATAACATAGAATATGTTCAATTGAGTCAACCAAAATTTCATCTTTGTTTGCCATTGCATGAAATTCTTTCCATCAAATTTATCAGGCTTCAATGATTTGTCAACACCCATAATTGCAGTAGTATTCAATCAACAAGAACAAGAAATATCTGTTTCAAGATTGTTAGGATTGTCACATAAAAGAGGGCTAAAATACTACCAAATTATGCAAATAAATTGACAAATATACACATGAAATACTATAATGAGTATAAGAATTAGAACCAGGTTCGAGGCACGCTATGCGTTGTCCTTGAAACAGATACGCCGCCCTCCATGCACAGGCGATTAATAGCGTTCCGTTCCCGAGATACAACGAACCACACCGTCAGTTTAAAGTTGCACTTCAAATCAAACTGACTGGATCTCGATCAGAGGAGACTCTATTGCTCAATGATGGATGATGAATTAAGAGTGAAGAGGAACAAGTTTTTCTTTGCTGTCTGTAACCCTTTTCTGTGGAAAATCGTTCTCTATTTATAGAAGAACGCTGTTAGGCCTTTTTCTAGAAGAAGAGACGCACTTTTCCGCAGAGAAACGGCCATTTATTCGATGTAACCGCTTAGCCGATCGATCGATCGCTTTGCGATCGATCGCCTTATTTAGCCTAAAATTACGATCGATCGTTTTATCGCGGTGCACAAAACCTAAAATTCCAGTAACTACGATCGATCATTTTCATACCGATCGATCGTGCCAATACGAAAAACAAATTTTCACAAAATTACAGTAACTACGAACGATCGGTTTATCATGGTCGATCATAACACGATCGATCGCGTTATTTTGCCGATCGATCGCTGCATTTTTAAACTTATTTGTTTAATTTCAAGTCAATTTTCAACATTGTTTTCATCCTCTAGTACTGTTTTTTGTGTTAGCTACTTTTTGCACTCAGACTATGTGTTTTTCTAATATCTGTATGTGTATCGTGGTATATATCTTTCTAAGTACTTCCTCTGGTCACTTTTCATCGAGACAATTGCATATACCAAAATTAGATGACACTGTTTATCTAATTTTCGACGTGGCAGGCATTGGGATTTCCGGTGAGGCGAAAAAGAGGGCTCCCCAGCCTAGTCCAACCCTCGCTTGCATGGTCGGCTCGAAAAGGAAGGGCCGCTTGCCCGTGACCAAAGAGCTTTTACTATAGGCCCTGCATCTCAATATAAATGACATATAAGTGATGGTCTCGATTAAAAGTGACATGAGGGAGTATGAGGGCATTTGCAGGTAGCCGTGCTGTGGAGCTGGTAGCTTTCCGGTCCTATTTCATCCTCCTCTTTCCTGAGCAGTAAACGCTAGCTAGCTAGCTTAATTTTATTCTATGCATGTTGCTATGCACAAATCATATAAATCCATAGTATGCTTCTACAGTTGAACTGACCATTGAGGTGTCTGTCTGCCTGCTTAGTTTGTCTATGCATAGTAACGGTTGCCTTTAGTTTCTTCTTGATCCCTGTAAACTCTTGGTCCTTGTCTTGGAGTTGTGGGAGTTGGTCCAAGGCAGGATTCAGGAAGTTAGTTTGTAAAAGACAAGACATACCATATCCACAAATCTTAAGTTTCCACTGAGTTGAAAAAAGATGGTAAAGACAACGCGATTTTTTTTTTTCAGCCAGTTGACTTGTCTCTATGTTGGAATTTCTAGAATGTCTGAAGGGGCACACTTAAATTCCTGTAACGGTGTTAGTGACTAGATTCATGGGCCACAACACGATTGATATGTCCATCGATATATGCATACAATTTTGTTTTTTGCTTCTAATAATATATGCATACTATGATATATACTGAATGAACATTATTTAAATAAAGAAGCTTTCCTTTGACTAAACAGGTAAAAATCTGAAGGACTCCAAACATAGACAATGTTGGCTATTATACTTGAGGTGGTCTGTATGATGCTTTCATTCCTAAGGAATATCGACACAAGGCTATTCTTTGTAAGTGTATTATAAAGTTTAGCTATGAATAGTCTAGAAAAAAATTAATATCCACCCTGGATCACTCCGAGTCCACAAGCTGTCAGATTTAGATCCGATAGTATGAGTTCATTTAAAGAGTTGGCAGGTGATCAACCTGTCTGCCCTATATTAGCATGCACCACTGGATTAAAATTTGATGACCCACGGCGCACACACGAGCCGAGGCACATACTAAGGCTCACAGCTGATCTATGTCACCTAAGTTCCTAACGCATAGCAATATTTGCACAACCTTTCAGCCATCCAGGGAGAACCAAGACGTGGAAACAGGCAACATCCAGGAAGGCGTTATCAATTCCCAAGACCAAGTGTGAACATATCAAGCTACCTGAGCGTTTTCTTTTCAACCTTAGCATTATCTAATACAACAGGTTGAGGAGGTTTGCTTAACCATTCTCCCTTTTGATCAATGTTGCAGCCTGTTGGTCGCCCAAATATTGCTAGCAGTGGACCACAGCAGACTGTGATTGATATGGAAGAGTTGATGTTGTATGCACATGTATCAAGACCAACTCAAGTGATTACAGTTGAGAGGATTCCACCTCCACCACATGGATATATTTTGCAAGAGGTCCCCCCTGTCTCTCTCTCAGTTTTGAAGGGGAATTTATTAAATAATATACAAAAAAAATCCGATTGGGAACACTGTAGAAATTATTTCCCGATCTTGGTATGTGATGATTAGAAAGAACACTAAAAAAGGAAGAATAGAAAAAAAAAGAATGAAAATAGATAAAAAATTAAAGAGATATCCATCGTTGAAGTGATCGCCCCTTTGAAATAGGACAAAAACAGATAAGGGTGTCGTTCAACTGACGTCTCTCTCTTAAGTTGAGAGGCCCGGGTCAATTTAAAAAAAAAGCTACGCAGGCGCCAGCACCACGTTGGCGCCTGCGTGGCTCGTCACATACCCAGGAAATAATTTCTACAGTGTTCTTGATCGGAATTTTTTTTATTATTTAATAAATTCCCTTTATTTTTGTGCAAAACTCTCCCTCTAAGATTAGATGGCTACTTTTACTATTCTTTTACCAATTCAATTTTGAAAAGAGAAGTAAATATGATTGCCGCTCCTTCCGAGCCATCGGATCGCTATCCAACATGCCTGATCGTTCACTAAATGACAATAGGCCTTCAGAGACCGCTGCACACGATCAAAATCGCAAGGCCCCTTTGCACCCAGTACACGAACTCATATAAAAAGGGATTCTTTACAGAATCAATTCGGATTATGTAGAAAACTAATTTTATTTTTTTATTCAATTTAAGGAAAGACGAAGGGATTCATGGATGGTCCAACAAGCAGGCATTAGTGCAGCAGATACTGTTCAAGGAAGCACAGGCCAGACAGCCCAAACAACAGAGACAACTAGAACAGAGGGCACTAACATAAATGGAGGGCTAAGGGTAGCATACTGGGTCACTGCAATATCAGCCACTGGGATCATCACAGTCATGGCTGGCTTTCTGGGCAATCAAACATCAAAGCCAACCCATCACTTTCTATTCAAGGGCTCTATGTGTTCAATGCTGGGCTCCTTCATCTTGGGCATAAGTTTATTTATGTTCTCAACCATCGGTTCACAGACTAATTCTATATTGAGTGTGATTATAAAGATTCTTGTGGTCGCTACTGTGGCATCCATTGCCATGGTGGTGGGCTTCGGAGCTGCTTTCTACTTTGACAACGCTTAGCTACTTTTCACGAGCTGGGTCCTCAGTAAAAATGCAAGGACGAGGCCAAGAGATCCTGTGATTTTTGTGACATGATCTTGTAGAGGAGAAAATGGACAAAGATATCATGGAGTCCCACGACTCCATATATATATATATGATATGAACTAAATAATACTAATCAATAGTGTGTGTATTTGGTTGATAGGTACTTAGTTAGTTATGTAACTAATTCGGAACCACTTGATGTCTCTGTGTAAGCAAAACTTGCAGATCGACTGTTTGGAGGAGGAAATGAATATTACAAAAACCAGTGATTTATCATCTTTCAACACTTATCCTTTTTCTTTAAATTCTTATGTTAATGTAAATCCATCACAATAGGGAAATCTAAGAAGAGAGTCCCTATCAAGATATTAGACCTCTTACTAGG
This sequence comes from Houttuynia cordata, assembly GCA_039654745.1. Lineage (NCBI taxonomy): Eukaryota > Viridiplantae > Streptophyta > Magnoliopsida > Piperales > Saururaceae > Houttuynia > Houttuynia cordata. Next base: position 7,870,572 of record CM077512.1, read on the forward strand.
CTGAGTTGTGGAGGTGTTGTAGAGGCTGATTTGTGAATGCTAAGGAGGCATGAGTGGGACGTAGCCAAGGTGCATCAAAGAAGCCACTTAACATTGATAAATTTTTTTTAAATGAAATATAAGTAAAGCAATGCAGCATTCATAGTTAAATCACACTTATTAGATAACATTTTTAGAAGGAAGCATGGTTGAATCTTATACTCCCTCCATTCCAAAATACTATATATATTTGAGAAAATTCTTATTTTTATTGGACTATGAAAACCACAAGAAAATTATATGACTCCTTCTCCTTGATATCCCGTCCAACTCGTATGCTCGTTCATGAACAAAGTTCTAGTTAATCCTTCTAAGTCTCGTCCAATTTTAGAAAGAGGAAATCAATTGATTTGGCAAAATGTATGTAATATTTTGGAATAATAATATTTTCAAATGTACAATAGTATTTTGGATAATAATATTTCCAAATGTGAGTAACATACTTGCACATTCATATATGTTTTTCAATTGATTTGACATGCATGCAATACACATCCAATGCCCACTTTTCCACGGAACATTCAAAACATTGCTTCCATTTACAATGCCTGTACTACTGAATCATAATTTGTAATTGAAGCTGGCTTTCTTCCACAAATTACACATATCAATCAGCAGCACATCGTCAAATCACACCTATTATATAACATTTTTAGAAGGAAGCATGGTGAGATCGGTCACATACATGCAGCTTATATGTGAGCTCGAGTAATCTTTGCCGTCAAATCATGACCTGATGGCAGGTGTGTGATTTGATACTTTCCGTCAAATAATGGATGGAGATGGATTGGCAAGGTAAACCGGTCTCTTTTTCAAATGTAGATATTATAAGTCGGTGTGGATGGAGATGGCGTGACTTATTAAAGGAAACAAGTCGATGTTCTTTTGTTTTTATTTTGGTACAACTGTACAAGTACTCTTGTATTGATGCAACGATCATGCTTTTAAGGTCAGGCTCACATCACCATTTTAAGATGTTTGTGGGCTGGGGGCATCTGATGAATATGTTAAGTATGTTGGTCACTCAGGGGGCACAGTTCACAATGATCTGATATACTACTCCTCCATCCCACTTAAATAGCCCTTATTAGGAAACAATTAAAGAAAAGAGACTAAAACTTACATGAAACCACTTAATTTTTTCTTCATTACACTAATAGTGTTAACTAGTCCTAAATTTGATTCATTATAGTTTTCTAATTAAAGCTGTTAAAGTGGCGATGAAGGGAGTAGATAAGAGACGTTCCCCCAAACTAGCTAGTTCTGGAAAAAAAAAATGAATTGGAGAGCAAACTATTGAAAAAAAATGTAAGGAGAAAAAAATTGGAATTATCCTCAAAACCCATATTGATTATATGGTGACTTATAATAACCACATCACTCGTATATATCACCTTACGCGTTGGGGATAGGGCTTCAAGAAAGGAGAGAGCCAAGGAAGCTTCATGGAAGGGACTGTGGAAGAAATAGAGCCAAATTAACATGGATACCAAAGCCTTGCACATCAAATTAGCTTGAGCAAATGCGCGCATGAACCTTTTCTAAATGTGTGCTACGGTTTTATTTATGGGGTATAGAAATTAGAAGGAACCAGGAGATTCTTGGGATCTAAATAGCCGTGTTCTTTACTCTATTATTTCCAACAATAAAACAGAAAAGAAAAGAAAGAAATTTGGCTATAAGTATGGCAACATTAGCTTTGGGAAAAAGGCAGAACCAATTGAGTTCTTCAGTTGTTGATTAGTCTCTGATATCTCTGTCCGAAAACGCCCTGAAGTACTCCCTCCCCTCGGAGCTCCCCGAGCTCAACACCATCCCTCCACCAGCTGGGACTTCTCCGGCCGTTGTCCGTCGAGTGGATCACCGTCACGGTAACTAGCTCAGCGCCATTGCACCTGGTCCGACATCCCCTGCGACTGAGCCTTCCGCTCCGTCATTTTCCTGGTCTCAGCATCACTAGCATGCGCCACCCTCACGTCGACCACTACCTAGCCGCCAACCACGCTTTCCCGCCTCCTCTGCGGCAACCCCTTCAAGGACTCCTTTGTGAAACTTGGAGCTCGCCGAGCGGATCAAGACCCTCCAAGTCCTCGACCTTTACAACAACAACTTCATCATTGGAGTCCCTCGGGTACCTCCACGTCTGTCTTCTCCGGTGAGATCCCCTTGGACTTCAACAACAACTTCATCACTGGAGCCCCTGGAGTACCTCAACGTCTGTTTTTTCTGGCGAGATCCCCTTGGCCTTCGGCTGCCGCCGCCTCCCCCCCCCCCCCCCCCTAAGTGTATGCATCCCTGTCCCAGGTAACGAGCACTTTGGTCTTCCCTCTCTTATATATATATATATATATATATATATGAACTTACGTGCAGGTGTTCGTGGGTACATGTCTTCTCTATTGTACCTAGGATGGTCTATGCCTTCTGTTCTACGAGTATTGCTTATTTTCTTTCCTGATTTTGCAGGAGAGCAGTGTTGTAGATTTTGTAGCTTCACGCCCAAACACCTCTTCCACTTGCCTAGCAGTAAGCTTTCCTATGATTCCTCCTCCCTGTAAATTCTTGGTCTTTTCCTTGGGATTGTAGTAGTCAGTACGAGGGAAAAACTCAGGAAGTTAGTTTGAAAAGGACCAGACATTCCATGGATATGTTGTACTATAATGAGGCAGAGACTAACGCCACCAATCGACTTTATGTTGGATTTGATTTGATCTTTGCTGGGGGCCAGTGAAAATCTTAGCACTTATTTTGGTGAGATTCATGGACACCTTCGTGGGAAGAAGACACGATCCGATGTGTCCATCATACTACTATCTTTTTTTTTTAGTGTATTGCATCATACACGCTATTATATTTTTAAACATTATATACAAGTTGTAACAAAAATGCCATACAGGTGCAAAAGTGAAGGGCTCCAATTAAAGATATTAAGACAATGTGCATAAATGTGGTGGTTCAGATGATACTTTCCATTTTCAGACCTCAAATGATATGGGATATTGAGGCAGGACTTCCGATTTTTATGGTATACAATTTTAGTTTTTTTCCATATATATGGTTTCATTAATCAGTTAACTAGGCATAGATTTATATCATCTAACTTATATACACGTTGCACAACCTTTCAGCAACCCCGAGCCAGGCAGAACCAGGAAGTGGAAACAGGCAACGTCGAGGAAGATATTAATAGTACCCAAGTGTGAATCAAAGCTTTATGAACGGTTATATTAGCTTCTATCATAGATTGATATTTGTGCATGTTACTTACATTTTTGCCCTTTCCATGTTGCAGCATGTTGACACAAACATTGCTATCAGTGCTGGACCAGACCGGACTGTGATTAATGTGGTAGAAATGTCTCATGCACATGTATCAACCCAAACTCCAGCCAATACAGTGGAGAGAATTCCACCTCATCCACATGGATATAGATTGCAAGAGGTTTGTTTCCATATTAATTTTTCTTATTTTTTTAACAAAATTCTTAAACAGCTTCCTCTCTATAAATATTTTCATTTTTATACCCTGATCAATTTCACAAAATTACTCTTAAATTATTGACAGTTTTGTACTGAATTTAAGGAACGAGGAAGGGCTTCATTGATGACCTCCACCAACAATCAGACACAACTGCAACTCATACAGTTGAACACCGCTCACAAACGAACCAAACAACAGAGACAAGGAGTACACAAGCAACCAGCATTAATGAAGGGCTAAGGGTTGCATACTGGGTGACTGGAATCTCAGGCACAGGGATCATCACAGTCATGGCTGGCTTCCTCGGCAATCAAGCATCAAAGCCAACACATCACTTTCTGTTCATGGGATCTATGTGTTCAATGATGGGCTCCTTCGTCTTAGGCATAATCATATTTATATTCTCCACCATTTTTTCACAGTCTTCTGTGTTAGGAGTGGTTACAAAGATTATTGTGGCCATTACTGTGGCATCCATTGCCATGGCGGTAGGCTTCGGTGCTGCATTCTACTTTGACAAGGCCTAACCATTTTTCACGAGTTGCATCCTACGTTCTTGTGACACGTTTTTCTGGAGGAGAATTTGGAAAAGGATACGAGCTATAATTCGTATTGGACTGTGTTATGAGGAGAATAAGTTGATTTTGGGAGCACAACATGCCATATTGTTTGTTGAGTGACATATATAGGGTCTGTTTGGTTAGAGAGAAAAAGAAAAAAAGTCAAATGAGAAATAAGAAGAAAAGAAAAGGAAAAGAAACGAGATGAGGGAGGGTTGGACTTTTTTTTCATTTTCTTTCTATTTGTGAAAGAATAAAATATAATTAGAATTTTTGTGTGGTCCCAACGAGAGAGAAAAACAATTTTCAGATGTCAAACTTTTCTATCCATCCAAATACTTAAAAAAAAAACTTTGACTTTTCTCACTTTTTCTTTTCCTTTCCTGCTAACCAAACACATCCATAGGGAGTGCTATAGAGGCCAACATAATGTTATAGAAGTTATTATAACCAGATGAACAAAGGTCAAGAGTCCTTGATTGTTGTTTTCATTGATTATGGGTGATGGAATTTTTCTCATGTGTAATATGTTAGAGCATTTATAGATCTATTTATATTCCGGGGAGCATTGAACATACATTTTTCTCCTTGATCTTTACCATAATTATGTGACTTGTCACATCCAAATTAAACATACTTTTTCTTGTCATAACCCAAACTAAATCTAGGATTTAACTCTTCACCTAATTGAATGCGGAAACACCTACGTGGATAATATCCCAACTTGCAAATTATCAAAAAAATATCCCAACTTGCATGGTATGTGTAATCAGCAGGCAGTGTGGCTAAGAAGGTTACCAAAAAAGATAAGGAACAATACACATTTATTTCTTGATAGTCCACCGTGAGTTCGACATTTGCTAGTAGTCAAAATGTGAAGAAACTAGCTAATTGATCATCTTTTAATGAAAGCTTACATGAACATTTTTATCACATTTGGTTTTCATTCCGACTCCTCGCATGCTAAAAATGCCGTGTGTGATGACGATAGAAGCAGCTAGACTGCATTTATTTGCTTACAGATTTGTCAACCAAGTTGTATCTTTCACACCAAGGAATGAGCAGGTGGGTATAGGTTGTGCTGCTGCCTGTGGGAGATCCACTTCCTAGTGCTACGTACATGTAAATTTCCAGTGACAATTCAGCAGCTGCTGAACTGAACAGTACATGCCTATTGCAACAATCTGATCAAACGCCCAAAATATATATATTTCAAGCATTTGCGCGTTAGATTGACGTTCAAACTTGGAATCACATAAACCTCCGTTGCCACATATACCGTGTATGCTATTCATGGAAGAAGAGGCCCAAGGATGCTTCCAGGAAGGTACTGTAGAAAATAAGAGGCAAAATGGATTAACAAAGTTAATAACATGGATTAAAAGCTTTTTTTGCTGCCCAATATCTCTTTCTTTTCCAAATATTTCTATTTTACTTATTGGCGTAATCGTGATGCTCTATACTTCGATTCATCTGTGCATAAGGCTCATGGAACTAGACCTATATGGTTCTTGCAGCCAGGCCGGTATGCATGAGTCCGGATATGCTACTGGTGAAATTTTACCAGCCGTCGATTCGGTGAAATTTTACCAGCCGTCGATCGTACGAATCGACGGCGCACACGGAAAACGGAATCTGATTGTACGGAAAGATGTGTCTTTTGACCAAGCGCATATTATATCTGTGTACACCATTAATTCCGTACAATCGATGGCTGGTGAAGCTTCACCAGCAGATCCGGTTCGGGTCTGTATGTATATATAGCTACAATCAGGTTGTTATTAGAATAATAGAATCTGATTGTAGTTCGTCAACTTCCCCTACCAGCCTGTAAAATGCTCTTGTTCTTTTTTTTCAGATGTATGAGGCAAGATTTGGGTAAATCAACTTTGGAAAAGAAGCGACAATCCACACGTATCTGCACTTTTAGAAAGTATGTCATGCAAAGTTGTACGTCTTTCAGCCAGTTGTCTTTTCTTGACTTTACGTTGCATTTGGTAGGATTCCAAACGCCCACCAAAAATCCTTAATACTCCTTAAATGCTTAATATTCCTTAATCCATTAGTATTAGGAGTCGAGTAATACTAAGGTGAGATTGACAGACGTTGATATAAGAAGACATGATAGATATGTCCATTGGACATAATGACTATTGGAGTTTTTTCCATATTACCTGGCTCCACTTTTCAGATTCCCATATCACTTAGTTTTTCCTATAAAATCACATATGGCCTAGAATCGGCACTTGAAGTACCAGAAATGCCCTTCTTTTATGTTTTTCATTCCATTACTATGCGAAGAAGCGTGTTGTAGAAGACACGAAAAATATAAGGGTTTCGACCGACAATTTCCAACGGCGACTCCACCGATGAGTTCAAGCGGCAATTCCACCAGCAATTTCGAGCTACCCCCTGCAGATTTCGACGATACCTTCGCCTATTTACAACCGATAGGAGTGACGAAGAGTGCGCAAAGGCGGCGATTTGAAGCGGCTACCTACGGGGATTTTGGAGCGTCATCTTGCTGACTTTCCCCCGCGGCTCCCTGCGCCTTCCTGCAACCGGCAAAGTGACCGAATGACTCATTTGAGGCGTTTTCTGGCTATGGTTTACGGTGAGGAACACTGAAAAAGTCTCCTAATAGGAAATACACACAACTACACCCCAGTAAGTTACAACAATTCATAGTGATTTTTGTTTCAGAAGCTCTGAGTTTTGGATTTGTAATTTTGATGATGAAATATACAGTCGTGTCACATTTAGTCGTGTACTCGAGACACGACACATTGAGGAAATTATTGAAAAGTTTAGCATTGGCAAAATGAAGATGGTAGAGGATGACATGGCGAGAATGATCATCCGCCTTATCTTCTCCACGGTGTTGTTTCCACACAGCACTAGAGCGCTGCTGCCCTGTTTGTACCGTTATATAGAAGACCTCCCAAGATTGAGCTCATACAATTGGGCGGGGGCTATCCATAAGATGTTGCTTTCTGGTATAACCCACACCAGACAAGTGGGTGTCAGATCCGAAGGAGGGTCACGGGGCGGTGGATACCTAAACGGCGCCTCATATGTCACTCAGCTATTTAGCATTTTTATGTTTTTAGTGTCTTCAAAAGACATGACACGACAACGCTAAGTGTCATCTCTTCTGCAACATAACTTTATATATAGTCGTGTACTAAAATGCGACTAAGTATATAGTCGTGCTGCAGAATACAAGACCAAATTTATAGTCATGTACTATTATAGTCGACTATAATAGTACACGACTTGCCTGTATCCACGCCTTTTACTAATATTTTCATCTACTTACTATGCAGATTTGGTTTTTTTAGCACAAGACAATCTTCCATGCTTCTGTGCTCCCTACCAATCCACGGGTGAAAAGGTGGCCAGGAAGTGGGGCCCTAATTATGAAGGTCAAGAAGGGTGCACAGAAGAAGCACCGTATGACGGACTACTGGAAGGGGGTGTTTGATAATCTCCAGGTATGGGAAGAAGTCGTCGATGTAATCTTCCCCCTGACAGAGTGGCATGCCTACTTTCATCTCCCTCTGTGGCCCCTTTTCCTAGGCGACAAAAGACGGAGAGGCAGGAAATGAAGAGAACTCTCATTCACGATTCCCCCTCTTCCTCGAGGACAGCCACTCAGTCAAATGCAATGGGGCGATTGGAGGGTTCGCTTCAGGGCATAAAGTCATTAATTGAGATCGGCATGTCTTCGTATGGCAAGATGGTAAGGAGTGTCGGACCTCTGCGAGAGGTTCTTCACTTTATCAAGGCATCTGCCGCCACAGCGTCAATGCTGTTAGAGGGTGAGAACATTGAGGGTCCCAGGGAGGAGAAGATTGAGGTGCCGAAGAAGGAGACGAAGCAATCAAAGAAGAAGGAGAAGATGAAGAAGTCATCGTGTGGGCTTTTATTGATGTGGTAGTTCGAACGTTGCTTTACATTGCCAAACTTGGAATGTGGAATATTGAGGCAAGGCTCCTTCTCTGCATTGTGAAAAAGAAGTATATTTCCTATTGTAGAAGAACAAGATGACTCTCATTTGGCTTATATGAGGCCAATTTAAACCGTAATCATTATATCTTGATTTAATGGCCACAAGGGTGAGTGTTGGTTCACACTCACCTACCCACTGAATTGAAACCCATCGTCGGATCGGAATCCAACGGCCAAAAAAACTTTTCTCATACCCTAATATAAGAGCGATCTCATATAAATCATGAAAAAAGTTTCAATGAGACCAGTCACATTTAGCTTATATGTACCCAGTCTAAGTCACAGCCATTGGATTAAGATCCGACGACAAAATGGATAAGCATACGTCTGCTCGGAGCACCATCTGATCAAAATCCAATGGCTGAAAGGGGTGGTCTCATGCCTCTTATATGAGACTGATCTCATATAAATGCGTCATCTAATCAATGTGCCCTTGTTGCTTGCAACCATCATACTCCATCTTAATCAATGTTGCAACATGTTGATCGCCGAAATATTGCTACCACTGGACCAGAACAGACTGTGAATGGTGGTGGGCTTCGGAGCTGCTTTCGACTTTGACAAGGCTTAGCTATTTTTCACAAACTAGAGAGAGGGTAAACTGATTCTGGGAGAGCAGGATTTCCCATATTGTTGCTACATTATGATTTGTCCATTTTTAGGCCACTATAATACTGAGCCCTTGATTTTTTGTTTCTTAATTATTACAGCTGATGTACATATCTAGATCCTTGTACATCCACAGAAAGATCTAAAAACAGAACATCTTTAATTGTCTAAGGTTATGGCCTTTAATTAGCCCACCATTGGGCTTAATTGTCCTTCTAATTTCATTATCATCCAAACCGAAATAGTAAATTCTACATTAATGCTTCCTTCAATGATGCAGGCACAATGGCAACTGACAAAAATAGGTAAGAGAAACAGAAGCTGTGAAATTCTACTAACTACATTCATTCCTTGCAAATTAGATATTTACAAGAAAAAATTATTACAATACAAAAAAAAAATTAAAAAAATGAACACATCAGCCAAGAGCAAATACATAAGAGAAAAATAAGTACATTTCTCTTTTGTGTCTCAAATTATTCAAGTAAGCATTGTAGCCGTTTGGCCACGGATGGACCTGATTGAAGCTTCTCGTCCTTTGCTAGCCTCTCAACTAGCCCCTTGGGGATGAGGCATTTCTCTTTTTCATAGAGCTTCTCTTGAATTCAACACTTAAAAGGCTCCTTCTCCTTCATCTCCTATAAAAACAAAAAAGAAAAAAGAACAGAGAATTCTTTATTCTCAACCCAATCAGGGGAAAAATTTAAAAATAAAGATGTAAATCCATTGAACTGAATCTATTATGGCATATTGATGATTAATTTACACCTAGTTATGTTTTCAGATAAAATTGAAGTATTTACCTTTATGGGACAACCCATAAGCTGAAGAATCCCAACCTGGGCCTTGATAAGCATAAAATATACATATTTATATGCCTTATTTACCTATATGTTAGTGGAGTTTTTATAATAAAACATGAATAAAATGGGTTATTTGTGATTAGGGTAGTAATTAGGCGATTAATAATTAAATTACTTTAATTAACTATTTTAGATGCATTAAAGAATTTAAGGAATCATATTTTTATTATGTGTCTAATTTTAGTTTGATTTTGTTATTGCAGGTTTAAAAATGTGAATTGCATATCAGTAGCAGACGAGCGCATTAGACGTGTTTTGAAATGCCAAAGTGACACAAGAGCTGATATCACGCGTATTGAAGAATCTGGACCATTGATGAGCTACTTAAGAGAAGATGGGCGCGAAATTGAAGTACAGACGTGCAGATTCGATTCGGCGGTGGAGATCGTTACGATGGGTTTTATTTGATTAAAAGAAAAAAAAAAGAGAAAAGGATGAAAATCGGCTGGTCCGGTTTGGGTCAATGAAAAAAAGAAAATAAAAAAACCAGAGCCACTGTCGACTGCTTGTCACCGCCGTCTCTTGCCTATCAGCCCGCCGGAGCTCGCATGCCGGGGTCTTTACGGCGGAATGGCGGGCAACGAGATTCACGGCTGAGGGACTGTGCAGGCTCTGGTTTTCCGGCGGCTACAGAAGCGGCGGAACAGCTGAGCTCGACTGTGGAAATGGAGCAGAAGGCGACGACTGAAGAGGACGGCTGTGGGAGCTCGACGGCGGCTTTGATTTCACAGCGGATTTGGAAATAGAACTGAAGCGTGCTCGATTGGGACTTTCTGAAAACAGAGTCGTGCTTCGTTTCGCGGCGGATTTGGGTTCATCCAAATCAGAAATCGAAGGGTTTAGGACTCTCATCTCGAAGTCTATAAAAGCCGGTGATTTGAGAGGATTAAGGACGGATTTTTGGGGCGAAAAAGGACTGGTTTTTGGGCTGTTTTGAAAAAAAAAACAGAGCTTCATTTTGAGAAGTTTGGGTCGTGTTTTTTTGGTGATTTCGGTGTGATTTCGGCCGGAAATCAAGAAGAAAGAAGAGGAGAATCGATTGAGGGAAGAAAAGTGAAGATTTTGGACTGTTTTGCTTCGATGAACAGTACTGCTACAGTACTTGCAAATACTACAGTGATTTCGGGCTGTTGGGGAAGATGAACAGTGCTCGGTGAATAGTGTTTCTGTGGTGAACAGTGTTTTGCTACAGTAATTCTGTAAACAGTACCCCGTGAATAATAAAACTACTACAGTGTTTCCCGATCCAATTTCTTCCAAATCTGATTTTTTTCTTGAATATGAACAGCTAAATCTTTTGTCAAAGATAGAGGTGATATTATTTGATTAGTATTTTTACGTCTATAAAGAAATGCTTAATGCTTATTTGATTGAATGCGATATTTTGATAAAGTCATAATCTATACAATTATTTGATTTGTCGTTAGCGTAAGGTACGGCGAATGCTTATAATTCCCTGTGATTAGTAGACTATGCTTGTTAATGATAAATTTTCAATCGATATTTTTATGTTAATGGATATGATGAATGTGAATGAAATATCTTCTGATTAGGTCAA
>CM077512.1:7884192-7886692 GCA_039654745.1 Houttuynia cordata
GGGCCAGAGCCACGTGGACACAGCGCCCTAGACACTGTGCACGTGGTTGGCATGTGAATATTTGGTTAGGGGAGAGAGAATCAAGGAGAAGAGGGAATTTCAAATTCTTTCCAAATCCGGTTTTGAAAAGGATTAAATATCTAGTCCAAAATCCGGTTTTAATGTAAATAGATTTGATATCCTTTTTATTTAGAAATTAAGGAATCTAGAAGATGAGGTTTTGGACGTGTTTAGTGGGATATTCTTGATGATGTGGCCTTCAATTTTGGGCACGAATTAGGGGCTAAACCAAAGAGATTGGGAATTTTGAATTTAATTCCAAAAACCGATTTGATTTTGGGGGGAAATTGAGATTCCTTAAATTTAGCATTTAGAAATTAAATGGGAAGATTGTGAACGTGAATAGTGGCCATGGGATGAGGTTGTGCCATGTGGCATGAGTGAGATCATGCTTGGAGTAAAATTAGGGAGGTTACACCCATAATTGGTAACCGATCCCATTAGTAATTCTCTACAATTTAGAGGTTGTAACCGACCTAGATTCTAGGGATCTGAATTGGAGTGATAAGGCAAGAACGTTGGAGCTTATTCACGCCATTTGAAGGAATGGATATCAGCCTTTAAATGAGATTTGATCTAAGGTGAGAAATTAGCCTAACTGAGAAAGTTGCCTAAGTGGAGAAATTAGGGTTTTAAACCATCCTATTTGAGGGGAAACCCTAACTGAAGATGAGAAATTATGGGAGACCACGTCCTTGACATGGATTGTGGGATGATATGGAGTGAATCCAGGACGTTGGATGGAATTTAATCAAAGGTGGAGATTTAACCTAAGGGACTAGGTTTTTACTATTTAAACACCCTAAATTAGTGGCCGACAACCCTTTTAGAATACCTTGGGAGTCGTGCCAGCCTTGGAGCAAGGTGGTCAGTAACCCTATTGTGCGTCCAAAGGGCTTTTCCATCGTTTTGAGCGCTCATTTGTGGAGATACGCGAAGGAAAGGGGTGATACACGTGGAACCGGGTAACACGCATTTAATCGCGGTTTTCGTCAAAGAGGTAGGATGTGTTTTCCCTAATCCTCTCATATTTTTTTGAGATAAATCTATTTGATTTATGAGTATTGAATTCTCTGATATTGTGAATCCCATGATGTCGTGGTATGAGTATTAAAAATCAAATTTTTATATGCATGATGAGTACACGTATGAATTATACTATTCCTTGATGTGTAAATCGTTGTGCAATGGCCTAGGTACGTAATTTCATTTCTATTCCAGTATTCCAATGATCGATTATGTACTCAAATGGCTGCTGGTATTTTCTGTCTAGTCATGGTTGTCTTGATGTTTGATATTATCGATTGATATTGAGTTATCGGTTGTCAATTAGGGTGTGTACATAATATATGTCGATGGAGTATACTTATAATCACTGATTCATAGAAGATCAAATTCATATTTTTACTGATTGGTGGAAAGATCATGTCTTTTTGAAGTCGACAGCATCCTATTCCATTTTCTGTCCCATATTAGAAGTCTTAATTGGGGTTTATGGAAATTAATCATAATTGGTTATAATATCAACTGTCGGGTTGCTATTTGTTCTAAAGTCAGAAACTTTACCTACTGATATGATTATATAAGTATCATTAGAGGACGGGATAATTATTATTATATCATGGATAAGTGAGTATTAGCATATAAGTATCATATTATGAAGGTTAATCGAGGTTAATTAGCCTCGGCCAGTATTTTTCCTGCACAGACAGACTGCAGTGTTAAATGTGTAACTAATTTTATAAAACTCGGAAAAATGTGTTTTTGGTTGGGTTAGATTGTAGACTCTTGGGAGAATCTACAGTAAAATTTTCAGGACCAGATTCGAACTGTAAAAATTACTGTGAGACTCGAAATTGTGCTGTTGTGCAGAAAATAGGGCAGTGAACCGGGGTATGCTTAATATTACTTGGGATCATATGACTATATAAAGATATAGATAAGTTACTACCTGAATAAAAATAAGAAGGACTTGGGTGGTAATTGGGGCAGAGAGTGTAATCTTCTGAAATTGCGTAGTCAAGTGGAGTCAAGCTAAATTGAGTCGAGCTTACGTGTTAAACTACCTTACCGATTGATGTGTCTCAAGAAATCTGATTAGGGTTGTATTCTCAAACCCTAATTATCGTGACCATTCGAGTCATTTGAGTTTAGAGTTAGACCTGGAAATTCTTATCTATGGCCTTGCACAACGAAAATTATTAGATCAGTAAGGTTACTATTATACCCCTATAGTTGGGTCAAGCGTGGAAGATGAGTTGTTTCAGTTACTCCTTAATGACTCAGATTCTGATGAAGAGTATTGATTCTTTTTATTGAATTGTTAACTCCTTGGGATATTGAAATCTCAATGGTGTTCTATGGGAGTCCATTCTTGAATATTGAGAATTTTCCATTGATTTTAATACAGCTCCTGTTGCTGTCAGATTATTTTCAATTC
>CM077512.1:7891692-8015582 GCA_039654745.1 Houttuynia cordata
CTAAGGTTATGGCCTTTAATTAGCCCACCATTGGGCTTAATTGTCCTTCTAATTTCATTATCATCCAAACCGAAATAGTAAATTCTACATTAATGCTTCCTTCAATAATGCAGGCACAATGGCAACTGACAAAAATAGGTAAGAGAAACAGAAGCTGTGAAATTCTACTAACTACATTCATTCCTTGCAAATTAGATATTTACAAGAAAAAATTATTACAATACAAAAATAAAAATTAAAAAAATGAACACATCAGCCAAGAGCAATTACATAAGAGAAAAATAAGTACATTTCTCTTTTGTGTCTCAAATTATTCAAGTAAGCATTGTAGCTGTTTGGCCACGGATGGACTTGATTGAAGCTTCTCGTCCTTTGCTAGCCTCTCAACTAGCCCCTTGGGGATGAGGCATTTCTCTTTTTCATAGAGCTTCTCTTGAATCTTGGAAGAGCTCAACAGAGGATGCAGACCTTCAACACTTAAAGGCTCCTTCTCCTTCATCTCCTATAAAAACAAAAAAGAAAAAAGAACAGAGAATTCTTTATTCTCAACCCAATCAGGGGAAAAATTTAAAAATAAAGATGTAAATCCATTGAACTGAATCTATTATGGCATATTGATGATTAATTTACACCAAGTTATGTTTTCAGATAAGATTGAATTATTTACCTTTATGGGACGACCCATAATCTGAAGAATCCCAACCTGGGCCTGCATGAATTTTACATATTTGGAAGCAGCCATTAGCATCTCAGCAGTGTTCATGTTCTTCCCTCCAGGAATAAGCTTCCCAAGTTGCTGAGTCTTGTCACTGATCTTCTTCCTCCTCTGCCTGGCCGCCACGCTTTGCGGCGACAAGCTGCACTCATTTGACTTCTGTCCTCCGTCGAATTTGCCCGTGTGGAAGTTCATCGGCTGCTGCAGTGCGGGAAGAGAATATGAAAGTTCAGGCAACATTTGTTGGCTGAGAATAGGTAATTGCTCAGAATTGAAGGCATACTCAGAAGAACAGAGGCAATGTTCCTCTGTTTTGAGCCTTTTCGGGAAATTGAAGCAGTCGAACTCATCAGATGCATTCTTTTCAGCAGATATTGGCAGAACCGATTCAGAGGAAGAAAAGTATGGAAGTGATTGTGAGATGGGCTGGACTTGAATTTGATCATCAGCCTCCCAGAAGGCTTCATCAAGCAAGGAGTTCACATTTTGATAGTCATCAAAGAAACAGAGGAGGTCACTTGGCCAATCTGGTTGGCTCAAGTTGGCTGTCTCCTGACTGAGATGTTGGTAAGGATTGAAACTAGCACAGCAACTCAAAGCCATCAAGACAAGAATCTGAAACAAGAAAAACACATAACTGTAAGTACAGAACTTAGCATAATCTGAACATAATTAAGAGCCTAATCATGCTAAATCAATCACTGAGTGGACTAGAACAAGAAGAAGACAAAGAAATGGTATAAATTGGGATGTATCTATGTGGAAGACAAAGATCTAGAAGGAGAATCTGTGTTAAGATATTGAAAAAAGGGGAAGACATCTGAAGACTGGAAAGTACCTGAAAAGACCACGATCTGAATGTGTTCTTGTGTTGTTTGTTGAGGTGGGGGCCCAAAGCAATATATAGGTTGGGGCACGGAGGGGTGGGGCCCGGGGGAGTGAGGGTGGGACGGTTAGGGTAACCCTAATCAGCCGGATTAGTGGATTAATCATGGTTCATTTAACTAATCCCGGGCTTTTCTCTTGAAGGGACCGTTATGTAGAAGTAGTTAATGACAAGTAAATGGCTTCAGTGGTTGAAATAATTACATAAATGGTCTCTCCTTTATGTGGTGGTGCGTCAGGGATATATTAGGCAGAGGATTTTCATGTCTGATTACTTAAGAACTTTTTTTTTGCAACTTGGCATTTTCAATAAAGAGTTGGTATGAATTAAACACAAAAAATAGAAAGTTAGTGATTTAGATTAATAAGAAAGAAATTGTAGTATATGAAAAGGTTACTGTGATATCATGGTACCAAAAATGAAGAAATTATTGATACCCGGACAATGTTAAAAATGTCATACATTATCATGTGGTAAAAGCGTAGCATACTTGTATAGAGAAAAACAGAACATAATGCTTGATTTTAATGCATTATAATTTGGATTCATGTGCATAAAAGGTACAAATACTTCTGTAGGTTTAAAAAATGGGGTTTAACTTGGTACATATAGAGAATGACTAAAGTATCTTATTTAGTACTCTGATATTAGAAAATGGGCATTTGATTTTTGGCAATGGGTCTAAAGACTCTAAACCATAATTGCTGTTTGGGTAAAATAAAAAGGCAAAAAATGGGCTCAAGTGGTCTATTGGATATTTAATTTTCCTATTAAAGGGCTGATTAAGTTAAGCTGCAATGGCCCAATTAAGTTCTCATTAATCCACATTCATTGACTAGATTTTTCATTTTTCTGTTAAAGGGCAAATTAGATTGAGCTACGATGGGCCAATTAAGCTCCCTTTAATCCATAGATACAGGAGTTAATGGTTATTATGGGCCTGATGTCTAAGGAGTTGCTCAAAATTGTGACGGTTGCAGGCAGCCCAAAGCTCATGACACTAATCCACCACAAATATTAATTAAGCATTGGTGCAATTCGTAATTACATGATTATGGGCCCAATTAGGAAGGGTAATTTCGTCAGAATAATCCATTTTCTGAGTTTTTCTTGAATGCTACGCCACCGTAAGCTTTGGCAACGCCGTTACGTCTGTTCCGTCGCCTATGCCCCTGGCCCCGGCCCAGTCTACTCCCTCTGCTGCCCCTTGATTCTTCCATGTGTCATCATCTAAGCCGTCGAATCTCATGGCAGTTAATTTTCCCGCGAAAACTGCTGCTCCGTTTCTTCATTTTGGTTTATTTATGTGGTAGACCCTAGGTTTTGTAGTTTTTGAGAATAAGCCACAGATATTTATACTCCCTTCATTCCATATAAATAGTCCAATTTGGTTTTTCAAAATGCGATATAGGACTATTAATATGGAGCGGAAAAGCTTTAGTACTTATTTTTCTCACAAATGAGGTTCCAGGTTTGGGCCTTGGAATAGGTTAGTACTTTGGTCTTTTTGGCTAACCTAATTAAGATCCTAGGCCCAGGATCTTATAAATGGTTTTGTCTAAGACCCATTAAAACACTTCTTCTTGGATATTAAGGTTGGTTAGGATTTAGGCATACGATGTAACGATACAGTTCAATTATGCAAGATAGCTCTCTTCACATGCTTCCTTTTTATTTTATTTTATTTTAAAATGAGCAATGAAAAATGTAGCTCTAAATTTATTTTTCCTGCTTTGAACAGGCTCTTTTCTTGGCGTATAATACATGCTGCTTTGACACAAGGAAAAAAATAAAACAACTCAAATTTGCAACTCCAAATCAACATTCTTGCTCAATTTTTTCGTTTAAAGATTGCTTGACGTGCAACCAAATGCCAAAAAGCCCAATATTTTTTTTCACCACAAAAATCCCATGAATTGGTTTATATGTAAAAATGCCTTGTTCCTGTTTAAGCTAACATGAGCATGGTTGGAATCCTAAATTATGCTCATTATAAAATAATTAAATTACTCTATAATCTATTACATATTGAAAAAAAACTACTCTATTGTTCTTGAAGCTCAACCAAGCACGAATGGCTCTATTGAGAAATATATTGATTTTTATTGATTGTAGAAACCGCACCTAAGAGACTCTACTGGGGTAGAAGAGGTTCAAAATCCACTTAACTGAGCCAGATGGTCTAATATGAGACGATCTTTCTCATCCGATGGAACTACTAAAAAGGGACGGAGTATCATAGTTATTTTTAAGAAGCCAACAACTAGAACAATAAACTCTCGAGAACAACCCCAATCCAAGAAGCACATGAATTGCTTCTATATATGCATGACAACTCATTTGAGAATTTAGGTATTCCTTACTGAAGAAAAACTAACAGATCTGATTTCTAGGTGGTAATTTAAATAGTCCCACTCTTTTCCTTGAAAAAAAATCCTACTACTCGAAACAAAAATTTGCATTTTTGTTAAGGGAAGCAGTGATTTATGAATCAAAGCCGGCTTTTTTTTTCGTTCTTTATCTTGAAAGTTGTTCATCGATCTTCAATTTTCCTGCAACTAAGGTACTTAGGGTAGGATTTATTTTGATAGCAATTCACCGTAGTGTTAAGTCTCTTTTTGTAAGAGTCTAGATCTATTACGTCTTCTTGATTAGGGTTATTAGTCAATTAATAATAGGTTAATCTTGGCCATTGATTATGTTAGGTTGTTTATTTTCATTAAGCACTATGGGCCCACTAGGGCTAGACTATGTAAGAGGGCATCCTTGCCCAGTTGGACTAAGAAGATTGAAACCCTAATTCTCATATCCTCTTCTCCTCTCTGCATCTTGCCGCCGGCCATTGTGTGTCCTCCGAGGTTGCACAACACTGGTATCAGAGCACTCAAATCCTTTTTTCCGTTGTCATGGCTAAGAAGAAGGCAACGAAGGTCCATGAAGGCCCCTCGAACCGCCCCTACCTCCGCCATGGATTCGGCTATGCTACAGGCCATCACGGAGGTGCATTCCCTGTGCCTCAGCTACCAGACAATCCTTGAGCGTCTGCCAGTGCCTGCATCACCATCCTTCGACATGGGCACTCAACATCCTTCAGCGCTGCAGGGCGATTCATCAGCCACAGCACAAGGCTCTCCTTAGCCGCAACCTCGTGTCTCCCCTGCATCCGCGATGTTTGGAATTGCCTCCCTTTGGTACTACTTCCGGCCCTACGATTCAGGATGGCTTCAACGACTTTGGCATAGGTATTTACCATTCCCCCATTAACTATACATCTGGAAGACATTCGGTTGAGCCCGACTGGCTTTTCTCCAATTTCCCAAGTATGGGGGTGATGAGAGTCCTATTGGCTGGATTTATCAGGCAAACAAGTTCTTTGATGATCATGGCACTACTTCTGACATAGATAAATTGCGTATTGCTGCCTTCCATTTGATGGGGGGCGCACTTGTGTGGTTTCAATATTTTGAGTGCGACCTTCCCCAACCTACATGAGATGACTTTATTAATGATCTTTGTGTTCAATTTGGGCCGAACGAGTATGCTGATTTTGATGAACTCTTGGCTGCCCTACGCCAGACATCCACTATGCGCGTATCACCAAGAGTTTATGCGAATTGCCAATTGTCTGCCCAATTAGGACCAAGCAGCATTGGTGGGCGCCATCATGAATGTCCTCAGGGCAGATATTGCTGATGAGATTCGTCAGTTCTGGCCGAAATCTATGCGGGAGATTTTAGGGCATGCACGTGTGGAGGAAGAACGGTTGAACCGCCAGCATCGTGGGGTGCAACCCTTCTCTCGTCCCCCTATGGTGCCTCCACCCAACCGACCACCTACCTTATCGACTGTTCCTCCTTGGGCAGGGCCACCAGCGGGGTTTCCTAACATTCCTTCTATCTGTGACTTTCTCAGGCTCAGATGGATGAGAAGTGTGCAAAAGGGCTCTGCTTTATCTATGATGAATGCTACATCCCGGGGCACCGATGTCGCACACCACCCACTGCCTTTATTTTGGAGGAGTCTTGTCCTGAGGGGGATGATACCACCGGTCCACCAGCAGATGCCGACTACGAGGATGACGCACCCAAGATTTCATTCCATGCCTTTTTAGGGGCATACACACCACACACGATATGCGTGCAAGGTCAATTGAAACGCTAACCTATAGCTATTTTGATTGATAGTGGGAGTAACCACAACTTCATTAATGATAAGGTTGCGCAACGATTGGGTTGCCATATTGCCCAATCATGTGCCTTTGATGTTCTCATTGGCGATGACACCCACATGCGCAGTTGTGGTTTATGTCCACGTGTTCCTCTTCATATTCAAGGCTATGAGTTTATTGTTGACCTCCACTTATTACCTACTAAGGGGGCTGATATCGATTTGGGGGTTCAATGGCTCCAAGAACTTGGTGATGTTGTCTAGAATTTCAAAGATTTAGTAATGTCATTTAGCACTGATGCACAACGGGTCCAACTTCAGGGTTCCAACCCCGGCACTCCGGCACAAGCAATATGGTCTTTGTTCCTGTATTCTTATCAGGGACTTATGCTTCAGATGATGATGGACCCACCCACAATTCAAGATGCCTTTCCTGCTGATTTGATGGCTCTCCTTGATGAGCACGTTGCTCTCTTTTGGGAACCATCAGGGTTGCCGCCGCAGCGAGGGCACGATCATCAGACCCCTATTCTTCCAGGGTTGAGCCCCGTGAATGTCTGTCCCTATCATTACCCTTATGTGTAAAAGGCAGAGATTGAATGTCTTGTGGCTAAGATGCAGGTATCATTCGACCCAGTCGTAGTTCTTATTCATCTCCAGTATTATTGGTGCGAAAAAAAGATGGCACATGGAGGTTTTGCGTGGACTATCAGCTTTAAATGTCATTACTCTAAAATATAAATATCCCATTCCAGTTATTGAGGAGCTCCTTGATGAGTTATCAGGTGCTCACTAGGATGCGTCCAGCCGATGTTCACAAAATAGCCTTCTGTAATCATGATGGCTACTTTGAATTCCTTGTCATGCAGTTCGGCTTGACCAATGCACCGGCCACATTTCAAAGTCTAATGAATGATATCTTTCAACCATTCTTACGTCAATTTATTCTAATTTTCTTTGATGATATTTTGGTGTACAGCTCCTCTTGGTAAAGTCATCTTTGTCACCTCCGGACAGTGTTTGGCATTTTGGCGGCTCACTCTCTTTGGTTAAAGTGCTCGAAGTGATCTTTTGGCTGCAATCAAGTGGATTATTTGGGTCATATAATTTCAGCCAAGAGGGTCTCTACTGATCCAACCAAAGAGGAAGCTATGATTGATGGGCCAGTTCCTAAGTCACCAAAGGCCTTGCACAGTTTTCTGGAGTTGTTCGGGTATTACAGGCGCTTTATTGTACATTATAGCACCCTGACTGCTCCACTCACTGCTCTACTCAAGACCGGGGCTTTTCAATGGAGTTCTATGGCACAGACGTCATTTGATGCATTAAAGCAAGCAATGTCTACAGCGCCAGTGCTGGCCTTACCCTATTTTTTCCAGCCCTTTGTGTTGAAGACAGATGCTTCAGATACAGGGTTGGGCACAGTTTTCCTTTAGGCGGAGCGGCCCATTGCTTTCTTTAGCTAGGCATTCTCTGGCCGTTCCCTCCGTCTGTCAGCATATGAACGGGAGATGCTTGTCATTGTTCACGCCGTCTCCAAATGGAGCCCATATTTGTTGGGGTGGCACTTTACCATCCAGAAAGACGATCGTTTAAAATTAAACCCTTGCAAGTGCACAACGCAATTGTGTACTACAACGAGTATTGAAGGGTTGTCGAACCTCAGGGACGGTTAAATAATTTACCAAATTCAAGAGAAAGTTGTAGTTTTTAATTACTCTAAGGAAAGCGATGAACTTTAGCTAATTTAATTGAGATTTAATCAATATGTGGAAGAGACCAAGGCTTCGAATCCACCATAGTAAACTAGTGTATCGTTTCTCTCTCTCTCTCTCGCTTTTGAATAAAGATTTCCAATTAGCTAGCATATTCCTCTCGGACATACACTTGTCAATTTAAAATATAGTGCTCTCCTCTCGGACGTAACACATAAAACGATTAAAATATAGAATTGTGATCTATCTCTCTCGAGTATAAACCAATGAAACTTTATTAGTATATAACACTTCAGATTACTCACGTTCCTCTCGGACACGCAAGTGCTCTTTCAGATTGAAATCTAATTAATTCACTCTTGTTTCTCTCAAGTACAAAGAACAAACTTCAATGAATTAACTTTAATTGCATAATAAAGAGTCATACACCAACAAGAGTAAAACATAATATGAGAGAAAAGAAACTATACAACTAGTCAATTCGGCTTCATCTACGCCTTGGAAAAGAGTTTAGCCTTGCATTGAAAGAGAATCCATCATCATATTCTTCATCTTCTTCTTCTCCTTCTCTCCTTTGCTCTAGCCTCCAAAATAGCTTTAGATCCTCTAAAACATTCTCCCTTAAGGCCTATTTATATGTTTGAAGAGAATCCTCGATATCCCCTTCCAAATCCGAGTCAAAATATGTTAAAGCATTTATAGATCTATTTATATTCCTGGGAGCATCTGAACATACATTTTTCTCCTTGATCTTTACGATAATTATGTGACTTGTTACATCCAAATTAAACATACTTTTTCATGTCATAATCCAAACTAACTAGCTAATTGATATTTAGATAATTAAAGCTATATATTTGAAAGAATTGGTTGTAGACTTCTTGGCCATCTTTTAATGAAAGCTTACATGAACATTTTCATCACATTTGGTTTTCATTCCGACTCCTCACATGCTAAAAATGCAGTGTGTGATGACAATAGAAACAGCTAGACTGCTTTATTTGCACACAGCTTTGTCAACCATGTTGTATCTTTCACACCAAGGAATGAGCAGGTAGGTATAGGTTGTGCATCCTGCCTGTGGGAGACCCACTTCCTAGTGCTACGTGCATGTAACTTTCCAGTGATAATTCAGCCGGTGCTGAACAGTACATCAAACGCCCCAAAATATATATATATATATATATAGAGAGAGAGAGAGAGAACGGTTTACATGAGATTGTTTTTATATAATGAGCATGAGGCCAATCTTTTAGGCCATTAGATTCCGATCTGATGGTGGATATCAAATTAGTGAGTAGGTGAGTGTGTCACATCCGGTGAGTTTCATGTAACTATCTGTAGCCATCAGATCAAGATCCAACGGCTACTAATAGAATTGGCCTCATGTAAGCTATATGAGAGCGATGCCATTTACACTTTTTCCATATCACCCGACTCCCCCGTCGCCCCTTCTCCGCCGTCCTCAACTCCCCCATCGCCCCTCCTCCCCTCTTCACCCTCCTCCCCCGTCGCCGCCTCCTCACCCTCCTCCAGAATCGGCCTGGCAGCTGGGCCTCTTCTCTGAGGATTTTGGTGGGGGCACCTACGCCATCGAGCGGAGGATTTTGGTAGGGCTATGACTTCTGAGGCTGTATTCGACAATGGTTGGTTTTCCTCTTTGGATTTGTAGAATCGATCGATCACTGAGTTCATGCTGATAATTACAATGATTAGTGCTAAACAGATAATCAGCATGCTAAATAAATGTATAGACTTTCTTAAAAAGCACAGTTTTATAGCTACGCTGTAGTTTTATCTTTTTCGTCAACTAGAGCTTAATAATTAATAATTATAAGTGACTGATTTCATGTGAGCCACTTGAAGACATATTAGTAGGGAGGAGATAGAGTACTGTGAAAGAAATGATGTCTTGTTGATTTTCCAAATTATCAATTTTGAAAGGTTTTACCATTAGCTAGAAATATATCTAATCATTACTTTCAACTAGATTATGGGGTAGGAGATGTCTCTAAAAGGATCTTAGTTTATGCTTGGTGTATGCCAGTATGATTGCTTGAATTACTTGGGATGTCTGGCTTGTGTGTGCATGTCTTGTATGGGGTGAATTCCAATAGGCTGGCTTATGTGTGCATGTCTTGTATGGGGTGAATTCCAATAGACTGGCTTGTGTGTGCATGTCTTGTATTGTTCCTTTTTTTTCTTGGAGTTAGCTTAGATTGATGTTGTCCAAACCTTGATCTATTGTAATCCTATATATTTAATAATTTTGCATAAACAGGATGCACCATAGGGGTTCTAAAATTGAAAGATTGAGTAGGTTCTGAGGTTTTAGTGGATAGTTCCTGTGTAGCTTTATAAAGATTGAGTTATTAATATACAACTTACACTAGATGCGACTAATGGTGAAAATGTAGGGTTAAAAGAGGTAGAAAAATATTGTAATACAGGTCAGGATTATCACATGTTTATAGTGTGCAGCATATGGGAAAAATATAGCAGTATGGCAGGTACTTTGTTATTCCTTGATTGTGTATGTTTGTGATTATGCTTGCACTGGGGAATATGTGTATGACTGTGCTTAATGATGCCAATTATATTTATTAAAATTTGTCTTTATGGTAAAGGTTTGATTGATCGGTTGTTAAATGGATGCTGCAAATAGATGTGAAGAATCTATAATGGGTTTAGATGACAATGAAGAAAATGCATTTCATGAGAGTAATATGGGTGAGGACCACACTGATATGAGGATGGTACCATGTGAGGGGATGGAGTTTTCGTCTAAGGAGGAGGCATATGGATTTTATAATGCATATGCAAAAGTAAGAGGTTTTGGCATTAGAAAAATCTCATCAATTAGATCACAAAAGAGTAGAGTAATTTTCAAAAAGGTATTTGTGTGTGAAAAAGAAGGATCTAAGAGAACAAATGATCCTCGGGAAGCAGGAAAAGAGGTTAAACGTCGTGCTGATAGTCGAGAGCAATGTAAGGCCCGTATGGTTATTAAAACAGATGGAAAGGAAAAATGGGTAGTGGTGAATTTTCAAGACATACATTCACATTCACTTGCAATTCCATCCAAAGTAGGAATGATCCGATTGCATAAAAAACTTACGTCAACTTCAAAAGAGTTGATAAGTGCATTTCATGAATGCGGAATAGGCCCTTCGAGAATTGCAAGGGTATTAAATGTTACATGTGGTAGTGTGAATAACATGTGCATCTCCTCTCAAGATTGTAGAAACCATTTAGGGAAAGCACGCCAGAATAATGTTGGCCAACAATGTATGTGGGTTGTTGAATATTTCCAACGTAAGCATGCTGTTGAAGATAGTTTCTTTTCTGCAATGGAGGTTAATGAGAATAATCAATTGCGAAGTATTTTTTGGGCAGATTATAGATCAAGGTGGATCTATATGCAGTTTGGTGATGTTATTGTATTTGATGTGACATATAGGACAAACTCATTCAATATGTCATTTGCACCAATAGTTGGGGTTAATCATCATCGACAATCTATTTTGTTTGGGTGTGCCTTACTTGCAGATGAAACAGAGGAGACTTTCACGTGGGTGTTTAAAACATTCTTAAAATGTATGTGGGATAAGATGCCACAAGGGATTATCACAGACCAAGATGTGGCAATGAGAAAGGCAATTGCAGCAGTCTTCCCTGGTTGCATACATCGATTTTGTTCATGGCACATTGGAAGGAATGCACTTATACATCTAAATTAATTGAAAGCCAAAAATATGGAGTTCAATGATGATTACAATAAATTGGTATACAGTGATAACACTAATGAATGTGAAGCTCAGTGGGCAACCTTGAAAGAAAAATATGAAATTCCAAATGGATCATGGTTACAAACCATGTACAATGATCGTCATCATTGGATTGACACCTATTTTAAGGACTATTTTTTTGCTGGGATGACTTCAAGTCAAAGAAGTGAAAGCATTAACTCATTTTATGGATTTGTGAGTGCACAAACTCCATTAAGTGAGTTCGTCCAACAATATGATAATGTTGTTGCATCTCGACAAGAAGAGGAGGCTTCTGAAGACCATAAGTCAATGCATACCAACCCAACACTAATTTTAGGCCACCGATTGGAGGAACAAGCAAGCAAATTTTACATAAGGAATTTATTTAGCTTATTTCAAGAACAGTTCAAACAAGGATTAACTTATATGTGTAGTACAATGCAATGTGAAGGTGAAATGACTATATATAAGGTGAACAAGGATGTAGAAGGAAGATTTCACATTGTGACATTCCAAAATGAGCCTAAAATTTGTGAAAATTGCAGCTGTAAAATGTTTGAGTCGAAAGGCATTTTGTGTAGGCACATACTTCGGGTTTTTTTCCAAAACAATGTACAAGATCTTCCCAAAAAATATATCTTGTTCCGTTGGAGAATTGTTGCTAAGTATTCAGGTTCTGCAACCATGAGCGGCAGTGTCTCATCAGTTAGCACATCCACAGTCAAGCCATATATGGTATATTGCATGCGTGATATGGTATATAAGATTGGAGAATTGGGGTTAACTTCTTTAGATCAATGGAATCTTGTCATGCCTCCACTTAAGATGATATTCCATAAACTAGCAAATGTGAGCGCATCATCTACTGTTCAAAGGGAAGACACAGTTCCAAGTCTATTAGAAGCAAGTGCCAACCGAAAACCATACATGCCAACAATCACAGTAAGAGATCCATCTAAGATTAAAACCAAGGGCCGCCCAAAAAAAATCTCGAGGGTAAAATCTGGACTAGAACAAAATATCCAGTCTAAACCAAAGAAGAGGAAGTGCGGAAGTTGTCAACAAATAGGCCATTACACGAGTACTTGTCCACAAAATAAGGTACACACTTTAGTCTCTCTATTCGACATTTTTACTTCATAACTCCAACTGTTATGTGAACCTGCAATGCAGGGAGATAATCCTTATGCAAATCATGGTGAGCAATCACAAATGGATCAAATGGAGCAAAGTGTTGACGAAATGTTATTTCAGGTGATTTAAATAGTTAATATTCTGATATCATCAATGTGTTTGTGGAAGCTTATTGTATATTATACTGCTCATTTTTTCATTTCTATTTACAATTACAGGGGTAGAACCTGTCGCAATTCTAGCTCAAACCAGTACCGAGAGAAAAATGAAGTTGTGTTTTTTGTGAGTTCCAGAAAAAACACCCTTTATATTGATTGATATTGTGTAAGATAGAAAGGTTTATATTGATTGATCTTGTTTATTCCTTAGACTAGAGAGACCATGTGTATTGCTGCATGTGTATGGCATACATGACTTTGATCAGATGGAAGAAATTTGGTATATGTGAAAATGGTTGAAACAGATTGAGGCAAATGTATACTTGTTTATGAGCTTGCAGCCATCTTATTATGATCTCCAAATTTGGCAGGAGCAGTTGGGGCCTCATATCAGTCATATCCGAAAACTTGTAGATAACTTGAAGAATCAGAAACACAATAGCTTAGGCTTTGGATGACATCACTACTCTTTTTTATCACTACTCTTTTGTATTTCTGCCACTAGGGTTCCTATGTTGCCAATTGCAGCTCGTGGAATGCTTTGGCGAGGGATGGATATGTGAATCTCCAGTTTAACCCATCTGTAATATCATTTTGTTCTTTTGCCTGGATATCCGGGCTCGTAATATATTTGAAAGTTTCACGCCCAGAGATTGTGAAATCAATGCATGCCTAAATCCATTGAAGGAGTGTGGATGATGAAGACCTGGCTATGATTGGGTCCGTTGAAAGCTTGTGTGCATGACCAACACATGGGAATGATCAGGGTTCTGCTTTGTGTTCCGAAGCTTATGGACATTATCTAATCATGTGCTATTCTTCTTTTATTCTTGTAATCTGATTGGCTGAACACTCTCATGTACTGCTTCTCACATTCAGGGTAAATTTGCTCATCACAATCGCAGTTGTTCCTTTTGCATTTATTCTTTCATGAGGGGTCTGTTAATCATATTGTGAGTTGTGTCTGTATGGCCTTGTTGCACTATTTGCAGCTATATGAATGAAGCGTACCTAATTCATATTGTGAGTTGTGTCTGTTTGGCCTTGTTGCACTGTTTCCCAATTTTTTATTGTGATATCGTTTTTGGTTTGCATTATGAGTGTTGATGAAGACTCTGATTAGCCATTCATCATAGATTTTTTGGGATGGCATCTATGCCTGTTCCATGTCTTGCTTGAAGGTAATGAAGTGGCCTACCTGATGCTGAAATGTCAGGTTCTTCCAAAGCGTTTGTACGCCATTAGAACATGAGGGTGCTGGAAAAACACCTATGCAGACTAAAGGCATCCAAACCTCCAACCTCGTCTCAGCATAGATAAGAACATCATCTATATGCAGCTTTGGGAGGTTTTAGCATGTTACAATAGGAGCATATACAAGTCTAGCAACCGATACATTCAACAAGAGTAATGTCATCAACGTAGTCAATTTCATCACTTCTTTAACAGTCCTTAACGTGGTTGATCATCAATCACTCTCCATCACAAAGAGAGGAAATGAATAGTGAATAATACTTAACCTCATCAATTTAATGTGGCTGCTTATTCACCTAGTAAATTCATAGAAGTATTCCAAGTCATGGCAAGACAAAGTTCACAACAATTTCCAAGTCATGGCGTAAAAGTAGATAATACTGGATCACAAATCAAAGTAGATAATACATGACATGCAGTTATAAGTATTACATTGTTCTCATCCATCATCCTCTAAATATAACTAACATCAGACATATTATCAGAAATATAAATAACATAGTCGTCCTGGTGTTATCCCTAATGTACTCTTCCACCACAGATGTTCGATTTCTGGTGTTATCCCTAACATAGTCGTCCTGGTGTTGATTAGGCATGTTGGAAGGCACTCCTGGATGAACTCTTGTAGCAGTTGGATGTTTTGACTGCTTGTTCAACCACCTGAAGTACCCACAGCCTGCCTCCCCCTGCCAATACCAGTTAAAGTCTAAATATACCAAGGAACATATAACATTGAATTAACTAAGGCTTGAAATAACTTACATATCGATTCTTACATTTCAAAAAAGGCCTTCCAAGGTTTTCATCAGTACGAGAAACATAAAATGTCATGCGGTGGCCGAGACTACGAGGGCATAATTCCCCCATTCTCATGCTATTACTACTAGATGCATCCATTTCTAAAAATTTTAAAAAATGCAGATTAACCCAAAATGCAATAGAGAGTCCTCATCGAAATGCAATGAACTAGTCCAAAATCTAGATACCGAAGTTCAACATATACCAGCTACAATCGAAAGCTCATCAGAAAAACCTCCTTCTGTCCCATATCAATAGCTCCTTTTTTTTAAAAAAAAACCACTTCTGTCCAATATCAACAGACAACTTAAGCACCACATCGAAATGCAATGAACTAGTCCAAAATCTAGATACCAAAGTTCAACCTATACCAGCTACAATCGGAAGCTCATCAGAAAATCCTCCTTCCGTCCCATATCAATAGCTCCTTTTTTTTAAAAAAAAACTTCCTTTTGTCCCATATCAACAGACAACTTAAGCACAACATCGAAATGCAATGAACTAGTCCAAAATCTAGATACCAAAGTTCAACATATACCAGCTACAATCAGAAGCTCATCGGAAAAACCTCCTTCCATCCCATATCAATAGCCCTTTTTTTTAAAAAAAACCTCCCTCTGTCCCATATCAACAGACAACTTAAGCACCACATCGAAATGCAATGAATTTCGAAAATTGAAGAAAAAGGAGTTACCAAGATAGTAAGGAGTAACCAAGATAGTAAGGGCGGCGATCTACTTGGCGAAGAGGGCGGCGATATGCTTGGAGACGAGGGTGGCGATCTGCTTGGCGACGAGGGCGGTGATCTGCTTGGCAACGAGGACGGCGACGAGGGAAGGAAGAGGGAGAGGAGGGGGCAACGAGGGCTCGGGCGAGGGGGTATTCGGAGGAGGGGCGACGAGGGCGAGGGGGGCCGCGAGGGCGGAGGAGGGGCGAGAGTGAGGGGGGTGGGTGAGAGGTATTCGGGGGGGGGGGGGGTGATTAATAACCCGACATAGCGGACGGCTATGACAGCAATCGAGCGGAGAGATTTTCTTTCCGCTCGATTGCAGGCTACCTTTTCCCCATATATATATATATATATATATATATATATATTTCAAGCATTTGCGCATTAGATTGACGTTCAAACTTGGAATCACATAAACTTCCGTTGCCACATATACCGTGTATGCTATTCATGGAAGAAGAGGCCCATGGATGCTTCCAGGAAGAGACTGTAGAAAATAAGAGGCAAAATGGATTAACAAAGTTAATAACATGGATTAAAAGCTTTTTTTGCTGCCCAATATCCCTTTCTTTTCCAAATATTTATATTTTACGTATTACCGTAATTGTGATGTTCTATACTTCGATTCATCTGTGCATGAGGCTTATGGAACTCGACCTATATGGTTCTTGCAGCCAGGCCGGTCTGCATGGATATGTAGCTACGATCAGGTTGTTATTAAAATAATAGAATCTGATTGTAGTTTGTCAACTTCCCCTACCAGCCTGTAAAATACTCTTGTTCTATTTTTTCAGATGTAGGAGTCATCTACTTTAATTATTACAGCCATGGAATGTCGTATCGGATATCGAAAAAATATAGGTCGGCCAAAGAGATGAAATATCGGAGATATATCGGAGATATTGTGTAAAAAAATATCGGTAGTCAAAAATTAATTTTTACCGTATATTTTCACAATCAAACTTCTAAAATGAGTTATACTAATTTAAACAAAGAATAAATTTCAAAATATGCCTATTAGGATAGAAAACAAACATGAAAGTTTTTTTTTTAAAAAATAATTTTTTAATTAAAAAAATACCGATATATCGGTCCGAAACCGATATATCGGCGATATTTGGAATTTTTGGAAAAATCGATATTAATTAGTATCGATGTATCGGTTTAGGCCCGATACCGATATATCGGCGATATATTGCCAATATATCGGCGAGACGATTTTCCATGATTACAGCTGATGTACATATCTAGATCCTTGTACATCCACAGAAAGATCTAAAAACAGAACATCTTAATTGTCCAAGGTCATCGCCTTTAATTAGCCCACTATTGGGCTTAATTGTCCTTCTAATTTCATTGTCATCCAAACTGATCATATAGTAAATTCTACATTAATGCTTCCTTCAATAATGCAAGCACAATGGCAACTGACAAAAATAGGTAAGAGAAACAGAAGCTGCGACAAATTAGATATTTACAAGAAAAAATTATTACAATACAAAAAAAAATGAACACATCAGCTGAGAGCAATTACATAAGGAACTACTAAAAAATAAAAAAAAATGAGACGATCTTCTCTTCCAATGGAACTACTACAAAGGGATGGATCATACTCCCTCCTTTCCAAAATACTTGGCTCGTGAACAAGCATACGAGTTGG
Organism: Houttuynia cordata; assembly: GCA_039654745.1. Classification (NCBI taxonomy): domain Eukaryota; kingdom Viridiplantae; phylum Streptophyta; class Magnoliopsida; order Piperales; family Saururaceae; genus Houttuynia; species Houttuynia cordata. Next base: position 7,908,680 of record CM077512.1, read on the forward strand.
ACGGAATATCAAAGAGGAGTCATGTGACTTCCTTGTGGGCTTCATGGTCTAATAAAAATGAGAATATTATCAAATGTGCACAATATTTTGGAACGATAGTCACTTTTAAGAAGCCAACAACTAGAATAATAAACTCTTGAGAGCAACCCCAATCCAAGAAGCACATGAATTGCTTCTATGCATGACAACTCATTTGAGAATTGAGGTATTCCTTGCTGAAGAGAAACTAACTGATCTGATTTCTAGGTGGTAATTTAAACAGTCCTACTCTTTTCCTTAAAAAAAATCCTACTACTCCAAACGAAAATCTGCATTTTTTGTTAAGGGAAGCAGTGATTTATGACTCAAAGCCGGCTTTTTTTTCTTTCTTTCTTCATCTTGAAAGTTGTTCATCGTTCTTCAATCTTCCGGCAACTAAGGTACTTAGGGAAGGATTTATTCTGATAGCAATTCACCATAGTGTTAAGTCTATTTTTGTAAGAGTCCAGATCATGGACAAGGGCTTCACCGCTTAGGAGGCGACATAGGGCGGTAAACGGCATCCGGATGTCCGTATCCGTTCGTCCGTTTTACAGACCAAACGGACACAAAAATTTGTCTGTCACGGACAAGGACACGGATAGCTTCGATGGTCTGGCTTCTGAGCGGACACAACTGCGGACAGAGTCCATCCGCATCCATAGCCGTCCGTATCCATGTCCGTGATATTTTTTAAGGCAAATGGTTCATTGTTGTCATGTCCGTCTTTGTCCAAAACAGACTCATACGGACGAACAAATAAAAGTGTCCGCACGAATGGTGGACGGATGGACACTTATCTTTAAACTAAACGGAAAGTGGACGGATAGACACTTAGCTTTAAACTAAACGGATGGCTATGGACTAAGCTTGTCTGCGTCCGTATCCATCCGTTTACACCTGATTGATTTAATTTTTAACTATTTACTCACAATCGCATGAGACTCAGTATAGTCTAGTGGAAACGAGGTCGAACCCAAAGGACTTGGAAGATTAACTTAATTCTAATGAAAGATTGAATTTTTATGATTTTAATTAACTAAAGAAATAAATTTGACTGAGAAATCAAATGAATAAGAATATCAAAGCGTCGAATCCACCACTAAACATGCAATTACTACTCTCAATTATTATTTCCACAAATTGATATGATATAGTAATTTATGTTCTTGGCCGGACACACAAATTACCAATGAATGAACTACACGTTCTTGTCTAGACACGAAAAATTCATCCACTATAAATTAATATAACTAACTATATCCTTGGCCGGGCATAGAATCAATTATAATCCCGTTATTATCTAGACACAGGATATATCAAGATCAAATTCCATTAATCATTCATTAAGTCTCGGTCAAAGCACTTAAGAGGAACAGTAATGAAATCGCATTAAGCATAAAGAATCATTATCAACTTTCATTAAATTAAACAACTAAGAGTAGTAAATACAAATTTAGGGCTTCATCTAGCCTTGATAAAGAAAATTAGCTAGACATGGAATAAGAGAAAGAAATAGCCTGATTTGTCGGATTCATCAAAACACTGCTCACAAAATCACTATTCACAGTACTGTTCAAATTTACTGTTCATGTGCACTATTCATCGTCCCTTCCAATTCACAGGCACTGTAGTACTGTTATGATATCACTGTAGCAGTTCGAAATAATTGTGCAATTTGTCCAAAATCCGACCTTTATCCTCTCCTCCTCACCTCTGGCCAACTCCCTATCTTATTTCAGTAGAAACTTCGCCGGAATCCGGCCTGAACAGCACCCAAAGACTTGGCTTTTCCGGCCAGATTTCCTCTTCCTAAGCTCTGTATTTTTCTGTGTCAAGCTCTCTCCTATCTGTTTCCGGCCAAAAGGTCTGCCCTTTATAGACTTCCTGAGAGTCCCAAATCGAAACACCGCCTCCGTTTTAAACGCCAACTCCCCATCGAGCACGCCTCTTCCAGCCCTCTGATTCTGGCACTTTCCAGCACTACTCTTCCTTTTAGTTTCCGAATTGAATACACCTCCAAATCCGGCCTGCTGTGAGCCTCCCTGTCTCTTCACACTGTTGCCAAGCTTCCCGTCGACGTCTTGCCTACAACCTCATCTTCTCCGGCGCCGTCGAGCTCACCACCTCAGTCAACCCATCGCTCCTTCAAGCCGCCTCCGTCCTCGCTCCTTCAAGCCCAGACCGCTGCTATAGTCGCCGTGAAGACATCGCCGCCGTGACTTTTCAGCCCGCCGCTATGGCCGTTGTACCCATCACCGGACCTCGCCGTCCCTCGATCTAGCCTGCCGGCGCTCGAGCAGACTGCTCTGTTTTCAGAAACAGACGCCCGAGCAGATGGCTCGGGTCGTCTCTTTTGTTATTTTATTTTTTTTTTCTTTTAAAACCGAACCGACCCTGAACCGGTCGGTTCAGATTCAATTTCTTCTTCTTTTTTTTTTCTTTTTCTTCTTTAAAACCCGTCGTATTGCTCTCGTTCATCGGATCTCTAATCTCTTCACATAGACTGTTTGGTGCGTTCCTTTTGACGATCTGCATTTGGAACTTTTAAAACCTACATAAATAAAATTAAATATAATTTAGACGCATTAGAAAATATAAATCCAATTAACGCATCTAAATTAATCAATTAAACGCATTTATTTATTAAACTCTTAATTACCCACCTAACATGAATAACCATTAATTATCATTATTTTAACTAAACTTATGACTAACATATAGGCAGAAAGGCATATAAAATGTGTATATTTCGTAGATATCAAACCCGAAGGGGACAACCCGCCTTACCAATATCTAATAGAAGGGGTGTTAAGCGCAAGCTAGATTTGTAAGAAGAAGTACGGCTTTTAAACACAGTTAACTCCTTTGCTATAAAGCGCAAATGATTAACATTATATGCTGGTGGGATGCATGAAATATACGCTCCATCAACATGACATATGCTATGTTTTCAATGACAAACAAATTTTTGCTTAGAAAAAGTTACCAAGCACCCATGCACATGATGAAAACAAAAAAGGACAAGTTAATGTGCAGCGGGCCACACATTTCTTTTTGCCAACACAGCAGGCCTCACATTTGAAATATGCACCGGATGCATCTCAAGCCATCAATCGTGATCCAATTGAAGGGTAATCAAGCCGCAGCGGAAGCGGATCTTTCGTCGTGTATGTGTCAAATTCTCCCAAATTCTGTTTGTACGAGGAATAACCTTGCACTCACAAACACAAATACACAATAGAGTACAAGATCTTTAGCAATATAGACGAACAGATATTTATATCATGAGCAATCAATAATAATTCAAGAACACATACTACTAACCTGCGGCCTTTGTGCCCAAGTTACTCTGTTCTTCGTATAAATAAGAATAGTATGTCGGAGATCACCTTTCTAGAACCGTTCGTGTGTGACTCCTTTGATTTGCTATTCTCCCAGAGATAGCAATATCAAACAAGCCTTTTCTCCTTAATCTTTGCTTCGATCCGATCTTCAACACGAATCCCAAAAAATAGCCAAGATCAACCAAGGGAGAAAAGACTATTGCCAATGGAGGAAAGAGAGAACTTAGGAGGAGAGGATCAAAGCCAAAAATGCCAAAACGTAGGATGAGCATGGGCGTCCCCATCTCTTCCCTTTTTATAGCTTTTTTTTGGGTTACCCAAATTAATGGGAATTAATCCATTTCGGTTACATATTTTGAGGGAGTGAATCTCCCCTTAATTGCAAATCAGTTACTACAATTAGGGAGTTACACCTCCCTTAATTGCCGTCCTTAATTGGGGTAACTTCCCAATTAAGTTACACCTCCCTTAATCTCTCTCTCTTGATTTAATCAAATCTCACTAAATCATGGCCCAAATCAAAACGGTTCCATTAAAGGCGTCTCTTCCAATAGGGTGTGGGCCCCACATGGGCCCACGGAGGCCTTGCAATCTCCAAAGATCACACACTCTTGGGAGGGCCGACCCCTCTCAATAAGGCAAGTAATATGGGACACAAAAAACCCATATATACTTACATCCCCCACTATGGGTTATGTGTTCATATTTGCGATCCAACAGTGACTCGTGCACTAGTCCTGTCGTAACCCAAAACTATGAACGTGTTTTACAAATAGATCCGTCGTTAAGGCCTTCGTTAACGGATCAGCAAACATCTCAACCGTAGGAAGATGACTTACTGTCAACTTTCCCCGTTGTAGCATGTCAAACACATAAAAGTAATGCACCTCTATGTGCTTAGCTCTGGAACTGATCTCCCCATTATGGAGTGTCGACACTGTTGCCAAATTATCACAATAAATTTGGACAGGAGCATCAGTCCACTGTTCTAACTGTAACCCAGCTAGAAATTCTTTAATCCAAACTGCCTCGGAAGCTGCTAAACTGCATGCAACAAACTCAGCTTCCATCGTGGACTTAGTAACGCATTTTTGCTTCTTACTAGCCCATGGTACGGCGGCGTCACCAAGCATAAAAACATAACCGGCAGTGGATTTCCTGTCATCCTTACACCCGGCATAGTCTGAATCACTATAGCCTTCCAATGATAGGTTCTCAGCCTGATATGTGAGTTTCATATCCTTGGTACCCAACAAGTATCTGAACACCCGCTTAATAGCCTGCCAGTGTTGCATACCTAGGTTTGCCTGATATCGACTCATAAGGCTTACCACAAAAGCCAAATCAGGTCGAGTGCAGTTCATGGCATACATCAAGCTGCCAATAGCCTGCGCATATGGCACAGATTGCATCTTCAGACGTTCCTTGTCTGATGCAGGTGCCATTCTCTCGGACAAAACTGTCCCTTTATAGATGGGCGAATCTATGGTCTTCCAACCAATCACGCCAAAGCGTTACAATACACTCTCAATGTACAATTCCTGAGATATATTTAGCCTCCTCGCTTTTCTATTTCTCTCAATCTTCATCCCGAGGATGTAAGATGCTTCACCCATATCTTTCATTTCAAATTGGGTTTTGAGCCATTCTTTAAGACTGAGAATCATAATAGTGTCATTCCCCATCAATAATATGTCATCTACATATAGTGACAAGATCATAAATCTACTCCCATCTCTAAAGGAGTATACACAATGGTCATAGTCATTGGCCACAAAGCCATATTCACTTATCACCTTGTGAAAAGTGAAATACCATTGTCTCGGCGATTGTTTCAGTCCATACAATGATTTAATAAGCTTGCACACCTTTGTTTCCTCCCCGGAAACAACAAACCCCTCGGGTTGTTCCATGTAAATCTCCTCTTCTAAATCACCATTTAGAAAGGCAGTCTTTACATCCATCTGGTGCAACTCTAAATCTAAGTATGACACAATTGCCAACAAACATCGGATCGAGGTGAACCTTGACACAGGAGAATACGTCTCCTTGAAGTCTATGCCCTCTACTTGTGTGAAACTTTTTGCCACAGGTCTAGCTTTGTACTTCTCTATTGATCCATCAGCTTTGAGCTTCTTCTTGAAGATCCACTTACACCCTATGGGTTTCCGTTCGTCTGGTAAGTCAAAAATCTCCCAGACTTTGTTCTTTAAGATCGAATCTATTTCTTCTTGAATAGCCTTTCGCCATTCCTTGGAATCTGGACTACACATAGCCTGCTCAAACGTGACTGGATCACTGAGTACAGGTTCATCTACCGATATCTCATCTTCACCAAGCATGGCATAGTAATCCTTCAACAAAACTGAAGGTCTACGCTCTCTTGATGCTCGAGTTTCAACATCCACATTGGATGTGTTACCTACCACTTGTTCATTACTAGTGACAGTAACTTTCTCTTTTTCTATCTCAAAGAGTTCCACTTTCTGACTAGGAGTTTTAAGGTCTATATCTTCCTCAAGAAAATAAGCATCTCTAGATTCTATAACCCCCACTGTCCCATCATCATGGTGTACAACAAATCGATACCCTTTCAAATGGTCACAATAACCTATAAAATTACATTTTATGGTTTTGGGATCCAACTTAGTTCTTAGTTGATCAGGTACCCTCACATGGGCCTTTGACCCCCACACTCTCAAGTTCGAAAAGTTTGGACGTTTTCCCATCCATAACTCATATGGGGTCAATTTGATCGACTTAGAAGGTATCCGATTTAGTACATAAACAGCAGTGTCTAGTGCTTCACCCCAAAACTACATTCCTAGTTCTGAGTGGTTTAACATGGACCTTACCATGTCCAACAAAGTCTTATTACGTCTTTCAGCGAGTCTATTCTGTTGAGGGGTATATGGTAAAGTATACTGATGCACTATTCCTTGGTTTGTACAACAGTCCTTGAACAAATCAGATGTGTACTCACCACCTCTGTCTGTTCTTAGAACTTTAATCTTCCGTCCTAATTGGTTCTCAACCTCAGCCTTAAATTCCTTGAATTTTTCTAAGACATCGAACTTTCTCGATAATAAGTACACATAACCATATCTCGAATAGTCATCTATAAACGTAATAAAATATATCATACCACTTTGAGTCTTGACGGTTATAGGCCCACAAATATCTGAGTGAATGACCTCTAAAAGGTCTATTGCTCATTGCCCTTTGGGAAAGGGTAGCCTAGTCATTTTGCCAGATAGGCAATCCTCACACACGCATAAATCATCACCTATTCTAGGTAGTAACCCGCTACCCGACATTCGGTGTAATTTTGTCGCATTCACATGACAAAGGCGCAAAGACCACAACAATGCATTATCCACTTAACAAGCAACAATATACTTAGAATCAGCTATTTCATTAATCATAGCAAAGTCATTGGAAACATCAAGTTTGAATAAACCATCCACAAGAGAAGTAGTAAATAAAATATTATTTTTTTGTCCCACAGTTCCTTTGCTATCCTTGAATCTGACTTCAAATCCCTTCTGAGTCAACAAAGGAATTGAAATCAGATTCCTACGAATAGTAGGTGCAAACAATACATCTGTGAGAACCAGAGTGTTTCCTCCTAGTAGAGGAACACGAATAGAGCCTATCCCCAGCACGTCACAATAGGTGTTATTCTCCATATAGATCTTGTGCTCTCCAAGACTAATCTCTTTCATCTCAGCAAAAGACTCCTTTCCCATTGCCACATGACGGGTTGCAGCCGAGTCAAGCCACCAACCTCTAGTGTTAGTGTTCACAATCAATGCCTCAGAAATCATGCACACTATGTCCTTTCCACCACCCTGCTGTTTTCTTTTCTCGTTGCCCTGGGAGCCATCAGGACAATTCCTGCTATAGTGACCCATTTGGCCACAAGTAAAGCAGGCTCCCTTCTTCTTGTTCTTGACCTTGTCTCTACTTGGTACCTGAGGCTTCTTTCCTTTCCTTTTGAAGTTCTTCTTTGAGGTGCCGGCATAGGACCCACCTTTCTTAGAGCCAACATGGTGAGCAAGTTTGGTAGATGCATTAGAGGCCTTCAAATGCTCTCTCCTTTCCTGCTCCAAGCCCAGCTTGGCAGTAAGGTCATCGAGAGTCAATTTCTTATCACTCAGGTTTAACGCCACCACAACTGCTTCCCATGATGGAGGGAGGCTAGTGAGTATCGTAGATACTTGAACTCCCAATGAAATTGGATCTCCAAGCATCTCCAGTTCACTAGCAATAATGGACATGGCATTTATGTGCTCAAGTACATTCTTACCCTCCTCCATCCTCATGTTGGTATAGCGAGTGTGGAGCAACCTGATGTGTGCCTCAGTATGCTCTCCATACCTCCTCTCAATGGCCTCATACATTTCTTTGGCCGTTTTGTGCTTCTCAAAAAGCAATTCAATAGTAGGCTCCATAAAGGTAAGCATCGTGGTCCTTGCTCGTGCATCCTCCATCCGGAACTTCTCGTACTCTCTCTTTTGAGCAGCAGTACTATGTTCACCCGTAGGTTCAATAACTTGGTCTAGCACATTACCCAAGTCATCAAGGAATAGAATGTGACGGATGCGCCTCTTCCAGGTAACAAAGTTTGTGGCATTCAATTTTTCAGTCTTTGCCAACTCGCTGGAGACCATACGTGATGCCATTGCAACTTCGGTAAAAAAATAAGCAAGTGGTGTGGACAATTAGTGTTAAACAGCACAGTTTGAATCACTAATTAACTATCATTAAACAGATAATCAAGTGGCACAAAATACTTCTTCAAAACAATTGGTTTTTCAAATCTTTTCCCGCCGATCGATCACCCAAAATAGCTGATCGATTGCGACCCCAGCCGCTACGACTTTGCACAAATTACAGTAGATACGATCGATCGCTAATACTGCCGATCGATCGTTTCTCCCTTTGAAAACGACGCTTCCAGTAACTACGATCGATCGTGAATGGCGCCGATCAATCGTTACCAGTCATCTTCTTCGTTGAAACAACCCTTTAGCGATTGATCGCGTCTGTTAGCCGGTCGATCGCCAAATAAAAAAATGCGATTTTTAAATTCGATTGCTCAGAATTCCTCACAAAATTTTGGGAATTTTTACACTATATAGGCAGAAAGGCATATAAAATGTGTATATTTCGTAGATATCAAACCCGAAGGGGACAACCCGCCTTACCAATATCTAATAGAAGGGGTGTTAAGCGCAAGCTAGATTTGTAAGAAGAAGTACGGCTTTTAAACACAGTTAACTCCTTTGCTATAAAGCACAAATGATTAACATTATATGCTGGTGGGATGCATGAAATATACGCTCCATCAACATGACATATGCTATGTTTTCAATGACAAACAAATTTTTGCTTAGAAAAAGTTACCAAGCACCCATGCACATGATGAAAACAAAAAAGGACAAGCTAATGTGCAGCGGGCCACACATTTCTTTTTGCCAACACAGCAGGCCTCACATTTGAAATATGCACCGGATGCATCTCAAGCCATCAATCATGATCCAATTGAAGGGTAATCAAGCCGCAGCGGAAGCGGATCTTTCGTCGTGTATGTGTCAAATTCTCCCAAATTCTGTTTGTACGAGGAATAACCTTGCACTCACAAACACAAATACACAATAGAGTACAAGATCTTTAGCAATATAGACGAACAGATATTTATATCATGAGCAATCAATAATAATTCAAGAACACATACTACTAACCTGCGGCCTTTGTGCCCAAGTTACTCTGTTCTTCGTATAAATAAGAATAGTATGTCGGAGATCACCTTTCTAGAACCGTTCGTGTGTGACTCCTTTGATTTGCTATTCTCCCAGAGATAGCAATATCAAACAAGCCTTTTCTCCTTAATCTTTGCTTCGATCCGATCTTCAACACGAATCCCAAAAAATAGCCAAGATCAACCAAGGGAGAAAAGACTATTGCCAATGGAGGAAAGAGAGAACTTAGGAGGAGAGGATCAAAGCCAAAAATGCCAAAACGTAGGATGAGCATGGGCGTCCCCATCTCTTCCCTTTTTATAGCTTTTTTTTGGGTTACCCAAATTAATGGGAATTAATCCATTTCGGTTACATATTTTGAGGGAGTAAATCTCCCCTTAATTGCAAATCAGTTACTACAATTAGGGAGTTACACCTCCCTTAATTGCCGTCCTTAATTGGGGTAACTTTCTAATTAAGTTATACCTCCCTTAATCTCTCTCTCTTGATTTAATCAAATCTCACTAAATCATGGCCCAAATCAAAACGGTTCCATTAAAGGCGTCTCTTCCAATAGGGTGTGGGCCCCACATGGGCCCACGGAGGTCTTGCAATTTCCACAAGATCACACACTCTTGGGAGGGCCGACCCCTCTCAATAAGGCAAGTAATATTGGAAACAAAAAACCCATATATACTTACACCAATGGCTTGCATCCAATAGGACATGATTCAAAAAATGCCTAGTGGTGTATGCTTGCTGTGCGTACATAAACATAACTCAAACAAAATTATATGTGAGACATTGATTTGTACTACAAAAATAAATAATTCAGCAGATTACAAGGTTATTTTCCAAATTTTATTCATTTCAACTTCCAACGATAAAAGTTGAACAAGTCATGACATGGATGACTTCTATTATTAGAAACAAGAGTCCATGCATACAATACACAAGCAAGGCTAAATGGAACATCTGACTGGCTGGTTGCAGTCGTAGTATAAATGACTGCAATTAATACCACAAGTTAATATCTGCATTTAATAGACAAGTTAATATGCGCCGATCTCATGTTTGAAATATGTGCCTGATGTATCTCCAGCCATCGATCGTGATCCAATGGCTTGCATGTGATAGGAGGCAGTCAGGTGATTCAAAAATGCCTACAACTTAACCTAAAAAAGAAAAAACAGAGCCTGCCACTGTATTAAAGTCGGTTGCATAATCGAAATTCCATGTCCTGAGAGTGATCGACATAGTTTTTGAAACTGGACCGGTCCGACCGCGGATAACCGGAATCGGCCAAAGAACCGGTTCGGTTTAGCCGGTTCACTCCGGTTCATTAAACCGGTCGGTTTCTCTGTGACCGACCGGTTTTCTCCCGAACCATTGAACCGGATCGGACTGGTCCAGGTCACATTTTTTTATGAAAAAAATTTTGTTTTGAGGGGGGTTCAAACCTGGGACTTCTGTATTTGTATCTAAATCCCTGACCACTTAACTACAAACACTTTGATATTAATATTACATAAAATTTATATTTATCATATATGTAAAGTAGGTTTCACTCCTCACACCCCATACCGGATCAATTTGGTTCAACTTCAGTTCGACCGCAGTCCAGTCGGACCGGCCATCAATCCAGGTCGATGGCCGGTCCGGTTTTAAAAACCTTGGTGATCGAATACATCTGTGTATGCTTGCCATGTGTATATAAACAGAACTCAAACGAAATAACATGTGAGACATAAATGTGTACTACTTGCAAGGATTTCTAAAGTTATTTATGTTTGAACTTTCAAAGATAAAGTTCAACAAGTCACGACATAGATGACTTCAATTATTATATGGAAACAAGAGTCCATGCATCCAACACACGAGATAAGGCTAAATGGAACATCAAACTGGCTGGTTGCAGTCATGATATAAATGACTGCAATTATTATCAGTCTCTTATTACTTCTAGTTGTTCAGAGCAAACTTGACTTCTACAGTCACACCCACCTCCTTGTTGTTGTTGGTTGTTCCTGTTGCACGATGTTTGAGGCCTGCGGAAAGTAATTCCAAAGAATTTTCCTTCTTCATAGGCTTGTAGTAAACTCGAATGGCATCAAGATATTTGCACGCTTTGCCATAGAAGCCAACGAACTTCCCTCCCATTGCAGGAAATGAGAAAGGCATCCTTCTTCCACACCATATGGCCCATTTTTTTTCATGTTGGTGTGACATGTAATTGAGCGGACGATGGAAGGATACTCGAACTTCACCACACGGCCACTTATGGAAATGAGATCCTCATTCGCATGGTCAAATTTGAAAAGAATACAGCAGCATACCATTTAGAATAAGAAAAAATTAATATAAGACATGGTTCGCGTGTATCTGAGCCGTTAAATTTCACTCTGATGGCGTGTGTCAAATCGGATCTAGGAGGGATGGTGATCAAAACCTGCCTCCCCCTTGATTTGATGCCCATTGTCGAATTGAAATCCAACGGCTCAAGGCACCTCGGCTCACATGGACGCTTGTCAGCTGTGTTTCATATTGATCTGACTATTTAGAACTAGAATACTAAAATTTTCTCCTCTAAAGAAGGTAAGTATCCCCATATGATACATACACTTCATATAAGTAATACACTTGTAATTTTTTATAAAATACATTTATTGAAAGAGACCCATTTACATCTCTCATATAAGGAGCATGAGCCGCGGGTTTTGGCTATTGGATTTTGATCCGATAGTGCTCTTTAATATAGGGGGCAGACATGAAGAAGGGATTGAACTAATTTTCATTAATTGAAAAGAATGAGTACAAGGCCTATTTATAGGTCTGAGTAATACAAAGACAGTTAAACTTGTCTGTCCAAATACAATGTGAACACTTGTCCAGAAATACTGCTACTTGAGACTAATCTAATCTAACTAATTATCTCTAACATGCCCCCTCAATCTGATGGATCTGGATCAGAAGCCATAAGATTGTCCTTAAGCATATGAAACCGCTGTCTGGACAAAGACTTTGTAAAAATATCTGCTAACTGGAATTCTGAAGATATATGCTTAACTTGCACTGCACCAGCTAATACCCTTTCACGAATGTAATGATGATCTAACTCAATATGTTTAGTTCTAGCATGGAAAACAGGATTTGAAGAAAGAGATATGGCAGACATGTTATCACACCATATAACAGGTACCTGTTCCTGAGGAATAAAAAGACACTTCAAAATCATTTGTAGCCAAGCTAGTTCAGTTGCGACTGTTGCCAACGCACGATATTCTACCTCAGTGGATGATCTAGAAACTGTAGCCTGCTTTTTAAACTTCCACAAAAGTAGATTTTTACCAAAAAATACACAGTAACCCGTAACTGACTTTCGATCAGATAAATCCCCTGCCCAATCTGCATCTGTATATGCTGTAATTGTAGTATTACTTGGTTGAACATAAACACCATGATGTAAAGTACTCTGTATATATCTCAGAATCCTTTTGACAGCAGAAAAATGAGAATTAGAAGGAGAATGCATATATTGGCATACTGAATTGACTGCAAATGTGATATCTGGTCTTGTATTAGTAAGATATTGCAATGCACCAACTAGACTGCGATAGAGAGCAGGTTCAGAACATAAATCCTCAGCAGACGGAACTAATTTCTGTTTTGAATGACTAGGAGTATCAGCAGGCTTGCAAACAATCATTGAAGCTCTATTTAGAATTTCTTGAGCATAATGAGATTGAGTAAGAAATAAGCCTGATTCTGTATGCTTAACCTCAATACCAAGAAAATGATGTATTAGGCCTAGATCTTTAATTGCAAACTCTGAACCAAGTGTCTTGATTAACTGATGTACATAATCAGAGTCATTTCCTGTTATCAAGATATCATCCACATACACCAACAGAACAGTAACTCTATTTGCAACTTTTTGAACAAATAATGAAGTATCAGCATGACAGATGACAAAGCCCTGAGAAACAATAAAGGATGATAAACGCTCATACCAGGCCCTAGGTGCCTGTTTCAAGCCATAAAGAGCCTTTTTTTGTAGTTTACACACATACTGAGGATGCTGAGAATTGACAAACCCTTGGGGTTGGGTCATATAAATTTCCTCATGAAGATTACCATGTAAGAAAGCATTTGACACATCAAGTTGTCGAACTGCCCATTTTTGAGAAACTGCAACACTAAGTACAAGTCTGACTGTTTGAATCTTAACTACAGGGCTAAAAGTTTCAAAATAATCTTCACCCTCCTGTTGATGATACCCTTTAAGCAACCAACCGAGCTTTATATCGATTGACAGAGCCATCAGTATTTCGTTTGATTCTGTAGACCCATTTACAGCCAATGATGGTTCTATTAGAAGGTTTTGGCACAAGACTCCATGTGTGTTGTTGAAGTAGAGCATTATATTCAGAAAGCATAGCCTCTTGCCATTGTGGAAACTTTGAGGCAGCAACATATGTAGAAGGTTTCACTCAGTGGAATGGGAGTAGACATCACAGTAGTATGAAGAGAAAGTGGAATTTTAGGCTTATGAATACCTGACTTACTACGAGTAATCATATGGTGAGTTGGAACAACAGGTAATGATGAAGTAGAGGAGAAAAAGAATCATGGGAAGGGGCTGACAAAGTACAACAATCAGAAGATGGAGTTTGGTAGAAGTGGAGGATGAGAAGAAGATGGTAAAGCTGAATGAATAGGAATTGATGATGAAGTAGAAGGACTTGAAGACAATGTATTTAATAGAGAAGTAACAGGTAATGAAAAACCAGAACTGATTCATTAGATGATGAGGATAACTGATTTGATACAAAAGGAAACTCAGTTTCACAGAATCTGACATGCCTAGAAATATACACTTTGTTTGTGTTCATATCCAAACATCTATAGCCTTTAGATTGGGAAGAGTAACCCAAGAAAGCACAAGGAACAGATCGAGGTTCTAGCTTATGATGTGAAAGAGGTCTTAACCAAGGAAAGCATTTACAACCAAAAACCTTGAGAAAGTTATAATCGGGATCAGTATGATAAAGAATTTGAAATGGTGAGTAAAATTGTAAAAGAAGAGGAAGGTAGAGGATTAATAAGAAAGGCTGCAGTACAAACTGCTTCAGACCAGAATTTTAGAGGCATGGAAGCAGTTAATGACAAAGATAAAGCAGTTTCAACTAAATGCCTATGTTTTCTTTCAGCTACACCATTTTGCTCAGGAGTATATGGACAAGAACACTGATGAATAATACCAGATGAAGCAAATAAAGTTGAGAATTTGAGTTAAGATATTCCAAACCATTATCAGTTCTAAAGTAAAGAATATTAGTACGAAGAAGGTTCTCAACCATTGCCTTGTATTGAACCAAAAACGTCAAATACATCAGACTTCTTTTAATAGGATATAACCATGTAAATTTTGAAAAGTCATCAACAAATATCACATAGTATCTGAAACCAGAAAAAGAAAGTTGTGGAGCAGGTCCCCACACATCAGAATGTATCAGCTCAAGAGGTCTTGTAGTTGATGTAAAAGAGGCTTTGAATGGAAGCTTATGAGATTTACTCATTAAGCAATTATTACAAGACTTATTACAAGAATCAGGTACAAACAATCAGGTACAAACAGTTTTGAAGAAGAAACTAGAGATTTGAAGGAAGCTTGTGAAGGATGACCCAATCGACAATGCCACAAAGATGATGACTCAATTGCAAAAGCAGAAATAGTTTTGGAAGTGTTATGTGGCATAATCGGATAAAGTCCATTACTGCTTGAGCCCTGAAAGATGACTTGCTTGGACTGATTGTCCTGGATAAAAAAACCATGAGCATTAAAAGTTATAGAACAGTCATTATCAGAAGCAAGCTGATAGACTGAGAGTAGATTTTGTGATATTCTAGGTACATGTAACACTTTGTTAAGTCTAAGACATGAATTTGAAGAAGTAAGAGTTCCAGGTCCCACATGAACAATTTTGAGAGACTCACCACTACCAACTGACACTGAGTCAGATCCTGTGTAAGCTGACTGCAGAGAAAGATGTTCAACATCAGCAGTAATATGATCTGAAGCTCCAGAATCTAAAATCCAGGATGAAGTATTGGAAGTAGAAACTTCATTATCATGAGTGCCAGGCACTGTAGAAGCACCAGCTGAATATGCAACATGAAACTTGCCCTTATTTCCTTTAGAAGAACCATTTGGAAGTACAGGTGGTCCTGAATATGAAGGATCAAACCTGTGATAGCACTTGTAAGCAGCATGATTATTTTTACCACATATCTGACAGGAAACCTTAGGAGGAAATCCATTATGTGAAGTAGAATTAAATTGTCCTGGAGCAAAGACTTGATAATTTGGCTGAAACTGGCCACCTCGACCTTTATAGGAAGTATTCTTTCCTTTAAAATTTGACCACCTCGTTGAGGAAAGTAACTAGGTACAGAACCAAAGAATTACTCTGTGAGTAGCTAACATGGCAAAATTGAAGAACCAGAGCTAGTAGCATGTTTGAGTTTGATAGAAGCTTCTTCTGCCAGTAATAGAGTCCAAAATTCATGCAAAGATAATGAACCAGCTCTAGTTCTTATAGCAGTTGAGAATGCATCATAAACATCAGGCAAACCAGTGAGAGTATATAATATCACTTCAGACTCAGGAACTGGTGATGCAGCTGCAGCTAATTGATCAACAAGATCTTTAATCTTGTCCAAGAACTCAGTGATTGAAGATCCTAGCTGAATTCTTTGCAGTTGAATTCGAAGATTTAGCACATGAGACTTTGACACAGAGGTAAACCTGTCTGCAAGAGATTTCCATAGTTCTCGAGCAGTTCTAATACCCAAGACATGAGGGAGTAGGGAAAGAGACAAAGTGGCTCGAAGACAAGTAAGTAGATGCACATCATAAAACTTCCAAGAAGCAAAATCAGGATTAGGTGTTTTTCTACCAGAATCATCAAGCACAAATTCAGGTGGACAAAGCTATAGTCCCATCAACATAGCCAAAAGTAAGCAGAGAAGAGACCCTCAATTTGATCTCGCCAAACCAAAAAATTGGTGGCATCAAGCTTGATGGTTATCAGTGAAGTCAATTTAGAAACTAAAAATTTGATTGCAGGAGGTAATGCAGACATGATTCGATTGAATTTGAGAGAAATCGAATCAAAATTCAGAGTATGATCAGAAGAATATGATCAAACACATAGAGAGCAATATGGAATAGTGAACAACGAAACAAGTAGCAGGTTGTGAAACAAAGAAGAAATGAATACAAATGAGAAGGAATACACCTAATCCGAGGAGCTCGAAGCAGCTTTATGGCTATCGATCTGTAAGAAACTCGGAGTAGCAGCAAGCTCCTGATTCGTAGAAGCTCAAGCTAGCTCTAATCACAAAGCTTGAGCAACAACTTGACAAAGAAGATCTTCAAATCGAGAAGACCAGAATAGAACTTGAGGAAGAGAGCTTCAACACAACTCTAATGGCGAAAATATGCAGCGAAAATTGTGGATCTGGGAGCCAAAAATCTCGAGCCCCCTGCCCTAGCTCCGATTACATGAAGAAGGGATTGAACTAATTTTCATTAATTGAAAAGAATGAGTACAAGGCTATTTATAGGTCTGAGTAATACAAAGACAGTTAAACTTGTCTGTCCAAGTACAATGTGAACACTTGTCCAGAAATACTGCTACTTGAGACTAATCTAATTTAACTAATTATCTCTAACAAGACATATGCTTATTCGGTGCACCGTCAAATCTGAATCCAACAGCTATATGACTTAAATTAGGCTCATATAAGCAATATGAGACCGATCTCATTGAAACTTTTCCATTATCGAAATGTGAATAATACAATTATGACCATATAAATTTTAAATGATAAGGCTTTCCGTAGAGGCCATGCCCTAGAAAAAATATTTAGTGCTTCACCATAACACATGAATGCATGTGGTAACAACCAGCTCAACTCAACCTTCGCCCTCTTGCTTACCCCCCCCACCCCCCCCAAAACTGGTCTTCCATTTACATCATACTCAATTTTAATTGAGTCAATAGTCCCTCCATTTCCATGGGCCTGCTCTATTTGCTTGATCCCCTCAAAATGACCATCGCTCCATAGATCCCCACCTTGGCCGCCTCACGGTCCCACCTTCACCGGATTCTCCAAGTGTCCCTTTGACCTTTATTTCAGCAAACATGGAAAAACCAACGGGAATTTATTAAATGATACTTAAAAAAAATAATTGCCCATCGGGAATGGATCAAATAATTCCCAATCCGGTTATCTGATCAGCCTTCTAAGTTGGAGGTGATTTAGTTGTCTTCTCTAGAATAGTTGAATGGCTCTGTATACTTGCAACTTCTTTTTCCTTTTAACATGAAGATTGTTGAGTTGGTCGACTCTTCTAAATTATATTGATTGGATTCACATACTGGTAAAAGACTTAACATGGTTATAGTTACATGGTTCCTCCCATTAAAGATAACTGATTAAATTTTCCAGAACAGAGACGACGGATATGGGTGGGAGATGTGATGGTCCTTTTCAGTTGAAGCGGGGAAATGGAGAAAAGGAGGAAGCTGTGGACAGCTCCTCGAGAAAAGGAGGAAATCTTATTTCCTCTACTAAAGGAGTGAGATCATCACCTCCTTTAGTCGCGGAAATCACCTCCTTTTCTCGAGGAGCTGTCCAAAGCTTCCTCCTTTTCTCCATTTCCCCGCTTCAACTGATCATCACATCTCATGCATATAAAGAAAGACTACTGATCTCTCTCTCCCAAAACGCCCTGAAGCACTCCCTCCCCTTGGAGCTCCCCGAGCTCAACACCATCCCTCCACCACCCCCACCAGCTGGGACTTCTCCGGCCGTTGTCCTCGAGTGGATCACCGTCACGGTAACTAGCTCAGCGCCATTGCACCTGGTCCGACATCCCTGCGACTGAGCCGCCCGCTCCGTCATTTCCATGGTCTCAACATCACTAGCACGCGCCACCCTCACGTCGGCTGCCTCCTCAACAACCACTTCCTAGCCGAGTCCCAGGTAACGAGCACTTTGGTCTTATATATATATGAACTTACGTGCAGGTGTTTGTGGGTACGTGTCTTCTCTATTGTACGATGATCTATGCCTTCTGTTCTACGAGTATTACTTATTTCCTTTCCCTGATTTTGCAGGACAGCAGTGTTGTAGATTTTCTAGCTTCTCGCCCAAACACCTCCTCCACTTGCCTAGCAGTAAGCTTCCTATGATTCCTCCTCCCTGTAAATTCTTGTCTTTTCCTTGGGATTGTAGTAGTCTGTACGAGGGAAAAACTCAGGAAGTTAGTTTGAAAAGGACCAGACATTCCATGGATATGTTGGACTATAATGAAGCAGAGAATAACGCCACCGATCGACTTCAATTGACCGTCGACTTTATGTTGGATTTGATTTTATCTTTGCTGGGCCCAGTGAAAATCTTAGCACTTATCTTGGTGAGATTCATGCACACCTTCGTGGGAAGAAGACATGATCCGATGTGTCCATCATACTACAATCATTTTTTTTTGTGGATTGCATCCTACACGCTACTATAATTTTTTTTTTTTTTTGGGGGGGGGGGGGGGGGGGGGGGGGGGGGCGATAAACATCTTATACAAGTTGTAACAAAAATGGCATACAGGTGCAAAAGTACTGAAGGGCTACAATTAAAGAGAATAAGAAAATGTGCATAATTGTGCTGCTTCAGATGATGCTTTCCATTTTCAGACCTCAAATGATATGTGATATTGAGGTAGGGACTTCCGATTTTTATGGTATACAATTTAGTTTTTTTTCCATATATATGGCTTCATTAATCAGTTAACTAGATATCATCCAACTTATATACACATATGCACAACCTTTCAGCAACCCCGAGCCAGGCAGAACCAGGAAGTGGAAACAGGCAACGTCGAGGAAGATACTAACAGTACCCAAGTGTGAATCAAAGCTTTATGAACGGTTATATTAGCTTCTATCATAAATTGATATTTGTGCATGTTATTTACAATCTTGCCCTTTCCATGTTGCAGCATGTTGGCACAGACAATATTGCCACACAAACGAACCAAACAACAGAGACAAGGAGTACACAGGGCAACCAGCATTAATGAAGGGCTAAGGGTTGCATACTGGGTGACTGGAATCTCAGGCACAGGGATCATCACAGTCGTGGCTGGCTTCCTCGGCAAAGCATCAAAGCCAACACATCACTTTCTGTTCGTGGGATCTATGTGTTCAATGATGGGCTCCTTTGGCTTAGGGCATAAGCATATTTATAATTATCCACCATTTTTTCCTAGTCTTCTGTGTTATGTGTGGTTATAAAGATTCTTGTGTCATTAGTGTGGCATCCATTGCCATGGCGGTAGGCTTCGTGCTGTCATTCTACTTTGACAAGGCTTAACCACTTTTCACGAGTTGCATCCTACGTTCTTGTGACACGATTTTCTGGAGGAGAATTTGGAAAAGGATACGATCTATAATTCGTATTGGACTGTGTTATGAGGGGAATAGCTGATTTTGGGAGCACAACATGCCGTATTGTTTGTTGAGACAGTCTTTGTTTTTAGGGAAAATTAGTTAATTGTGGATTTCTAATCCAGACAATTAATGTGGGATGGAAGGAATGCCATATATAGGGAGTGCTATAGAGGCCAACATAATGTTATAGAAGTTATTATACGCAGACGAATAAAGGTCAAGAGTTCTTGATTGTTGTTTTCATTGATTATGGCTGATGGATTTTTTCTCATGTATATGTTAGAGCATTTATATATCTATTTATATTCCTGGGAGCATCTGAGCATACATATTTTCTCCTTGAACTTTACGATAATAATGTGACTTGTCACATCGAAATTAAACATACTTTTTCTTGTCATAGTCCAAACTAACTAGCTAATTGATATTTAGATAATTAAAGCTATATATTTTGAAAGAATTGGTTGTAGAATTCTTGGCAATCTTTTAATGAAAGCTTACATGAACATTTTCATCACATTTGGTTTTCATTCCGACTCCTCACATGCTAAAAATGCCGTGTGTGATGACGAAAGAAGCATCTAGACTGCTTTATTTTGCATACAGCTTTGTCAACCATGTTGTTATCTTTCACACCAAGGAATGACCAGGTAGGTATAGGTTCTGCTGCTGCCTGTGGGAGACCAACTTCCTAATGCTACGTACATGTAACTTTCAGTGATAATTCAGCAGCTGCTGAGCTCAACTGTGCATGCCTATTGCAACAATCTGATCAAAACGCCCAAAAATTATATATATTTCAAGCATTTGCGGCGTTAGATTGACGTTTTAAACTTGGAATCACATAAACTTCCGTTGCCACATATACCGCGTATGCTATTCATGGAAGAAGAGGCCCATGGATGCTTCCAGGAAAGGGAGTGTAGAAAAATAAGAGGCAAAATGGATTAACAAAGTTAATAACATGGGATTAAAAGCTTTTTTTGCCGCCAATATTCCCTTTCTTTTCCAAATATTTCTGTTTTTACGTATTGCCGTAATTGTGAAGTTCTATACTTCGATTCATCTGTGCATGAGGCTCATGGAACTCGACCTATATGGTTCTTGCAGCCAGGCTACAATCAGGTTGTTATTAAAATAATTGCATCTGATTGTAGTTTGTCAACTTCCCCTACCAGCCTGTAAAATATACTCTTGTTCTATTTTTTCAGATGTAGGAGTCATCTACTTTAATTATTACAGCTGATGTACATATCTAGATCCTTGTACATCCCCAGAAAGATCTAAAAACAGAACATCTTTAATTGTCCAAGGTCATGGCCTTTAATTAGCCCACTATTGGGCTTAATTGTCCTTCTAATTTCATTGTTATCCAAACTGATCATATAGTAAATTCTACATTAATGCTTCCTTCAATAATGCAAGCACAATGGCAACTGACAAAAATAGGTAAGAGAAACAGAAGCTGCGAAATTCTACTAACTACATTCATTCCTTGCAAATTAGATATTTACAAGAAAAAATTATTACAATACAAAAAAAAATGAACACATCAGCCAAGAGCAATTACATAAGGAACTACTAAAAAATAAAAAAATGAGACGATTTTCTCTTCTGATGGAACTACTACAAAGGGACGGATCATACTCCCTCCTTTCCAAAATACTTGGCTCGTGAACAAGCATATGAGTTGGACGGGATATCAAGGAGGAGTCATGTGACTTCCTTGTGGGCTTCATGGTCCAATAAAAATGAGAATGTTATCAAATGTGCACAATATTTTGGAACGGAGGGAGTAGTCACTTTTAAGAAGTCAACAACTAGAATAATAAACTCCTGAGAGCAACCCCAATCCAAGAAGCACATGAATTGTTTCTATGCATGACAACTCATTTGAGAATTGAGGTATTCCTTGCTGAAGAGAAACTAACCGATCTGATTTCTAGGTGGTAATTTAAACAGTCGTACTCTTTTCCTTAAAAAAAATCCTACTACTCCAAACGAAAATCTGCATTTTTTGTTAAGGGAAGTAGTGATTTATGACTCAAAGCTGGCTTTTTTTCCGTTCTTTCTTCATCTTGAAAGTTGTTCATCGATCTTCAATTTTCCGGCAACTAAGGTACTTAGGGAAGGATTTATTCTGCTGCAATTCACCATAGTGTTAAGTCTATTTTTGTAAGAGTCCAGATCATGGACAAGGGCTTCATTGCTTAGGAGGGGACATAGGGCTGTAAATGGCGTCCGGATGTCCGTGTCCGTCCGACTGTTTTATAGACCAAACGGACACAAAAATTTGTCTGTCACGGACAAGGACATGGACAGCTTCGATGGTCCGGCTTCTGAGTGGACGCGACTGCGGACAGAGTGCATCCACGTCCATAACCGTCTTATCCATGTCCGTGATATTTTTTAAGGCAAATGGTTCCTTGTTGTCATGCCCGTCCGGGTCAAAACAGACACATACGGACGAACAAATAAAAGTGTCCGCACGAATGGTGGACGGATGGACACTTATCTTTAAACTAAACGGATAGTGGACAGACAGACACTTAGCTTTAAACTAAATGGATGGCTACAGACTAAGCTTGTCCGCATCCGTATCCGTCCGTTTACACTCCTAAGGGGACAAACCCCTTACCAATATCTAACAGAAGGAGTGTTAAGCGCAAGCTAGATTTGTAAGAAGAAGTGCGGCTTTTACACACAGTTAACTCCTTTGTTATAAAGCGCAAATGATTCACATTATATGCTGGTGGGATGCATGAAATATACGCTTCATCAACATGACATATGCTATGTACGTTTTCAATGACAAACAAATTTTTGCTTAGAAAAAGTTACCAATGCACCCACCCATGCACATGATGAAAACAAAAAAGGACAAGTTAATGTGCAGCGGGCCTCACATTTCTTTTTGCCAACACAGCGAGCCTCACATTTGAAATATGCACCGGATGCATCTCAAGCCATCAATCGTGATCCAATGGCTTTCATCCAATAGGACGTGATTCGAAAAATGCCTATTGGTGTATGCTTGCTGTGCGTACATAAACATAACTCAAACAAAATTACATGTGAGACATTGATTTGAACTACAAAAATAAATAATTCAGCAGGTTACATGGTTATTATCCAAATTTTATTCATTTTAACTTCCAACGATAAATTGAACAAGTCATGACATGGATGACTTCTAGTATTAGAAACAAGAGTCCATGCATACAATATACAAGTAAGGCTAAATGGAACATCAAACTGGCTGGTTGCAGTCATGATATAAATGACTGCAATTATTATCAGTCTCTTACTACTTCTAGTTGTTCAGAGCAAACTTGACTTCTACAGTCACACCCACCTCCTTGTTGTTGTTGGTTGTTCCTGTTGCACGATGTTTGAGGCCTGCGGAAAGTAATTCCAAAGAATTTTCCTTCTTCATAGGCTTGTAGTAAACTCGAATGGCATCAAGATATTTGCACGCTTTGCCATAGAAGCCAACGAACTTCCCTCCCATTGCAGGAAATGAGAAAGGCATCCTTCTTCCACACCATATGGCCCATTTTTTTTCATGTTGGTGTGACTTGTAATTGAGCGGACGATGGAAGGATACTCGAACTTCACCACACGGCCACTTATGGAAATGAGATCCTCATTCGGATGGTCAAATTTGAAAAGAATACAGCAGCATACCATTCAGAATAAGAAAAAATTAATATGAGACATGGTTCGCGTGTATCTGAGCCGTTAAATTTCACTCCGATGGCATGTGTCAAATCGGATCTAGGAGGGATGGTGATCAAAACCTGCCTCCCCCTTGATTTGATGCCCATTGTCGAATTGAAATCCAACGGCTCAAGGCACCTCGGCTCACATGGACGCTTGTCAGCTGTGTTTCATATTGATCTGACTATTTAGAACTAGAATACTAAAATTTTCTCCTCTAAAGAAGGTAAGTATCCCCATATGATACATACACTTCATATGAGTAATACGCTTGTAATTTTTTTTATAAAATACATTTATTGAAAGAGACTCATTTACATCTCTCATATAAGGAGCATGAGCCGCGGGTTTTGGCTGTTGGATTTTGATCCGATAGTGCTCTTTAATATAGGGGGCAGACATATGCTTATCCAGTGCACCATCAAATCTGAATCCAACAGCTATATGACTTAAATTAGGCTCATATAAGCAATATGAGACCGATCTCATTGAAACTTTTTCATTATCGAAATGGTGAATAATACCAATTATGACCATATAAATTTTAAATGATCAGGCTTTCCGTAGAGGCCATACCCTAGAAAAAATATTTAGTGCTTCACCATAACACATGAATGCATGTGGTAACAACCAGCTCAACTCAACCTTCGCCCTCTTGCTTACGCCCCCCCCCCAAACTGGTCTTCCATTTACATCATACTCAATTTTAATTGAGTCAATAGTCCCTCCATTTCCATGGGTCAGCTCTATTTGCTTGATCCCCTCAAAATGACCATCGCTCCATAGATCCCCACCTTGGCCGCCTCACGGTCCCACCTTCACCGGATTCTCCAAGTGTCCCTTTGACCCTTATTTTAGCAAACATGGAAAAACCAACGGAAATTTATTAAATGATACTTAAAAAAAATAATTACTCATCGGGAATAGATCAGAAATAATTCCCGATCCGGTTATCTGATCAGCCATTTCACAAACAAAGCACTTACAATCGTACATTTCACAAACAGCCCCAGGCAAGAGAGCCCTCAAAGGCGCTTAGGTATTTATTACAAAATCTTGATGGATACATAGCAGCCCATTATACACAAACACAAGTGGCTGTGGGAAAACATTTTAGTAGTAAAATCAATGTGGTAAATTGGATTCATAGAAAAAACACAAGCGGCTGCAGCAATACGTTTTACGCAGAACCGGTTATACATTTTAGTAGCAAAATTAAAGTAGTGACTTGGATACAGGAGCCCGTTATACATAGAACCCAATATTTTCATCCCCAACTATACAATTTGGTGTCGGTGAGATGTTTCATGCTTCCGATAGATATAAATTCGTTGTTTTCTATATTTTAATCATGTTAAGACTATCACTTTAGCATACAATAATCATGTATCATTATATAATTCACAATAGTATGATTTCATGTTATTAATATTCGAAAAAACATATCATCAACATACTTTTTTCAACTTACAATTCTTATGGGTACTACAAAAGCCGTGTTAGCTTCAAAACCTAAAAATTGCCCTAGACAAACTCACAAAACACTTATGTAAACAAAAAAAGTACCCCTTCCGTCCAATATTACTTGTTTGTATTAGAAAACCAAAATTTTACATACACGTACTTTTGGTAGGAAGACTACTTAATACTCGCATAGGTCACTTTTAATCGAGACAATTAGTATACTAGAATTAGATGATACTGTTCCCTAATTATTTTCTTAGAGACGGCAACGATGACAGTGGCCGCCGGCAGTGAACCTAGGTCGAGGTTGAGAGGCCTTTGCGTGAAAAATACTTGTTCGCTCGGGAAGTTGGGGCTTTTAGGGGCCGTTAGAGGCGTGAAAAAATCGGAATATTCATAGTTGATATTTCACTTCCACTGTAGCATTCTAAATTTTTTTCAAATACGCCATGAGTTGTTTCAGCTGAAAGTTAAAAAAACGTAAAAAATGGATAGTGAAATGAAACATCTAATGTAGATATTTTGCTTTTTATCACGCACAAAGTGGCCCCTCCGAGTGCATTCCACAACTCAATACAATTGACCAGTGAGGAGACGGTATCAATTAAAAGTGGCCGGAAGGCGTATGTCTCGGCATTGCCCCTCAATCTCTTACAAGACCCTCCTCCTCTGTCCTCAGCACTGGGCGCCAATGGAGGCCTTGAACTGAAAAGACAGTTTCCCATTCAGAAGCTCCTCCCCCTCTTCTGCTGCTTCTTCTTCTTCAGGCTGAGGAGGAGGGCTGGTGACATGCAGCTACTCCTCCATCGCCCACTCCACGCCCTCATGCCCACAAGGCACCTCTTCACTGCTCTCCCCCTTCTTCTTCCCTCTCCTTCTCTTCTTCTCTCTACCACCTCCTCACCCTTCGCCGCTTTCTCCGGGCCCATGGAGGAAGACCCACCTCTCAGTTCCTTCGTGCTTCCATGAGAAGGACCCCCAATGGCTCCAACGCCCCTCTTGTGCTCTCCAGAACAGGTTCTACTTTACCTTTGTTTCTGTTCTTGTTTCTTTATTTGTGTCTATAATTTGATCAGTTTTTAGTGCTCAGAACCATAAAGTAGGACTTTTTCTGTGAACTGGTCATAGCTTCCTGATGTTTATATGGTTGGAGATGAAAAGATTGGATTTTTCTCACAAGAATGCAGTTCTGTGAAGACTAGGTGTTTAGTTGTTGATACTTCGTTTGATTTTCTGCTTTTTTTCTGGAAAAAGTTTTAGGTTGGAAGTTAACTGTTTTGTTTTCGCTCACTAAACATTGAGCTTTTTTGGATAATCACTCCACATTTGACTTATGAGTTATGCTCTCCAGAACAGGTTTGCACTTTCCCTCTGTGTTCTTTTTTTTTTTTTTTGATTTGATGAATTTTTAGCTCTCAGAATGAAACTCTTGCTGCGAATTGTTTATTTTGTTTTTCAGATACTTTTGTGATTCCCCATATTTGTATAGTTGGGGAAGAAAAGATTGGGTTTCCCACTGTAATGCAGTTCTATAAAGGTTAAGTGTTTAATTGTTGATACTTGATAGTCCTTTTGATTTTCTGCTATGTTTTTGGAAAGATGATTTGGTTGAAAGTTAAAACATCTTTTGCTACACATTTGAGCTGTGAACAGGTAATGCATAGCAGACAGTCCCTTTCTGTGGCTTTGCAATTTTGTATTGTTTTTGCTACGTATTAGAAACTAATCCTTTCTTCTTTGTTTTTCCACTCCCTCTGTCCAATTGAAGCTCGTCTGAATTGCAAAATGAGTTTTATTGGAGTGTTGGGCCCGTAATAAAAAAGAGAGTTTTGGCTTCTTCTTTCCTGTTTCTGGTCTTAAGGGAGCAAATCCAGCCATGTAATGTAGGGCCCCCGCATTTTTCAAAATGCAGACTAGCTTCATTGAACAGAGGTGGCAATTTTTTAGACGAAATTTCAAGAGTAGTTAGGGAGTATATCATTGCAAATTTAACCTTTATGTTGGTTTTTATCTTTTTGAAGTTCATTTACAGCGTTCGGTAAATGAATCTCCTGATGCCGAGAGGCTGGCCATATTGAAAAAGAAGCTGGAGCAAGAAGGAATTAACTGTGGCACTTGTACACCTGGAAATTATCATCACATGTTATGCCCAAAGGTTGCTGCATTTGCTTTTGCTATTTCATTACTTTTTGGTTCTTGTGGTTTCTCATCTTTTCTCAATAGGCTTCCCATTACATATTTCTTTTCGAAACACATAGTTTTGGCGAGATTCATTCCTCGCTTACTTCCTTTTATCTGTTAAAACCTTCTATGTAGTAATGAGCCTATAATTGAAATTGGGGGAAATTTTCATTTCTTTTTGTAAAGCATGCTGATTTACTTGTTATGTATTTGATATGAACTATTAATTATGTAATGAATTGTTTATGCATAATCATATATATATATATATATATACTTTCAATTGACATTTTCCTTTATGGGTTTGTTGAGGAAATGCAGTGTGAGGGCGGACAAACGAGGGAGAGGAGTTTTTTCAGTGTTTATTTCGTGAAGATGGGTAGGATATACTACTATTTGTGTCATCCTCTGATAATTTAAGCATTCATATCTTTTTGAAATATACCCTGTCTCTTTATTTCTATCACATTAAATATTTAAAATTTCACTGTTTGGGTTTCAGTGAACTTGCAACGTGGTCGTGTTTCAGAGGTAAATGTGGGTGAGAGGTCATATGCGAGTAAGTTGATTTTCTATTACAGAGTTCAAACTTCTCATCTGCTGGTTTCCATTGTAAGGTGGAAGTGAAACTTGGTTTTGCTGAGTGCTATAAATTTGACTGTAGGCTTCTAAGGATGTCAAGCCATACAATGGTGATGATAAACGTCAGAAAGACAAACTCTTTAAAGTAATTACTGAGAAGAGTCTTTGTCTGGAACCTTTATGTGACACGGTTAGTGTAAACATGCTCTGTCATCAAGCAAGTTATGTCAATCCTCCTTATGTTGTTTCCTCAAGCATATCCTTGGATGTCTGGAATGGTGTCGCCACGTCCTGCATATTACTTCCCCATCTTATTATGGCTTCTTTTTTGTTTATCAGCTTATTGCATACTTTGCTGAAAGAATGATTTCAGGCGAGACTTTAAGACGGAATGGTGTGATGCAACGTAGATATCATGATCAGGTTCACAGAAAAGCGAGTACTACATTTACAATATTAATTTTCATATTTTATATTTACTGTGCTTATGCTATTTTTTTCTTCAGATTGTTATTGCATTTGCATATAGACGAGATGGACAGCTCGTTAATTGCAAGTATCGAGATGTAACAAAAAAATTTTGGCAGGTTCTTGCTACACACTTATACTTGCAATGTTGAACTATCATAGCATAGGAGAAGTCGAAATTGTTACTTAAAGATTCTATAGTAGTTAAATATGTAGCAGCATTTCTATTCTGACAAAATTTAAACTATCTTTTGAGTGTATTCAGGAAAAAGATACTGAAAGGATATTATATGGGGTGGATGATATAAAGCAAGCTCATGATGTCATCATTGTACTTTCTCCATCCTTGTAATTACGAGCATTCTATATATCCATTCATTTTCTTGGACATGTAACAATGGTATATGTACACTCTCTATGCACGATGTAGGTTGAGGGTGAAATGGATAAGCTTTCTATCGAAGAAGCTGGCTTTCGTAATTGTGTAAGTGTTCCAGAGGGTGCACCTGCTAAAGTGTCTGACAAGGAACTTCCAGCAGAAGATGAGGTCTGATAGTGTCTAATCCCCAAGTGCATTATTTATTTCATTACTGTAGAATGAAGTTGATCACTGACCTCCTTATCTTTTCAGTGCGTTCCCATATTTTTTTCATCCTGAAACTTTATTTGGTTTAGTTGGTGGTTTGCAATAAAAAAGAAAGGTGATTATTATTATATTGGGAACTTCCATACATGTATGAGCTGGCCGCAAAGTTTAGTAAACAATGGGAAATGAGAAATTATTATAAGTTATCTGAGAGGATGCTGTTACTCCTTTTCTTGATGTGATTATGCGTCAGATGCTTGCCTTTATGGGATGTGGGCATACATTGATAGATTCATTTGTAGATTGCCATGATGGTTCACACAATATATAATGTGTTCAGAGCGTCAGTTGTTGAAACTACCTGACACTGCTGATTAAAGTCACACACCGATTATAATCTTCAATTTTTTCCTTTGTACCTGAGTTATTCTTTCGGTTCTTATTTCACTATCGTATAAAGGAAATATTCCTTTCCGTATTCTGCAGCTTATATCAATGTTTTTGGAAGCTGTTGCATATAGATATTAGCTACATCAAGTGTTTTATGTGTCCTCATGTATTCGACTCTGTTTTTTAGTCCTTTGAAGGCACAAACTAGTAAAATGTACATTGAAGTTTCTGATTATGATAACCAACTGGCCTTATAGGAAGAATGTCAATATTATATCTCAACTTTGTTGCTAATAAGGAAAAAAGTTTGTAGATATAACAGTTTGTAGACTGGAGAAAGCAACTCTCAAATAATCAGGCATGTTCCATCATTCTGAATTAGAAGCTAACAGTGCTGTAGTTTCTTTTCTTAAGCTAGGATACAAAATATCGGTTTCTGTGGGCCTGTAAAGAATATCTGGAAAAGGTATATCCTAAATATTTTAGTATGATCTTGTCAATCTCAGTTCAGTTTTGTAGTTATGGAGTTATTAATTTTTTGAAAACTCTTTGTAGGCTTCTCGCATTATCCTAGCCACAGATGCAGACCCTCCTGGTCAAGCTTTAGCTGAAGAGCTTGCCCGCCGTCTGGGTAGAGAGAGGTTTGCAATATCTCTTTTTGTTTATAGATGTTCTATCTGAGCAATTATATGGCTTGATGCTTACTCTCTCTAATGTGTATGACCTGGTAGATGCTGGCGAGTAAGATGGCCAAAGAAAAATGATACAGAAGTTTGCAAGGACGCAAATGAGGTTAATATCGATCATTATTGCATCAAATATTGACTTCACGGATATTTGTATCAGATAAACTACATTTAAAAAATGGAGAATTTGGCGCCTGAACTTTATGTATGGAAGTAATTGTGTTTGCTAGTACATTTAAGCTAGTCTCGTTTGTTATGTGGCTTTAGTTAGGGTCAAAACATCCTCCTTAATAATTAAAGAAGCAGGAACGAATGAGGATGGACCATGAACTCCTTACAAAAGGTTCTGTTTGGCTCTGTTCAAATTCTTTTATTGTTAAGTCAAGTGTGAGTCTATGTGTTTGATTAATTCATTATATATTATGGCTCTCTGTTCAATTTGTTGTATTGTGAAGTCAAGTGTGAATCCATGTGTTTGATTAATTTATTATATACTTTATGGATGTGCTTCTTTTGGTGCAGTGCTCTCTCTTACAGTTTTTTTTTTTTTTAAATTGTTAGAAAGAACGATTGCAACTTTTGAATTAATTGGTGTTTTTATGCTTTAACATATTGTTCTCCTATGCGTGGTCTTGTTTTCCACTTTTAAATTTACTGTTAAGCTTTTCATTCGACTTGTTGCCTTGAGCCAGGTCTGAATTATTTTTTCTAGCTGATGGGGAGAAGTAATTGGTGCCTATATGGATGAAGAAACTTTTATAACTAGTTTTTTTTTAATGCTAGAATAATTATTGTTTCATACAATTTTCAAGGGAAAATGATGTTAATATGTGCTATCTTATGGTACCTATTCTCAGTATAATTGGCAATTCAAGGAGCAGTTCTTCATTTGGTGTTTATTTTCTACAGGTGCTTATGTATTTAGGACCAAATGCCCTGAAGGATGTAGTTGAAACGGCTGAATTGTATCCTATACGTGGTCTATTTCAGTTTAAAGACTTTTTTGGCGAGATTGATGATTATTACAGTTGCAGTTTAGAATATGATCTTGGTGTCTCTACGGGGTGGAAGGGTGTGGATGAACTCTACAAAGTAATGTTTTGTAAACCTTGTTTGCACACTTATAATTAATAATCTGCAGTCTGTTGAAGTATTTTGTGTTGGACAGGTTGTTCCTGGAGAACTTTCTATTATAACTGGGGTTCCAAATTCTGGAAAGAGTGAGTGGATTGATGCTCTTTTGGTTAATATCAACGAGAGAACTGGTTGGAAGTTTGCTCTTTGCTCTATGGAGAACAAGGCAAGCTGTATATATTAAATAAAAAATTTGAAGTTGCTCACATATGTCATGTTTTAGCTAACTATTCTGGTGTCTCATTTCAAGGTTCGGGAGCATGCAAGAAAGCTTTTAGAGAAGCATGTAAAAAAACCCTTCTTCAATGCAAGGTAATTTCGAGATTTCTTATGCTATTTATAGGTCAATGAACTAATTGAAGGGAATTTTGCCTAGTTTTAAGTAGGAAAAAGGTAATCCAAAAGATGTGTTAGGTTTGGGACATACATATGGCTACTCGAAGTTTTCTTATGGTTCTCCACTTGTAAGGGTAGTGTACTATGAGCCAATATGCTAGCTCTATTCTAGACTCATAACTTGATTAGTCAGAAAGGGTTTAAAGAGTTAGAGGTTCTCAAAATATTACAATCACTTCCTTGCCCACTGAGTAACAGACTAACCGTAACTCACTTCGTGCTCACAAATTAAGAAATGAGCCCTAAAAATCAGTTAATAGTATTACATGCACTTTCACTAGGATTCCTATCGTTTCGTGAATTATTTCTCCTACATTGATTTTGTAAAGGGGCTGTTCTCCTACATTAGGTAGCCTTGGAAAATCTTTTTATCGATGAGTAGGGAAATTTTTCTCTTGCACGTAAAGCAAGGCCCTTGGCTCATTGTGGGTCCATTTGTACCTGCATGAGCTTCTCGTATGGAAAATTCATCCCTGGCGTGAAGCCAGATAATGTGGCATATTTTGTTTTCTACATAGAAAACTGTCTTTTACAAGTGCAAAGTAAGTACTCCCTACGTTGGAAATAAATTCAGAAGAGAAGATGATGTTGGCTAATAATTATTGTTAATATAAATTTTGTTTCTGTCCAACTTCAGATATGCCACTGAGGAGAAAAGTTAACTGTGTTTTCTGAGATTTTGTGTGGTATGATGTTTAGCTTAAATTTTTTACTGCTAGCTATGGAGAATATGTTGAACGGATGAGCATTGAGGAATTAGAACAAGGGAAAGAATGGCTGAATCGTACATTTCATCTTATACGGTAGGTTTAATGCTCTATCCTGGCTTGTTAATTTTTCCTTCTTTTCTAGTTACTATTATCTTCTATGGGTTATATTCTTGGCATTTTACATTTTGGCAGTCACCAGCAACTTGTCTTTTTCAAATAGTTGTTTCCGATTAGTAATAGTTTGTGAAAGCATATCTGAAAGTGACGTTCTGATTAGGGGACATATTCCAATGAGATCTATCAGGCCCATTAGGCATTGATCCTGGTGGCAAACTGTACCTTGCTATTTAACGTACATGCCCACATTATTTCCCTTACCTAAATGATATATCTCCAAAGTGGCACGCACTTCTTAAACTTAACTATCATTAAATTAATGTTATTTGTCAGAATTTTATCCATGAAAGATAAAGATGACTAGAATATGTTTAGCTTAAAATACTTTCGTCCCTATCAAAAAGAAAAAAACTTTCATCCCTAATTCGCATGTGGTGTACAACATATTGCATGCTTCATGCACGACCTTGATCAACTCTTATCTTATGGCCTATGTTTTTTTACTGTAGTGGCACTTGGGATTCAGATAGTAATCTATAACACAACTATATATGACTTATAAAATGAAGTATATATAAAACATATAGTGTTATGTAAAGGTTAGAAAAATTCATCAGCCTTGTAGATGGATAAGTGCTTAACTTTTGTGTCAATCTTATGAATTCATGCATATTCCTCATGGGATGCAACTTTATTATCGCCTCCTTTATCCTGGCGAGTAATGCTTAGAAAAGGGCAATGCCATCATTTGCCCTACTTGTCTGCTAGATGGGAGGCTCTGGATTTTTGGAATGCATCCACTTTTTGCTCGCGAAGAAGGATTAGCATGCCTGCCTTATTTGGTAAATAGCCGTGTCATGGTTATATATGAACTGTGTTACTTGTCTCCCCATTTCGACAGCTCTTGTAGTGAATACATAATTCGTAATAGTTCAAACATAAGGTCTCTGCAGTTCCCTGCTCAAGATGTATAATATAAGTACCATCATCAACAACTTGCTGACTTTCTTATGTAGTTTTTGTCATTAT
Source organism: Houttuynia cordata (assembly GCA_039654745.1). Taxonomy (NCBI): domain Eukaryota; kingdom Viridiplantae; phylum Streptophyta; class Magnoliopsida; order Piperales; family Saururaceae; genus Houttuynia; species Houttuynia cordata. The sequence continues at coordinate 7,941,769 of CM077512.1, forward strand.
CTATGGCAATCTAGGCTACCTATCTCGAATTTCTCTAATCTTTTCTCCAATTCACCAACATTCCTATCTTTCCCTGTAGCATCTGTTGGATTTGAAAGCAATTTTTTGTAATTAATATAGTCCATGAGGTTGATGATGGACGGAGTACTCATAATCCTTCTAAGTGAGCTCTAACTTTTATATCTTTAATTTTCACCACCTCTTTGTCTGAATAAGGCTTCCAAATATGTCCTTAGGGATGGGAGTGATCCTTTCCAGCCTTTTCTGTTAGTTTATCATAATTGTAAAATGACTGTTCTCTTTGACACGAGTTAGATTTTAGTTGAAGATGGGTGCTGTATTGCCAAGTCTATCCCTCAAGCCCTTTGAGTCTATAGATGAGACGATTGGATTGTTTGACACAACAGATCTACTAATGGGCCTTGTTATTTGTTAGTTAATAACTTCTCAGCTTAAGCTGTTAGGATAAGGATGATATTAGTTACTAGGAAGCACCGATACGCCAATTTTGCCCCCGTACCCTTATCCAATACATATCGGATACGGATACGCGTATTGTCTTAAAAAAAAAAAAAAAAAACTGTTTCCGATACGTAAAGGGGGAACTATTATAAGTTATAATGTTTAATTTCATAACTTATAATTATTATTGTTTGTGTTGTCATTATAGTGTAATTCTATCAAAATTATGGAAGTTACTATAGGTGGCTATTAGGGTGCTAGGTTTAAATTTTTTTTCTTTATTATGCTTATTGTTTTTTTTGACACTAGGACCAATCTAAAATGTGTTTTAAAAATATATAAAATATTTTTTCAAAAAACGTATCCCCGACGTATCGTATCGGGACTTTTTGAAAATTGCCGTATCGCCATACCCGTATCGTATCGTATCGTATCGTATCGTATCGCCGTATCCGTATCGGTGCTTCCTAGATTAGTGACACTTACAGTCTGGCACTCACAAGCACCAATTAATTTGATATAAGCACACACATGGTGGCATACACTAGAGGAAAATTTCATTCGCAGTGTTAAACCACAACTGGGCTCTTAGAGCCCATTATGTAAGGAATGAAGAAGATGAAAGGGGTAGAAAAGAAAGGAATTTAAGAAAAAGTGGAGAGAGGTATCATGTATTGTTGCTACAACCAGCCTCTATTTATAAAGTGTGAGTATGCATGGGACTTCCTAGTACGATAATAATTTCAAATAAGCAAAGCCAAATCATTATAAGGCATTTTTTAGCATGCTATACATCATCTAATAACTACACAAAAGGCTTGATATTTTTATTTTAAATTCCAAAATTTCCCTCCACAAATTTTAAAGCTGCTCTTCCACTGCTTTGTTCCCATCTTCTATGCATCATTTTTGGTTGCATGTATGTGTGCCACAAATTCATATTTGATAATACTTTTGTTGAGAATATGTCTTATTTGAAGGCATGTAAAGTTTTCACTAAGTGGGGTTTATCGATTATAATGTCAAATTCACTCTTGAATGGTTTTTATTTTGTGATTAGATGTGAGGATGATTGTCTTCCTTCTATTAAATGGGTTCTGGAACTTGCCAAAGCAGCAGTTTTGAGGCATGGTATACGCGGACTAGTTATAGATCCATATAATGAACTTGATCATCAACGGTCATCTAATCAGTAAGTTGTGCCAATTTTCCTTCTAGAATGGTTTTTGACAGGCACTTTATCTAAACATATCCTTGGTCTTTTTTATTTATTCTTCCATTCATAATATATGTAGAAGTTGAACATGCAAACTTTCATGTGTGAGCAGATTCACTTTTCCCCCATCCGATAAAGTATATGTTACTATATGAGTTTGCTCAGAGAATGGATTAGCTTATCTAATGCAATGACTCATCTTTTTTGTATATCGAATCTGTGACAGGACTGAGACAGAGTATGTGAGCCAGATGCTAACTAAAATTAAACGATTTGCACAACATCATGCATGTCACGTTTGGTTTGTTGCTCATCCAAGACAGGTAACCTGATCTTAACTCAAAAGTTAGATTATTTGTTTTAATACTTCGGTTCCAAACTTCTACCTTTGTTACAGCTACAAAATTGGGGTGGTTCCCCTCCCAGTATGTACGATATTAGTGGAAGTGCTCATTTCATAAACAAATGTGACAATGGCATTGTCATTCATCGAAACCGAGATCCAGATGCTGGCCCAATGGATCAAGTTCAGGTACCTTTCTTATTTCATTTCATGTTTTTTGTTCAAAGAAATTGTCCTCTTTGTGCTTACCTTTTCTTACCTTATTGTAGGTTTGTGTTCGTAAGGTACGGAATAAGGTCATCGGAAGAATCGGCGATGCCTTTTTGTCATATCATAGGTATGTGTGTTCTTCATTCTGGTATTTATTACACACGCATGGATCATGCTTGTTAATGTTGAAAATTTTTTCCTTTAAAAGCACCAAAAAGATGACTACAAAATATCCCTACACTGTTTTTAAGCTGCCAAACAATTGGCAGCTAGATGATGGATTATGAGAATTTAGTAAGTGTTGAAATCAAAATCAACTAGCTTGCACAGTAAGTTACCATCGCTCACTGAAGGGCTTGTACAGCTTTCTAGATTGGAATGATACCCTCTGAATATTGTGAGAAGTTTAGGTTGAATATTTATAATGCCTTTCCTTTTTCAACTTCCTTCTTTACAATTTTTGCAGTCTATACCCACACTGCAACTTTCTTCTGTTGGGCCCCATGTGAAAGCTTATGATCATTTGTGGTGCAATACGTTAAAATCAATTATTATATTTTAATGTAGCTTATTTGATCTTGTTATTGTTTGCATACACAGTAAGTTACCATCGCTCACTGAAGGGCTTGTACGGCTTTCTAGATTGGAATGATACCCTCTGAATATTGTGAGAAGTTTAGGTTGAATATTTATAATGCCTTTCCTTTTTCGACTTCCTCCTTCACAATTTTTGCAGTCTATACCCACACTGCAACTTTCTTCTGTTGGGCCCCATGTGAAAGCTTATGGTGCAATACGTTAAAATCAATTATTATATTTTAATGTAGCTTATTTGATCTTGTTATTGTTTGCATACAGTTGGGATAAGGTGTTGCTCATGATGGTGAACAAACCTTAGCAGTTAGTTGTTTGGGGACAAGATAGATAGGCATTCTTATGATGCCAATCTTATACAGAGCGATTGTATTATAGAGAATGCATTCTAAAAGTTGCAGCATAATTTGCAGTAGGAGTTACGATAGGGTGCACTACAAAAGAAAAATTGACGTCAGGTGCTACTGATAATTCTACTCCTCTTACAACATATACGAAATAACCGAAGTTAGATTGGTGTAAACACCTCGACATGAATTTAGTATATATATTTGTAAGCGCTGGTGGGCTTCTGAAAAAGGGATAGCTGATTGCGTTGTATGCAGATGTATCCCAGCTAGATCTCCAAGTTAGATTTCACTTCAATGCATTCTAATGTAAACCAAGTTGTGAACTTTTCAGTTTGCGTGTAAATTACTAACTCAATATAATATCATTTATCTGTGTAGGGTCACTGGAGAATTTAGAGATGCTGACCAATGACCCAATAAGTAGCAAATGATATGTAAATATTCATAATCAGATGAACCTTGTAGCCTTTACAATGAAGAATGTGAAAAGAGGGTTTTCCGACAAAGCAGAGAAGAATATTAGCAGACTTGGAAGTAAAGAGTGAAATGATTCGATTCTGCATATATCTATACCCCCAAAGGTGCCTATTGAGCCTCTAATTTATCCACCAAAGAGTCTGCTTCTGAGGGGCAAGGGCCATGCCCTCCAGCAAATTGTGCTGTGCCATCACTATTAGGCAGTAATTTTGTCTAATAATGGAGTGATATATAAATTTGTGTATGGATTTGTTTTTAATGGTTTGGGCTTTAGAGTTGCAAGCTTGTATTGTTAAAAATGATTTGCATTTGTAGAATAACCGAATCATGTGGTCAATTGTTGTAAAACTTTTCAAATTGAGTGCACATTTGTTAGATCAATACTCCGCTGGCCCACAGGACATGGACTGTAACATCCGAAAAATTAGTAAGTATCTTAAAACTGAAATTTGACCCTCTTAATGATTGATTTGACCGTGTGGTGCTTTGTTTAAATTAAAGTTGGTGAGAAGAGCTTTCCAACGACACCAATTTTGTGTGATTTGGAGTTCGGAGTAAAAAGATATGGGAAATTGAGTGAAAACGATCGATCGCGCTGAAAACGATCGATCGGCTTATGGAACACGATCGATCGGCTTCGATCGGCGCCATCGCGCAGTTTGTAAACAGCGCAGGACGATCGATCGCCGTATTGCACGATCGATCGCCAGTTGCGGTTTGGCGAATTCTAACCTAATTTTGAGGCGGATTTGATTGGGAAAGATGTCATATCCTAACTAGACTTGTATTGCACGTTCCTAGGGTGATTTAGGGACTCTCCCATTGGTGGAAAGTGCCCAAGATATGGTAGAATTGATTGGGCAAAGATCTTCTAAAAACTCTATATAAACCCATAGAGTCTAGGCTTGTGCTTTTGAAAACTAAACCCTAGAACGTCCAGAGGCTTTCCCCTCTCCTTCCCACGTTCATCCCTCTCTTAGAAGACCTCTTCTAGTGGGAATTGCTCAAGAGCTTGGATCGGGAAGCTTTGAAGGAAGCGAAGGATCGAACATCGCGTAGAAAGGCGACGTCTTTTGGTGATAAAGAGTAGGATGGTTTTTCCCTCTCTTCTTATTCTTTTATCACATTATATGATGAGTATTCTTACTGATTTCCTTGGAGTATTGCTTTGAATCTTGCGGGATTAATGATTTATGTCTTGTTTTCCATGTGTATTGCGATACATGCATATATGCCTTCATGCTTCATGTCTAGATGGTAAATCAAATCAAAGTTGGATGCTTTATTAATTTTACAGAAGATAAAAGTTCTGATATTGCTTTGATTATGATGTCTAATGATTGAGTCTTATGTCTTAATGATCGTTTTGCTTAAATTGACTTAATTGAAAGATATTATGGTCTAAGATTGTGTTATATGGGGAGAAACATGATAAAAAGGGAATCTTTTGGTAATTCTAGTTAATTCCAGGATCTGTAATTGATCTAGGAGGGGAGTACTATCATCTATCATGAGTATATTATCATCTATAAGTGGTTCGGAATAAGAATATTAAAGTTTAATCATGTGTTTCACTTTCGGCCAGAACTGTTTCTGCGCGGACAGTCGACAGTAAATAATTCATAACTAATTCATATGATATCAGAAAAATATAAAACCGGTGGGGTTAGAAACTAGACCCACAAGGGTACTCTCAGTAAAAATTTCAGAAGATAACCTTAACTGTACAGTGTCTGGGAGTCGCCGGAAGGGGACTGTTGTGCATAAGACAGTGAGCAGAATCTAAGTGAAAATACTATGTACTTAAGTAAAACCACTTAATAAGATGTGAAGATGATATGACGTGCTAGTAACTAATACTAGACTATATCCTTATGATTATCACAGTAAGGTTGGGTTATGGTTAATATGATAGATGGGTAATACCTATGTTAAGAAAACCGTAATCGTGTATTTGAAGATAAAACGCTTGTGTCGGTTTGAGGTTCCATTTGGAATCCAAATCATCTAGGACTCATTAATACCTTGTCTCTGATTTATATATTTCAATGAGACCTATATGAATTTCCATCTAGGGCTGAGCATGAATGCATGTATGGATTGTGTTATTCTCTTTGTGTGACATTCCCACTTATACTCTGTATGTGAGTCTGTTCCGGTGATTGATACCTTATGTGTTAGAGCGTTGCGGCCTCTATTTCTTTGAATTATTATTCATCATGATTATTTGATTGATTCCTCCACTAGAGGTCTTGCGGGACTTCTCCGGAAGTGGATTCATAGTATGCTCACATTATGCCATTGCTCGATCTTGCGGGGTCACTAATATTTGTGGTACTGCGGTTCCATACTGCCCAAAAAGAGGCAACATACGTACATTAGATTGTTGACATTACGGAAGGTCTTCAATCTCCGCCCATCGTGTCCGTAAGCACTGGTGGGGCCAGCATCCTAGACGCATGGCAGGGTTCCAAAAAGAGGACCCCTAGGGTGGTTCTGGTATAGTCACTTGCGGGTGATCGGTTCAGCGAGCAGAAATTGTACTCCTTTCACTTTTAATGTCTGGAGCTTTTTAATATGATTATCATTCCCTCCTTACTTATATGTGTAGTAGGAGCCTTATTGTTGTTTTCCCTACTTGCGGGTTGGAATTATTATTGACTAACCTTTCAGGTGTATAAATCCTTGGTTTAGTCCAGATGTTGCGGCATCTTCATAAACCTTTGTTATTCTTATCCTATTCATACTTTTGTCCTAATTCAGTGGGTTTTTACATCCTACTGAGTGTTTCTATGAAATACTCATGCATCCTCTGATGCAGGCGCAAATGGAATTTGAGATCAAGAAGTTGCAGTAGTGAAGCGGTCGCAGGAGCCGTGAAGACTTAGAGTTTATATTATTTGCTTTGCTTATTTGATGCTTATGACATTTAATGGCAATTGTGTGCCATAGATTTATAAGTTTATTTGATTTGACTTTCTTAAATGGATTATCATTATTATCAGTATTATTAAGTAAATTTCCATTCCATAGTATTCATTAATGTTTGTATTTGTATTGCACTGATTATGGGCATGACCGATTACACATCCTTTTGAGATGATCGTAATTGGTGGTGAAATCGACTGTTCGGTTCTCGCGCCCGAGATTCTCTACCTCCAAATGTATATCATTGATTGGCTTCCGCACTTCGATCGAAGTATGGGATTTCGGGGCGTGACATGGACCGATGCTTGGGCCTCACATTGCCCCAAGGCAAAGGTCGTGCGCATCGGATTCACCCTACCAAATCATCTATGATCCAGCATTTGATTTTATCGTTACTGCTAAAAGAGGCACTGGCATGGCACTTGTGTGTGAAGAGGGCTTTCTACACCTAATTATAAAGTAGTAGCACCTTTAATGGCACCTTTCAGTGAGGTGCAGGGACCTTTGAACCAATTAAACTGGACGTTGATTGCCATTGAACACATGCTGGTAGAGAAACCAAAATGACCATCAGTTTTTTTGGTGGTAGTTTGCTTTTGCTATTGTGTTTTAACTCCAAGGTTACTAAAACCTAAAAGCTTATTTGTACCAAAAAAAAGCTTCAAAAGCTTATGCTAGATGACCCACCTAATTCAGCTTTCCATCAGGAATAATCTCATGTTCTTCTTGGCCCTCAAGACAGCTCAGATAACAGCTCAAGGCCAGTCTCTCCATTGACTTAGGCGGGCCAATGAAATGGTTGCCATGGCCAAGCCAGCCAATATTGTCCACAAGCCTGAAAACCCTCAAACAAACACCCTAGGGAAAAAAATAAAGGGCAGTTAGGCAGCTACTAGCCTCACACCCATCATAGCTGTTGATTCCAATTCAATGAAAAATTAGGAAAAACATTTAGTGCCCCGCTTATATGTGCCGTTGCGCACCTGGCAAGGCATGCGCTGGCCTGAAACAGATGCACCCTACAAGGCTGGTGATTGTGAGCTTAGACGATATGAGCCATCACATTGCATTTGCCTGCCATGCATTGTAGGCGGTGATTCAAACCTGTCTGCCCCTCTATCAACCGCACGCCGTCGATCAAAACTCGACGGCCTGCGGTGCTTGGCCTCGGGCATGTCGGCGTGAGCCTTGGCTCATATAGACGGGATTCTAATTAAAAAAATCGTTTATGATTGTGTGAACCCCAGGGAATCTCTCCCTCGCCCTTTTTGGCTGGCCACCAAAAACGGAATAATTTTAACGTTGGGGCTTAGGTAGAGACAGGTATTCAATTCGACCGTTGGCAAAAGACGCTCGTTGACCTTTTCAAATCTGGGAACCAGAATATAACGGTTGCAGAGCTCTGGTCCAACGCAACCACAGGAAGCACCTGAAGCTTCTCCTTCTTCTTCCTCTTTCTCCTCTCTTCCTTCCCATCTTGCTTTACTCAAAGCTACTTCTCAACAGCCATTTTGAGCCATGACTGCGGAGGCGAAAGCCGAAGAGGCCCCGGTGGTGACGGAAGTCGTAGAGGCTGAGAAGAAGGTGGTGGAGGAAGCTAAGGTGGAAGTTGCGGCGAAGGAAGTTGAGGAGGCTACGAAGGGGGATGGTGAGAAGAAAGATGAGGCGGGGGGAGATTGTTCGCCGGATCAGCCGCCTGCGGTGCAGAAAATTGGATCATTCAAGGAGGAGAGCAATTTTTTCTCTGATTTGAAGGAGCATGAGAGGAAGGCGCTGGCGGAGCTGCGGGCCAAGATCGAGGAGGCGATTCTCGAGAATAGGCTTCTGGTGAAGGAGGAGGAGAAGGTGGTGGATAAAGCGGAAGAGAAAGCAGCGGAGGTGACCAAAGAGGGGGAGGAGAAGGTATATGTTGCTGAAGAAAATCCCAATGGTGATGGTGAAGATCAGAAGCCTAAGACTGTGGAAGAGGAGAATGCTAAAAATTTTGAAGAGGAGAAGCCGAAAGAAGAAGAGCGCACTGAAATTGTAGCTAAAAAAGAAGAAGAAAAAGCTGAAAAAGTTGATCCTTCTGTTGAGGAGAAACCAGTAGAATGCAAAAAAGAGGCAGAACCAGTTGAGTGCACTGAAAAGCTAGCGAAAGAAGAAGAAGAAGAAAAATCTGTTGATCCTTCCGTTGAGGAAAAACCAGTAGAATGTGAAAAAGAGGCAGAAGCAGATGTGGTTGCTGCTGTGGAGAACGCAGTAAAGAGCGATGAAAAGACCGAAAAATCGGATTTGGGGGCGACATCAGTCGAGATCGATGAGGATATTTCCATCTGGGGAGTGCCTCTGCTTCCCAGGAAGGGGTCTGAGGGCACAGACGTGATCCTCCTGAAATTCCTGAGGGCCAGGGAGTTCAAGGTCAATGAGGCCTTTCAAATGCTGCAAAACACCCTTCTGTGGAGGAAGAAGTTCGGGATCGACTCGATCATGGACGAGGAATTCTCCGCCGACCTCAATTCCGTGGCCTACATGGATGGTGTGGACAGGGAGGGTCACCCTGTATGCTACAATGTTTATGGGGTGTTTGGGAATGAGGAGCTGTACCAGAAAACATTTGGTACTAAAGAGAAGCGGGAGCAGTTCCTGCGGTGGAGGTTCCAGGTGATGGAGAAGGGGATTCAGAAGCTTGACTTCAGGCCTGGTGGTGTTGCTTCTCTAATTCAAATCAATGATCTGAAGAACTTGCCTGGGCCGTCAAAGAAGGAGCTCAGACTTGCTACCAAGGAGGCGGTCGGGCTGCTTCAGGACAACTACCCGGAGCTTGCTGTCAGAAACGTAAGAACTAATATCTCTTTCATTAGTGTTTTTATATCCTTGTTCTTGTTTAGAAGATACCATAGTTATACGAAACTTCATGTAAATAACGGAGCTAGGGAAATGTATAGCTTAAAGATAGAAGATAGCAAAGTCATACTAATCTTCATGTGAATATTTGGGAGCAGAAAATACATGATTTGAAATTTGACCATGGCAACATTTGAACTTATCATTATTAATTTTCTAGATTTGTGTCAAATAATTAGTGTCTAATTCTGCTATGTTAGGACCGCTTCACGATTGTGCGACATTTATCTGATCTCTGGTTATAGGAAACAAGTGGATATATCTATGTCTTTTCACAATCACTTCTCAAGTAACGTGTAATGTGCGAGATGTAGGGGATGTTTCATTTCACCAATTTTACCTTGATGGGAATATATGTCCTTGTGGAAATGATTAGTAATTGTATAGTCAATTGTGGTATAAGTAGCCCAAATTGATCATGCTTGTGTTGCAGATCTTCATTAATGTTCCATTCTGGTATTATGCATTCAATGCTCTTCTGTCACCATTTTTCACTCAAAGAAGCAAGAGCAAGTTCGTATTTGCTCGTCCATCTAAGGTCACAGAAACACTCCTCAAGTAAGTGACTTTTGCTTCATTAGTCTTCTTGAGAGTCATTTTATCTCTTCTCAAATTCTAACATTCCTCTTAACAGGTACATTCCGGCTGAAAACATCCCAATTCAGTATGGTGGCCTAAAGCGAGATAATGACACCGAGTTCTTAGATGAAAACAGTGGAATCCTTGAGATTCATGTCAAGGGAGGAACAAGTGGAACCATTGAAATCCCAGCACCTGAGGTACTTTTAATGCTTAGATTCACCTATAAACATGCAAGATTCAAAAGCCCTGTATAATAGAATCATTCTGTTTATATGGATAAACCAACAAAGATGAGACCATAGCATTAATTGGGTCTCATTGACTACGGGTTCCGATTAATCTATTGAACTCTTGCACCTTAACCTCAATCTGACAGTTGCTTGGCTGGTTGAATATTTATGTAGATCACTGTACTTTATGATATACAAATTGGTTTAGGTTTTGTGTTCACCTAACTAGTATGTGTTTTAATTTTTTATCACTGTCAGTAATGGGTTCCTTATTTAAGTGTTCTAAAATTAACATTCATCTTTCAAGTTGAATATAAGTATGTACTAGAACAAGAGTTGGCTGTTGAAATCATGTGTTTACACTATGATAACTTTCCTTTCACTGTCAACAGGTAGGAACAACTCTCCTCTGGGACCTGACTGTTCTTGGTGGGGAAGTAAACTACAAGGAAGAGTTTGTCCCAAGTGACGATGGCTCGTATACTATAATCGTCCAGAAGGCCAAGAAACTGGGAGCTCACGATGCACCTATTCGCAACTCGTTTAAGAACAATGAAGCGGGAAAACTTGTTTTCACTATCGATAACAACTCATACAAGAAGAAGAAAGTTCTTTACCGATACAAGGTGAAGAAGAGCATCTCTGCTTGAGAAAAGCAACCAACCACTTTAATATCCATTTACTACAACAGTGGGAATATTTCTAGTACAATTTTTGTTGAGAAAGTTCCAAAGAGTGCAGAGAAAGATAGAAGGATTAGAGAGTGTGCATTCATCATTCTTTTTTAGAGTTATTTGGTGTTTTGACAAATGGGGTGTTAGCAAAGGATATTCTTTTAGTAGGATCAATAAATGTCCTATGGATTGATTGTTTGTTTTTGTTGTAATATTTGGTTTGGTGAAGCTGTAAGAAATTCTTTTATGAAAGTTTAGTGATCACATATGAATCTATTTCCTTTAGCTGGAAAAGCATACTCTCTCCGGTCAATGGCAAAACAGCATGATCTACTACTTAGTCCTCTCCCCTAAAGGCCTGTGGATAACATAAGACTAAGCTATAAGGTTACCAAGCCATCTTATTCAAAACCTAGTAAAAGCTAATCCAAAATATGAACTGTTTCTAGTTCATATTGGATTTCTAATGGGAAAAAGGGAGTACAAAAAGTTGATGATGTGCCCCGATCGCGCGTGTTGGCTTGCGCCATGGCATCATGACATAGACGCACATTATTACAAGGGGTAATGCTCGTGCACACAGACACGCATATGAACGCACATAGTCACGTAAATTTGTTGCAAAGATTGATAGATGAAAGAATTATAAAATATACATATATAAAATAATTTGATACTAGTTCACACCTGATCGCGTGGCCTAATGGATAAGGCGCTCGCCTCCGGAGCGGGAGATTGTGGGTTCGAGTCCCATCGCGATCGATGGTCCTTCCTATCCACCGTCCTAAGAAGTGTCAATTTTTTCTCTTCAAATTATATCCTATATTTGCATTTATACGTTTTTCTTTTTGTCCTTTTCTTAAAAGAAATTGGATTGCAGGTATAAGTTGAAATGATCATCTCAGGACATGGGATTTTCTTGCAAAATAATAATAATAATAATAATTAGTCTCCTATTGCAAGGGGTAATGATCAGATTAAAATCCCTTTCAAAAAATTTAGCTGGCTCCAAGGCTTCCAATTATCAGTTGTGTCTATTATTTCAGTTTGGGAAAAAGTAGCCTAAGCTTGACTCTTTAGTTATAGTCCATCTGTCCGATTAAGGGGTTGGCTCCATTCAATAAAAATCACTATTTTCTCAAATAGAGTTATTGATATAAAACAATTTTTTTCCCCAAATCGAGCTATTAATTTGTGAGGGAGAGAGTAAGTTTTCTCTAATATAATGCGGGCCTTTCAATACTGGTAGAAGGTAAGAATGTGAAGGATTTGAAAGAGTATCGAACAAAACAGAAGAATTTAAAAGTGTACAAGAAAATAGAAAGTTGAAAGAGGATAAGAAAAAAAAATTGGGGCCTAAGTTTTGGGCTCGTTTGTAAAGGTAGGAGCCTGCTTTGTTGTCCAAATATGAAAGATAATATCCATAGAATTGTATTTTCTAAATATACTGTTTAATGAAGAACTTAAATTGCATTTATAAGTTGGGGTCCTCGTAGATGTAAAAGGTAGGTGTGGAGCCTTTGGAATTTATTTAATGATCTTTACCAAATTTACTGTGACATTAGAGTTAATCAGTGTGAAGTGATTAATTTACTTCCGAATTTTCACCGTATTTGGCTAGTGGTGTCACTCAACAAAATAAGATGAACTCTTGTACGAAAGAAAAGATCAATTCAGATTGCAAAGCCAAATGGGACTAATAATGGGAGACAAAGTGAGTGTTTATTAAGATTGCAAGCTAACCCTGTGGCATCAAGTGTATGTGGGCTGGGCGTGTGAGTTGTACCAATAAAAAAAGAACATATATTTCACTATAACATTAGGTTCACAACAAGTAGGTGTGCACTTTTATTATGTTGAAGTAAAACACATAGGCAACACACAGAGAAAATCAAGCTAGCTGCCTTATTATCAAGGTTGGATTGAAACATCAATTTATTGTAGGCATAAAGAGATGGACTTTGTAGTTAATGGTGACCATCTGCTGGGTGACAGCCTTGATCACATAATCTCAGGCACTTCTTCAGATAGCTTCCCTTCAAGGTTAGGCACGTTGGCATGCAGTCCTCGATGCATGGGTTAGGGGAGTACTTCCAGTCCGGCTGCAGTGCCTTCCTTCCTGGAGCTGCTGCGCTCACAGCAGCCGCCGCCAAGGCGAAGATGAAGAGGATGGCAATCAGCTTGTTTCCAGCCATGTTTGTTCTGCTAAGTGACTTGCTCTTGATCTTTCTATTGAGACAATCGACTGTTGTGTGATACAAGCTTGGAGAGGAGTGCGAGGGCCTTATATAGAGGGTCTAGTTGAATATGAGTCAAAGCTGATGAACTAGATGGTTTGATGTATGTGGTGGGGAGGGACTTTGGGAATTGGGTAAGGCTTTTCTCAAGGTAGAACAAGCCCAAAAAATCAATTCAAAGTTTAAACAAGTGCACAATTTAGTTTAGAAGGAGAAGGCAGATAGGATTTTGAAAAATATGAAGTTGGTCCGTTCGGTTTTTCAAAGACCGCAACCTCTTTGTCCGATTTAACAGCAAAGTAGGCCCAAATTGGCTTTCTTTTTTTGGGTTACCTCCCCAAATTGGCTTAATTCAGCTGTAAAAACTGGACTAGCCGAGCATACTGCAAAAAGAGTCTGTTAGGTACAAACAGCCCATTTTGAATTGAAGTTCACAGTCCAGTTTCTCCCCATTGATAACTTGTCATTATCTCTTTTGGTTCAATCTGCAAAACAAAGTAGCCTCCACTTTTAACGTTTGTGCCACAAGAATGAAGAAATGCATCACATCTTACAAACATCAGTTGGCAGGCTCCTGCTTTTATCAACTTTCACGGAGATGGAGCTACGTTCATGCGTGGACAAATTCCGCACGACAGTTTTGCTGGGTGTTAGAGCATGTTACCATTCAAACAAGGCTTAACCTTTAACCAATCTAATTCCAGCCGTTTGGCTACTAGCCATGCCAAATGTGCAAGTCAATTGCAGTCTCATGTTGCTGCCACAAGGGCTATCACCAGTGACAGGAATAGAAATGAAGATTTTGCTCCTAACCCGGATAACATTCAGCACTATATTTAATCCCACTTCCAACATATGGACTTCTCCATTGAATGTTTATTCTACTGCTAATTAATGTTAAATATTCTCTCTTTCATCTGTTTGTATCATAGTTACAGGTTCTAGTTTGATTTACAGAAGTGAGCAAAAATATACAAAATTACAGAGAATGTATCCCTAAATTGGCAAAACCAATATACTATGATTGAGATCAATCGATCTCTGCATGCACATAGTCAACAAAGACAAAGTTCTTTTGCAACTCATACAAGGCATACGCAAAACTAGCAGTCACAATAGCAGCTCCACCTATCAACAGTCGCAATGTTAACTCTGACGGAATACCAGCAGTTGCACAAAAACATACAGTGGCACCGAGTAGAAACCTTTGCAATGTCTGAAAAGCATTATATGCGCCTTTACATGATGAGCATTTGAGGGTATGCTGTTCATACCTATCCATCATCTGTGAAAAAAATTGATCAACTTGGGGACCAGCTTATTATATGACCCACATAGCACATAATTAACATGGGAACAGGCGAACTTGAAACATATATCATATCTACCTGACGTTTGGAATAAACAGTAGATGGAAGTGCTTGTTGATCAAATTGTCCAAACCAGTTTGGTTGGCTATTTCCATGCCGCCTCAACCAATTTCTAAATGCCAAGACAAAACGGTCAGCTTGTGTAGGAGTAAATGTGAGTTTTGTATACTCCTTATTGACATCTGAAGAATTTTCTTTGGATTGGGACAAAAATATTTTTTCTTGACCCTGAAGGACTATCATATCTCCATCATAAACCTTATTAGATGTCCAGTGTTCATGCCATCTAGGCACCAGCTGCACGAATACACAAGGAATAAATATACATCAGCCTGTATTTATTCTTCAAAATTGTGTAGATATGAAGGCAATATCCACAAAAAATTTATAATTGTTCACAAACTAGATATATAATAAGAACAATCAAATAAAATTTCATGTTAAATTGATCGACATGAAGCCAATTAAGAAGATAATAAATGAACATTCTACACCTGAGTTGTAACATAAGCAAGTTCAAGATGAACTGACCTGCCACCATGCAGGTCCAGGCATGGTCAATTGAAAAAAATTCCTGGCACTACAGACAATTGAACGTGTCTTCCCAGGAGCCATTGGTATATTAAAGGAACATATCCATATTTTCCACTTCTGTTCTCCCACGATGGGAAGCTTTGTGTCAATCTCCACGCTTCAAAGAAAAAAAAAGAAAGAGAATAAAAAGATGACTATAATCATCAGTACAGATGTTACACTCTATCCAAGCAGAAATGAAACTTAGAATATCACTCAAAGCTCTTTTTTGTGAATTTATCCATAAAAATGCTTCTTTTGTGAACAATGTTTTCCCCAGATACAGCAAATCATATTTTAAATTTTACCCATTATGCGATCATTGAGGCAATGAAAAATAAAAGGCATAGAGGAGCAACACCAAGTTCCAAAACTTGAGGTTTTGGAAGTTTAAAAAGGAAAACGGAAATTTAAAATTCAGTTATAAGAAAGAATATCTTGGATAAATACATGCATTCATATTCTCTAGTCAAGGCTGAAGATACGAATTTCAGCAGACTGTTTTTGCAAACTTCCAATTAAACCACATGTATAGCAAGTGAAGACAATGGAAGCAACAATCCTGGTAAAAAAGTATTGGATTCCTATTTACTTTCACAATATGAAAATTATATGCTTACAGCACAGTTATTCGAGAGTCACCTATTAATAAAATAACAGGGTGCAATGAACTTAGAAGTTATTCGAGGATTCCCTTCATTTGACCCAGCAAAGCCCCAAACTCCCCTAGATTCGAGTTTAAAGGGAAGTGGCCTTGCCCTATCCCTTCTTCCTGTCACCTGCACAGAAATAAAAAAAAATTATAACTAAAGAGCTTCAGAATATGAAGCACTTGGTTTCAGAGTATGGAGTGTAGTCTTCTCCTTCTTCCCTGTTAGCACATTAGATATATTTATGAATCTGCAACATTTCAGGGGCCAACAGTGATGGAACTCATTCTCAGGAGTCTGGACGAAAATAACTCTACAACTGTGCAACATGTATCACACTCACGAGTCCTTTTAAAACCAAGTACACTCCGAATTCTTCTTTGCGGAACTGGGAATTTCTAAATTAGCTAGCTATATTGATGTCTAATACATCAACATTGTCTCCTTTTATTATATTCAAGTAGATAATGAATAAAAAATTAATCAGCTGACTTGGTGTATCTTAGTCTTCGAGCCAAAGAAAAGCTCTATTCACACAATCGCGTACAAACTTCGAACCAACAGATCATTCAACTGTCATGGCATAAACAACGCCTATATCCTCCATAAGCTGCATATAAAACATACCTTATGGTGTGCAAATTCAATATGCGAGGGATCTGACACATTCTCCATTAGTGTATCATAACCATAAAATAGATCTCGCTGGATTGTCACTGTTGAAAACTGAGGGTCATCAAATTCACTTGGCAACCTGAGCAACATTGAGAATTCAGATGGTTGAAAGCAAAAAAATAAGTATACAAAAAGGTCACTTTATTGACTTGTCTTTCAGCTGCCTTTCTAGAGCCTTATTAGCAGTTTGGAAGATATAGATTAGACAAGTTTACTGATGAAACAAGTCCCTATGATTCGACGAAAAACAACATCCTCATTTTTTTAACTACATCCATCAGAATCGCATGATATATCTATTTTCTTCAACAATCTACATCAACTTACATTGGAGGCTTCGATGATAATGCTTGCTCCCACCCCTTCTCATCAGGCCAAACAAATAGTAAGCCCTGTGAAACTATGGTTGGAAGCCTCGTAACACATGCACGAGATGATTTCGTTGCCCGTGCCTCAGGCCCTGTTGCTGCTGCTTGTGGGATCCGTGTACAAGACCCTTCCCCATTGAATGACCAACCGTGATAAGAACACTGAAGACAACCATCTTCATCTATCCTTCCTTCCTGTCCAAAACTAGTTTAGCATCACTGACCTAACAAAACCCAAGTTTTTTTGTGATAATTGGAAACTAAGATTATAAAAGAATGTAATCCGTGTAAGATAACCTATGTTCCCCAAAAGCTCGAACTGTTAGGAAGCGGATATCTTTATTCATTTATTTTATATTCTAACATTCCCCCTCATGTGTAAGCATCCACCAAGTGCAACACGTAGAACATAATTAGGGTATAAATGCCTCCAGTGAGACTAGAACTCGGGACCTCCAAACCTGGAGCTATCATGTAAGATAACCAAGTTTCCCAAAAGCTCAAGATGTTAGGAAACCAAAATCTTTTTTAAAATCAAAATCCCACATAAATAATGTCCCTGAGGAAGCTTCCCAAGGACAAACATGCACTGTTCGTGTCGGAAAACTTGTTATACCGCAAGACGTAATAGAAGCATGTTGAAGTGAACAGGTAGATTATGGAACTAATATAAAACATTGTTGAAAACCCAATCGGAATCCAGACCAATGATACAGTAGAACCACTAAATTAACAAAAACATATCAGCCCACACGAATATCCAGTCCCAGTTCCCCCATGACCAATCAGTGATATCTGAGCTTTCAATCAACAATTACTTGCATTTCTTATATAAAAGGAGAAACTGGAAGCTTGTTAAGCAGTGTTTAGAAGAATACAAGCTCAAACTTAGCACAATCAAATTAAATCTAGATAGAACACCAAAAACCCATACAAAAAAACTCACAGAGAGAGGAGCCAGCCGATGAGGACACTTATCATCAAAGGCAACCCAATCACCAGACTTAGGATCCTTCCACAGCACAATCTCCCTCCCCAGCAGCTGAAACGGGGTGGGCAACTTCGGATCCAAATCCTCAACCAGCGAAACCGGGTACCAGTGGTCCCTCCAGCTGAACTTACCTCCACCATCCTCATCCCCTCCCACCTCCTCTTCCACCACCGCCTCCTCCTCCTCCTCCGGCGCTGCCACGGGCGAGGCAGGAGCCGCAACACGCAGAACCCGAACCCGAGGTGGGTTCTTGCCGGAGAGGGGCTTGGAGGTGAAAAGGTTGGATCTTGGCGGGAGATGTGGGAGCTTGGTGGCATGGCGGGAAGGTGGGGAGGTGAAGGAGAGTGGGATTTGTAGTGAAGTGGCCATGAGCTTGTGCTATGGCGGGAATGGAAGGAGAGTCTTTTTTTTTTAATAAAAAATGGACTCGTTTGGAGCTGATTTGGTGAATTGGGAGTAGGCAATGGAGAGCTTCTTGAAAGAGGTGATGGTAATGGAGGGATGCGTGCAGAGACTGACGACTTGCAGAGGAAAGGGGATGTGGTGCTATGCTCGAGTCTAGCTGTGGGAGGCAAAACACGGCAAGTTTTAGAATTTTCTTTGGTTGAGACTTTGCAGCACCCCAAAATTTTTAGGTAACACGAAATTCTAGCATGCTCGGTAACACGGCCAATGTTACATTTTGACAAGTCTCATTGTTTGACCATGGCATTCAATCATGTCAATTGAGTTCAATCTTGCAGTAAGGATCCTTAGTAGACAATGGAGTTTTACTAATGAAATCGTGAACGAGAATAGTTTGGTATTAGCCAGCAATTGTAACAAGACTTCGGGTTTTTATAGAGTAGAAAAACTGGGGTGCTGAAAAGTCTGGCCTTTTATTTTTGGATGGCTAGTTTGCCACCCCAACGAATAGAACGCTGCTATATTAACCTAACTTTGGCCACAACATTTTAATTTGTTCATTGTCTCAGACATAATTGTGGTTGCCTCATTAGCACATAATTGTGGTTGCCTCATTAGCCTAATCGTGGCAGTGGCCAGCCACTACCACAAACATCATGACGGTAGATCTACAATGGTGCTTGGCATGATCTCCGGCATGGTCCTTGGTGGTTGTCGGCCAATAAAACCCGGTGGGAGAGGATGCTTCAAGTAAGAGAAGAAGGCATTAGGGTAGTCGGGGTAGGGGTTTTATTAAATGGGGGGCTAGTCTTGGAGAAAAATAGGGCTGCGCAAATGCCTCTTTTTAAATTGCTGAGCATTTACAAGTTAATATTATATTCTTTGGAATGGCAAACCAACTATCCTTTTTTTGGCGACAAGAGAATTTCTTGTTTTGATAGAAAAGAGTTTTTTTACAATTCAGCACTCTTCACAGTTTTTTTACCATAACTGTCCAAAAGCAGTGATCAATTCACATAGATCTCAAGTTCTAAGATCCCCCATTAATGCTTGGGACGAGATTCGAACAGATGACTTCTTCACTACACAGTGTTATAAATTTACTGTTATCTGTCTTAAGGATATAATATGCGTACCTTTACAAATACGATAATGAAATTATTAATAGAAGTGTTGATGATCAAATCAAGCAAATAGCTCTATCTTTAAGACAAAATTCGCCCTCCTTATCCATGCTTAGGACTCTTGGGCGTCTGCCTCCTAGGATAAGACAATCAATCACATACTATAAGAGCACCTCCAACACAGTACATGTGGCGAACCACAGTATGGAATGCTCTCACAAAAAGCAGAAAGGAAAAGAAGACGAAATCCTGAAATTTGTATGCAAAAAACTATTTTTCATGATTTTATAGAAATCCTGTTGAAGATACCTTGTCCTGTTCAAATGGATGCGTCCATCCGTTAACTGTCACATTCTAAGTGAGGAGAAAACTGAACCCAGTAAAACCAAAACAAATAAATTTATCCTAAAATAATTATCTTGCTGACTCAACCCAACCCAACCCGGCCCGGCCGCACGTGCGAACTAAACTGAACTGAGCCAGACGGATGGCGGCAGCGGTGGCACGTGCGTGTGGATTAGCCCACATAGGTGCATGGGTCCAACATGTCTTTCCCCCATAAAAGTGGGGTGGCCCAAGGGCCTAACTTCAAAGGCCAAACTTATGCCTTATATACCAATAATATCACCTTCTTCTAGGCAATGTAGGACTATTCACTCATTCAACCAATTCACATGTGTGGTTTTCATTCAAAACAAAGTGGGCTCTATGCCCACTTCTAAAATCCCCCACATGAATGAGAATTGGTTGGATAACTATGCAAAACAATGCAGATAAATTGTGAAAGTAAATATTAAAAAGATCATGCACGGGGAAGAGATAACTTTTGGCTTTAAAACTTCCCTTGTGAAAACTATCGGGTTTAGTGGCTAATTAGTGAACGTAATGTCTTGAACTGTTCAGCCATTTGTGTAAACTAAGACAATAGAATTCACACAATCACTTCTCAGACATACTGTGGTTCTCATGATTGTGTTCATTTCGGCCATGAACAAACCTGGTTTTCATTAGTGTTATAGAAGATTTAACCTTAAAATTCTCATAGAAGTGGCCCATTCACACTTATATAGGTGTTTCTCATTAGGAGTATCCTGTTATACCCCACTCGAACTAATTTAAGCTATGAGAACTATTAAAAGCAAAGTTTATCCTAATTCACTCTGTAGGCATCACTATCTCATCATAGGAATGAGAACGAGATTTTATCTTAATAGTGATTCCCCTTAAATCCCCCACAATTCGGTTGTCCCTTTGAACCTAGATCTTGGGATCTCCGGTCAACTAGGTTGGGTTGCCATTATGTTGACTCTTAATGTATAGGCTTCAAGCCCATTCCCCTTGATGAATTACTCACTTGTTCTTTAGTCAAACATTTCGTAAGCGGATCCGCAATATTTTCTTTTGACCTAACATACTCAATGGAAATTATTCCACTATAAAGCAATTATTTTATGATATTATGCCTGCGACGTATATGTCGAGACTTACCATTATACAAGTTACTTTGTGCTCTACCTATAGTAAATTGACTATCACAATAGATACATATAGGTGGCACAGGTTTTCCCCACATTGGAATATCCTCTAAAAATGACGAAGCCACTCAACCTCTTCATCTGCTCTATCAAGTGCAATGAATTCTGATTCCATGGTGGATCTTGCTATGCACACTTGTTTAGAAGATTTCCAAGACATTGACCACCAAGAGTAAAGACATATCTACTTGTGGACTTGGAGTCTTTTGTATAAGATATCCAGTTTGCATCACAGTAACCCTCTAGCACTGCTAGATACCTTGTATAGTGCAATCCATAGTTCAAAGTCTATCTTAGATATCTAAGAACCCGGACTACAACTTTCCAATGGCCTGCCCCTAGGTTGCTATTATATCTACTCAATTTACTTACTGAGTAAACTATGTCCGGTCTCGTACAATTCATGATGTAATTGAGACTTCCAATAATTTAAGAATATTGAAGTTGTGATATGCTCTCACCCGTGGTTTTGCTTAAGTGCAATGTCACATCCGCATGTGTTCTCGCTAGACGAGTATCATCCTTATTAAATTTTTTTAGGATTTTTATAATGTAATGAGATTGAGATAATACATATCCATCAGATGTTCTAGTGATTTTCATCCCTAGTATAACATCCAACACCCAAATCCTTCATGTCAAACTATTTGTTTAACATCCTCTTAGTAGCTTTAATAATATCATCATTGCTACCAATAATGAGTATATCATCCACATATAGGCATACAATAACATAGCCATCAGTTCTTTCTTTGACATAAACACATTTATCACATTCATTGATTTTGAATCCATTTGACATCATCATTTTGTCAAATTTTTCATGTCATTGCTTAGGTGCTTGTTTAAGCCTATAAAGAGATTTAAGAAGTCTGCACACTTTTTTTCTTGACCCGGTACAACAAACCCTTTAGGTTGTTGTATATATATTTCCTCATTCGAATCACCATTCAAGAATGCCGTTTTCACATCCATTTAATGTATTTCAAGATTATATAAAGCAGCAATAGAGATTAACATCCTAATGGAAGTTATTCTTATGACTGGTGAATATGTATCAAAATAATCTTGACTTTCCTTTTGCTTGTATCCTTTGATAATAAGTGTCACGGTCCGGGTTTTTAAAACCATTTTTAAATCAGAGTCGTAGCGGAAAACCAGAGGATTATTCCTCTATGCGATAAATCATGAGCTGAAAAATTTTAGACTAAGCATCTAGGCCGTGATAACTGGGTTTCACAAATATTGATACAAAACCATATATATATATAGTATTACAAGATGCAAAGTCGATTAAACCAATGCAAGTCCTCTAAGTGCAAGTCTGTCATCCATCTCAAAATAAACTAGAAATAGTTGGCGCTCACGCCTTACAACAGAGTCTAGAGCAAACCCGAAGCAGGATATATGCTCAGCAATTTGAACGTCCTCCCCGCCTAGCTCCCAAGTGCACGTGAAGTCAATCCTCCACAGCAGCACCTACATCACATAAGGATGCTGAGTATAAAAATACTCAGTGGGATACTATAACACAGTCATCAACATTACAATAAACCAGGATTTACATTAACATATTATGCAACCTATTACAGGATTCCACTTGAATCTTTTATTAATCTTTCAAGCAAGTCTTTTATTGCTCCCCAAGTTCCACTTCAATAATTAAGTCTTTGTCCTATATAGACAGACTCACTGAATGTCATACCTACATGACAGACAGCACGAAAACACTGTGACTATCACTCCGGTTAATACCGGTAATCACGGCACGCCCTGAATCCCTCAAGGGTGACTGCCTCGCCCATTCCTTACCTTAAAAGGTATGACCGTCGGAAGGGTCTGGCTCCACATCAGCTCCTAGACTCGATGTGGGTCGGGAAACGTAGCCTTCTAGGATGCTAACGTCTCCAATGTTGTGCACAGTAAACCACCTGGCAACCAAGGCTCAGGATATGTGCAGAGCTTCCACCGGTCGGAAGATGCAAAAGCTCTCTCTAAAATCCATAGAGAAGAGGTAACAGCTTAAGTCTGACCAATATAATATGTAATGCTCTCTCTAAAATCCATAGAAAGATGCAAACATGGGCCAAAATAACATGTAAATGTTCTCTCTAAAATCCATAGAAAGATATAACAGCTTAAGCCTGGCCAATAGACGTTGGTCCTTATTAGGTACTATGACACAGAGCTTCCACCAGTCGGAAGATGTGAATGCTCTCTAAAATCCATAGAGAGATACAAACGGCAGAGCTTCCACCAGTCGGAAGATGCAACACCACCCCAATCTATACCTTGTGATCCTTAATAGGTATCACAGTATTACTAGTATGAACCCATAACATACCATTCACAACTGTTGGCTTAATAGCTCAACAGATAGCCTGACCTTTGACTTAATAGTCATTCGGTCGCATGATCGGAAGTCACTCACACTCATACACTGACTCCCAATCCTAAGGGTATTTTAGTCTTTATCTTGATTAGGTTCTTCCCAACCCTCAAGCTCAGCCCTCAAGTCATCATTTTATTATCTTTCATAAAATGATTAAGTCTCTAAACCATCTAGGTTTATTAGTCGGGTTTTTCTTTATCATTTAAGTCATTTGCTATCAGTCAGCATAACATCAGGGACAAATGCCCTTAGATATAAAAACACAAACACATACCAATAACACACCAATTAGGGTTTGAAATTATTTATCAAACAGCCCAAAATCACTAAAAGGAGCCTATGTACCATTTTGGCTCTGTATGTACCATTATTCACAGAATTACATAGATGGTCAAGTTCGACCGTCAGTTGTAATCAATTTTAACTGTCGGTGGATGTCCACCGACAGTTCAAATCTAAACCAGTTCGTGAACCGGATCTATTTCTTAGACCGGAATCGGTCTGAGCAAGAACCGTGTTCGGTTTATAAGTGAACCGGATTTATTTGTTGAACCGGGTTTGGGTTTAAGAGTGGACCGGGTTTGGTCTAATTATGAATCGGACACTGAACCAAACCTATTTATTAAATCGGGTTAATTTGGTAATGGACCGGACCGGTCGTCTTCCTCATCAAGACGACTGGTCATGGCGGCAGCAAGCTCTGCCTGCCGTCGCCGCAGCCCGGGGCCGATCGATGGCAGCAATCTGCCCCCCCACCCAGTGCTCCAACTCTCCTCCTGCCTTCATCCTTCTGCCCGAGGTCGGCTGATCGGGAAAGTCAAATGGCAATGGCAAGGTCAGGCCTTTCGGCCGCCGCCACTGTCGCGCCGGCTACCCTCGGCCGGAGAAGACCCGACGATGGCCTTGTCCTCTCCCGGCGACTCTATCTCCTGATTAGCCCTCCTCTCTTCTCTTACACACCTGTCTTAACTCAACCGACGGTAAAGGCGACACCTTCACGGTCTCCGCCTTTGCCATCTCAGTCGCCGCGGCAAGCGCTGAGTTCACGGCCTCCTAAAGTAGATGGGGTCTGGAGTAAATCCCTCTGGTATGACCCTGCCACTGCCCCCCCTTCTTCTCCAACCTTATTCCGCTGCGACACTTCCAATCGGCCCGTGTCGCGGGGAGCTCGACTCCTCGCTGATGCAACCATCACTCGGCTCGCACGGCTGGTGCCGAGGTTTCATCCACAGGCACCTTATTGACTCCATCGACGGAATAGAAAATGCAAAGCAGATGAAATGGTTACAGAATCCGACCTTGCATGTCGAATCGCCGCCCGCCAGAGGTCCTCGAAGTCGCCGGAGTCGCCGTCGAGGTCGCCGGAGGTTGCTGGGGTCGCCAGAAGTTGCTAAGGTTGTCGGAGGTCGACGAGGGTCGCCTCAGCTCAACTAGCTTTGGCTGCCTTCAATGGCCTCCTCTCGAATCGAAAATAGCTTTCTCTGTTGGCTGGGTTTGTAACAGAACTACCAGGGTGAAGGCACAAACAAAATGAAGAAGATGCCCACCTGCCTGTTGTTTATAGCACTACACCTGGCCATTCAGCCGGCCAGGTTTTACATGCAGCTCAGCCACCTGCTATTACCAACAATACACTTGGCCATTCAGCCGGTTAGGTGTTACAATAAGTCTCGCTTTATATTTTTCAATTGATCCATTAGCCTTCATCTTGCTCTTGAATATCCACTTGTATCCTAGAGGTTTACTCCATGGTGGTAAATTTACCAACTCCCAAGTATGATTTTGCATAATGGATTTAATTTCACTATTTACTGCCTCCTTCCAATATTGTGCTTCAGGAGAGGACATGGCTTCCTTAAAGCTTTGAGGCTCATTTTCTAACAAATAAGTTAGAAAGACTAGACCAAAGAATTTTGATATTGTAGCATGTTTGATGCGCCTAGGTTCATCATTTTCTCCCTCTTGGCCTTCACTATTGTCCTTTGCAACATCCAAAGTTCTTTTAGGTGAACTTTCTTTTTGTGTAGAATTCCACAGAAAAATATATTAAAAAAATGAAGCATTCCTAGATTCAATCACAGTATTGATATTTACATCAGGAATATCTGATTTATGAACAAGAAAGCAATATGCACTGCTATTATTGGCATAACCAATGAATACGCAATCAATTATCTTTGGTCCAATTTTAATCCTCTTGGGATTAAGGACTACCACTTTTGGTAGATACCCCCACACCTTTAAGAATTTGTAGGAAGGCTTTTGGCCTTTCCATCATTCATATAGTGTCTGTATGGTTTTCTTATGAGGAATTTTGTTAAGAATATAATTTGATGAAAGCAAAGCATTCCCCCCACATGTTATGGGGTAACCCATAACTTATTAACGTCATCATTTCTTTTGAAGTTCTATTTTTTCGTTCAGCAACTCCATTTTGCTGTGGTGAATAAGGTGTCGTAATTTGGTGTATAATACCATGTTGTGAACAGAAATCACCAAAAGGTGATTCATATTTCCCACCTCTATCACTTCTTAGAACTTTGATTTTCTTGCCAAGTTGATTCTCAACCTCTATTTTATATAATATAAACATATTTATAGCCTCATCTTTACTTCTCAGCAAGTATACATAACAATAACGAGTGCAATCGTCAATAAATGTAATAAAGTATTTTTTACCTCCTCTTGTTTGAATAAATTTTAAGTCACAGACATCACTGCGAATTAACTCAAGAGGTTCAGTACATCTCTCGATACTTTGAAAAAATTTCCTTGTTAATTTGGATTCCACACAAGTTTCGCATTTATGATTAGAGTCAATATTAAATTTAGGCAGATATTTCATATTAGTCAATCTTCATAAAATGTCATAATTAACATGTCCTAATCTACCATGCCACTCATCACATGACTCAATCATATAAGAGGAAGAAACATTCTCATTAATATTAACAACAGGTACAATAGTTAGTACATTGAGTTTGAAAAGCCCCTCATTAAGGTACCCTTTTCCCATATACATCCCACCCTTAGTCAATACAAATTTATCCGATCAAACACTAACTTGAACCCATTCTTGCAGCAATGATCTAGACACTAAATTCTTTCGAATTTCTGGCACATATAGCACATTGTTAAACGTGAGTTCCTTGCCCGAAGTCATCTTGAGTACCACATTTCCAATTCCTTCAACCTTCGCAATAGAAGAGTTGCCCATAAATAGTTGTTTCCCATTTTCCACGGAGTGATAAGTGGAGAACATCTTCCTGTTTGTGTAGCGACCGTAATTTTTTTCTATATTATTAAGGTAATTTTTCCTTGCTAAATGGGAGTAAATTTGAATTCTGGAAATTTCTCTAAAAATCAAAAATTTGAAGTTTTCCGTCAGACCGATCGATCGCCTTCGAACGGCATCGATCGGGAGACGATCGACCGGCTTCGTAAGGCATCGATCGCAAGACGATCGATCGCGTTATACGGACCGATCGATCGCCAGTGGTTTTGCGATTCCCGAGGCAATTCCGTTGGAAAACGCTTTGGGCTAATTTTAGGGGATTTCTTTGGGGCATATCTTGCCTGATTTACCTGTTTAAGGGGTTCTAAACACAGTAGTTTGGGTTGTAGTCAAAACCCTAATTGATATCTTTTTGGGAATCTTTTTAATAGGAGATTTAAATTGCCTAAAATTATAGTAAATATGGGCTGAACGTGGGACACTCTTTTGGGAGGTTGAATGGGCCTCTCTTGTGCTTATAGTTGGCCCAAGAAGAGTTCTTAAAAGTTTTGCTTCTACTTAGTAAGTTACCTAAGTAAATTGGTAACTACTTAAGAGGAGATAAGATCCTATCTTAATTGCAATCAAATCAGAATATTTTGTGGTTAGTGGAGATCTCAATCTGGAGATTTGGATGGGCTGGGTTTGATCTTGGCCCTTGGATGAAGTGGAGACGGACGGTGGAGATTTGGGAGAAAAATCTATATAAACCCTAGGAAAAAGGGGCGCCCATCCCTTTGGGAACCGGCAGCCCTCTTTTCCTTTTTCTTTGGTGATTTCTTCTTCCCCATTTCGTTCTCCCCCTTCTCTCCTAACCCTCAGTAAGCCTCTTCAAGTAGAGTGTGCTTTGTGGTGGTTCGGTTCTTGTGGAGATCGCAAAGAAGCGGGTTTCGTTTCAAACCGGTTCACGTGCAAATTAGTACCGGTTCTTTTGTAAGATGCTCTTTTTCTCACAGCATATTTGCATGAAAGTTTTGATCTTTATGTTGAGTACCACGTGCTGATGATGTGTGACAAGTTTGACTTATTTTCGTTTGGGATTAATTGTCCTAATTGCTGATATCTATTCAATTGTTGCATACCGATCTCTCTATTGTTGTGATTTTCGCATACACTATTTGATCAAGACATCCCTGAGGTATACCATTCTTTTGCTACACTTTTGATCACATGTTTGCTGTCTATATCTACTGATAGTACCATGTTTCGAGTGGTTTAAGGTTCTGGTCATGAAAATTTGTCATCTTTCTTGAAATACATCAACCGATGTCATGTTCTTGCATGCTTTGACCTAATCAATCTAACTTGTGTCTAATCCATGTGTTTCTCATCCAAAAGCAGCAATATTTCAGATTTGAATCCTCTGGTATGTGGCGTCCTTTTGTGTCAAAAGTTGTACTTTGTGTTGTGGTTCTATGTCCGAATAAAGTTGTCCACTTTAGGTAGTATATGCCTTAATTGATATGATATATGAGTAATATGATTATCTAGAAGAGACTAAAGGTTGTATTGATAAGAGAAAGTGTAAATCCTTGATGGAGCATTGCTCGTGGACCTTAAGACCTCTCTAATGGATCTGACCAGGAGCCGAGGTGTCCTGGAATAGTTGTCCAATTTGCGGGTTAATGAGCCATTAAGACTAATTGGTAAAACAGTTTTAAAAGAGACTTGTAGGCTGATTAATATACATTTAATGGTCTGACCAGAAGCTAATAAAGGCCTATTATGATGTGGTCTTGAGTCTAAAAGACTTGGGTTAAGGTTAGAATTAGTGAAAACAAGTGAAAATTAAGTTATTACTTAATGTAGTGCTCTCGGCCAGGATGTAACCTGCACCGACAGACTGCATTCTAAAATCCATAACTAATTGTAGAAAATTCAGAAAATTATTCCGTAAATTGGATAATGACCTGCGGACATAGGGCTGTCTGCCATAAAAAGTTCAGAGACTTTTAAATTCTGTGTAAGTCGGGATAAATCCGGGAATGGGGCTGTTGTGTCTATAACAGTGACCTTTCTCAGTTATAAATAAAACGCTACGCTAAGACCATGTATCTATATATATATATGATACCATACAAGTAGGGTACTATAATATAAGAATTCCAGAGGGTACTTATGATAGTATCATGAATGCAGTATCGTCTTTATGCCAATCATTGTGTTCGTCAATGTTCTCCTCGCGGTGCCTAACATCGCGTATCTTCTATTATTGAAACCCTAATGACAGGTTAGAGTTATCCTTTTCTATTCTACCAGCTGTAAGCTTTTGAGTCACCTTAAGAGTCGTGAGAACCAGGGATGGCCTTGATTGAATCAGTGTATGGTGATGACATTGGAAGAGTCTATACCGAAGAGTCAGTTTCAAGTCAACCCGTGCTTAGGCACCTACCCGCTGATGGTTAATCTCTTGAGAGTCAGTTACCCTTAAAGACTGAGAATTTTATTGTACTCCTCTGAGAGTCTTATTGTTGAAGATTATGAATTCATGAGAATACCATGTTGTGTAGACAAATCCAGTTCCATGTAAACTGCTTCTCCGCCAAGAGTTTTGTTGATACTCTTAGGTTGGATCATAGTATGCTCACGAGCCATAGCTAGACCCAGAGTGGTCTCCGATGATTATGAACCTCCGTAGTTCAGCCGATGACGGCAACGCGTGCGCTTTAGATTGTTAGACATTACGGAAGGTCTACAATCTCCGCCCATTGTGCCCGTAAGCACCTATGGGGCCAGCATCCCTAGACGCTTGGCCGGGTTCCTACGTAGAACCTCTAGGATGTTCTGGTATTGAAGTCCATGGAGGAAGTGGACGGATCAGAGAGCAGAAATTGACACTTTCGACACATTGGTTGTCCCGATCAGATATTTTGCTTATCTCCTTACTCTTTGAAAGTGTGGAGTCGTATTGTTTACATTGATTCATTTTACCCTGATCAGTGAGAGTTGTCAGGTGTTGTAATTTTCCAGGTAAGTAAATCCTGTGTTCATTTTGTCCTGAGTCATTGGACCTGATTATCATTGAGTTACCTTATTGCCTTTATTTTCTGTGAGTTTTTCTGGCATCCTACTGAGTATTTCCTCTGGAATACTCACGCATCTTCTGATGCAGGGCGTAGAGCTGAAAAGGCGTGATCAGCATTCTTTTGGACGTGGAGGTTGGTGCTCGTAGGAGTCGTGGAGGCTTGTTTGCGTAGAATTTATTTTGCTATTTGTTGGATGTTTATCTTTTTCTGGATAGATGTGGCCTGCGTGTCACTCAGTTATTAATTTGCTTTCGTAAAAATACTTGTCACTTAGTAAGTCAGTATTGTCGTTTAGTTATTTCAAATTCTATTGAACGGTTGTTTACGTCATCATGATCCTGCTATTCCTTTTTTTGTTATGGGATTTGTGGTGATGAATCGAGTATTCGGTCCGTCCCAAGTTTCCTACCCTTGTAACCATCATTGGATTATCGCTTCCGCGCATATCAGGGTTTTGGAAATTTGGGGTGTGACAGTTTGAGCATACATGACGAGTAGCCCCGATGTCTACCCACCATTCTTTAGCGTTCCTGACTATGTTCACTTTCGAAATTACAGAGGAAAGGCTGATGTCATTCACATTGGTGGAGAGATTCTCCACTTCAGTCATGTGGGCTTGTGCATTCCTCTTCTTGGAATCATCTTGTTTCTTCCGTTTTTGACAATCTTTAGCCTTATGGCCCACCTTGTCATACATTTAGCACTTGCCCTTGAACTTGGCTTTGTTGGAGTCATTGTTTGATTCTCCATCAGGATGCTTCCTCTTCTTGTTGTTGATCCTCCTGCTTTTATGCCCTTGTTCCACAACATTAACTTTGGCTTCTATGCCATGACCCCCGGTTTTCTTTTCAAAAGCACGGTTGTCCTCTTCAATCCTTAACCTCACGATCAAATCTTCCATGTTCATCTCCTTTCTCTTATACTTTAAGTAGTTCTTAAAATCCTTCCAAGACAGTGGTAGTTTTTCTATTATTACCGCCACCTGGAAAGACTCACTTAAAGTCATGTCTTCCGCATGAATTTCATGCAGGATAACTTGGAGTTCTTGAACTTGATTGATCACAATCTTAGAGTCCACCATTTTGAAGTCTAAAAATTTGTTGACCACGAATTTCTTTGTTCTAGCATCTTCAGTTTTGTACTTCTTGTCTAATGACTCCCACAATGCCTTAGCACTTGTCATCGAATTGTATACATTATATAATGTGTTGTCCAACCCGTTAGGGATATAATTTTGGCATAAGAAATCCGCATATTTCCATGAATCTACTACCGCAACAGTAGTTTTGACATCCTGTTTCTCCTCAGTGAGAACGGGTACTTCCTCTTAAAGGAATCAGGCCAAATTCAATGTGATAAGATAGAACAATATTTTCTGTTGCCATCTTTTGAAATCCGCACCACTGAACTTTTCTGGTTTTTCCCTTTAACTTGAACAGGAGCATTCATTGGAGTGGGAATAAGTACCAGAGTAAAGTTGGTACCCTCAACAGCCATTTTTTTACAAATAAAAGAAGATAATCTCAGTTAAATAAAATTACAGTACACTAATGAGAATTCTGTCTTAAGATTGTTATAAATTTACTGTTACTGTCTTAAGGATATAATCTGCATACCTTTACAAATACGATAATAAAATTATTAGTAGAAGTGTTGATGATCGAATCAAGCAAACCGCTCTGTCCTTAAGACAGAATGCCCTCCTTATTGGTGCTTAGGACTCTTGGGCCTTTGCCTCCTAGGATAATGTAGGAGCATCTCCAACACAGTACATGCGGCGAACCACAATATGGAATGCTCTCATAAAAAACAGAAAGGGAAAGAAGACGAAATGCAGAAATCTAATATACAGAAAACTATTTTCCATGATTTTATAGAAATCCCATTGAAGATATTCTTTTCCGTTCAAACGGATGCGTCCATCCCTTAACGGTCACATTCTAAGTGAGGAGAAAACTGGACCCAATAAAACCAAAACAAATAAATTTATCCCAAAATAATTATCTTGTTACCCGCCCCGCGTGGGAACCGAACTGAGCTAAGCCAGACAGACGGACGGCAGAGCGCGCATGGGTTAGTCCACCTAGGTGCATGAGTCCAACATGTCTCTCCCCCACAAAAGTGGGGTGGCCCAAGGGCCTAACTTCAAAGGCCAAACTTATGCCTTATATACCAACAATATCACTTTCTTCTAGGTGATGTGGGACTATTCACTCCTTCACCCAATTCACATGTGTGATTCTCATTCAAAACAAAGTGGGCTCTATGGCCACTTCTAACACATAGGAGACTGGCGACCAACATGCTAACGAGCAGCATGTTGAGAGCTGAGAAAAATGGAGTTGGAGAGTGTTTTTTTTCTTTTGATAATGAGGCGCATCTGACTCCTTAGTGGATGAGAAGGGGTAGGGCAACCAGTCTCTTAGAGCACCATATATCACTACCAATTCCGTCAGGTACGTAATCGGGTGAATGGAGATAGACTCCTAAGTGGATGGCCAACTGAGTCGGCATTCAACTCAGGACCTCCCCTTTGCAAAGCGTGTCTTAACAATTAGATCACACTTCCTTGGTATGGAAAGTGTTGTTTTGGTATTTATTTTCTTAATTTATCATTAACTATTTTTTTTTTTAAATGTAAACTATCGATATTGGATGACGGAAGAAGTAACATCTGGTCAATATTGCAATAGCACCTTTTTTTCTCTCCTGTGTGAATCAGTGCCTTTTTTTCTTTTTCTTTTTGATAAGTTAGTGAGATACCTCAGCCTTTCCAGCTTCACCCCAAAATTGCAAATGTCATGCAAAATAGTTGCTACTCGCGCGTTTAGCAGGCCATCGCCGGACAAGGACACATGTCGTGTGTTGGTTGCCTAACTTGCGTAGGGGAGCTGAATAAACACCAAGTCCAGCGTGTGAACTTATTGAGCAGCAGCCAGTAATAGAAGCTTCTCAAACTGTCAACACTTCACGTGGCATTTACGAGTGACAAGTTAAGGCCTCACGCCATCAACCCCACGCGATCACTTACTTCTTTACTAGCTAGTAGTAGTAGGGGTGGATAGGAGTTTGAAGAACAACAATTATATGTAGAGGTGTAAACATACTAAGCTTCTTGTTTCATTTTTGCTACGTACTGTTAGAATATATAATAAATGAATAAAATTTTCTATTTCCTTACAGCTCGAGCTTTTGGAAAAACCAATTATCTTACATAGTATTAGAGCTTCAAGTTATGGGAGGTCCTGAATTCTAGTCTTGTTGGAGGTATTTATACTCTAATTATGTTTCATGTGCTCCACTTGGTGGACGTTTGCATCTGAGGGGGATGTGAGAGTATAAAATAAATGAATAAAAGTTTTTATTTTCTAACAGCTCGAGCTTTTGGGAAACTTGGTTATCTTACACAGACCACTCAGCGGTTGGAGATGCCCGCACTCGTAGAAGCATAGGCTCCATGTGGGCTCAAGCAATCAATTTGCCGATTTTTTTGCTTGAAATGAATTTTCGGAAACATTTTGCCATACCTGCACAACACCAATGGTTAACCTGTTCAAAGCCAAGCCGGCTTTATATAAGGACATGCAAAAAGCACTCCATCTGAGAGGATGTAGTTTCTTCAGTTCATCGCCCATGGTGCATTTCAACTTTCTTTTTTAAATGTTTTGCCAGTAACATGAATAAGAGGGACCAATATAAATGCGAACTACTTATGACCAATACGATTATCCGCCTCGCGCAGGATCAGAGATCACCTTTCCATCCAGCTAAGGAATGTCAAAACTTTTCAATGAGCGTATAAGCATGTTTTAGGGGCCGTATGGGGCTTGATTATAAGTAAATATCTAGAGTGAATTTTGGACGTCCACTGTAGCATTCATGTTTTTTCTATATCCAACGTGAAACACGACTTGAGGTGTTTCAGCTGGATATGAAAAAAACATGAATGCTACAATGCAGCAAAATATCCACGGTTGATATTTTACTTTTAATCACGCCCCAAACGGCCCTAAAACATAAAAGATTTTGCATGCTGCCAAATGATGAAAGGCCAAGGTACCCTTCTAAGAGGGTGTTGAGAAACAACTAGTTCAAGGCTCCCATAGTTTATAAACACACACAATACTACTTTTCCATTTGGTGTTTAAAAACTGGTCATAATCATTTAATTTGGTGACAATTGCATTGTTCCTCGACAATGCATTAGGCACTGACAGTAAGTTCAACAGTTTGTCTATAGCAGGTCCAAATTGGGAGGGAAGATTAATCAGCCACGCGGTTCCACTTATTCTCACTAGTACCTCAATTGAATACATTTACAAAATGTCAAAACCGAGCTCAATCATGCTCACTATGGTACATAGAATACCAAACACAAATGAATAATTTCTAAGATACTTGTCAAACTACCATTTTCTGCTTATTCTCACTTGTATCACAAAATTGAATACATTTACACAAAATCAAAATTCAATCATGCTCACTATGGCATGTAAATATTAAACAAATATAAGTCATCTATAAAAATTGAAAATCAAACTACCAGTTTGTCACAGAAGATAATGAAAGGTCGCTCAACTGCTGGGGATCAACCTTCGATGGAGCCCCTGTTAGGGCACAGTTAGCAGTGGTCGTCTTTGGAAAAGCTATAACATCTCTAATAGAGCTTGCACCAGCCAAAAGCATTACCAATCTATCTAAGCCATATGCAATTCCACCTACAAACATGATAACACAAAATTAAAACTACTAATATCTCTACAAAAACTGCCAAAAAATGATTTTACTTCAATCTTGGGCATAACGAAATTGAGGACAATGACAAGGATAGCTTCTCCGAGTCAAACATATCTTCCATACTACTGAGTCAATAGGTAAACACAGGAAAAGACAAACTTCCTGGTTTTAATATCAGCTTTCAAGATCTATGAAAGTGTAGAAATTTCTTTCAAATCAACCAAGAGAATAGAAACAGCCCATGAAGTATTGGTTCCACACACATCACATGAAGAAGTAGCCATCTCTGAGTTTATCATTTGGGTGACTGTCGTCTTAATCAACTTCCTAGGTACAATTTGAACTTAAAACTTTTAGTGTGTATCTGTTTGCTAGTGTCATTTGATTCGTTCAGTAGTCCACTGAAAATTTACCAAGAGTGCGTGACTCATGCGGCTTCCACTTAAACAGCAACACCACAAGTTTATACCATGCAGGCATAAAAAGGAAAACTCAAAAGAAACTAATCCTGAAAATTTATAACTATCCTTTTAGCTTATCCAAAAAAGTTCAGGTCCTTTTCTTGTCATCAAAGGGTTAAATTTTGTGCATAAGGAACTAAATAATGAAATTTTCCAACTCAAAAAATTACATACCATGAGGTGGAGCACCCATGTCCAAAGCTTCGAGAAGGTACCCAAATTTTTCTTGAGCCTGCATATTTGTTGACATTCTTGATTTCAAAAGCACACTTCCAAAAAAACAAGGGAGGTATATACGAGCACAATTGCTACCCAAAAATTACCAACAATGCACATTAGAGGAGAGAGAGACAGAGAAAAAGCAGGATTTATTCATCACTAAGCCAGTACAAACAATTAAAATGTTGCATTATTCATATCCACTACACAAATATGAAGAGATAATAACCAGAAACACATACAAAAAATAGGGCATTCCTTTATAGTTTGGATCGGTTGAGGAACTGACCATTTTAGGGCTGATACCAACAATCTCCAGAACCTTTTCTTGTACTTCTCTCTTAAATATTCTTAAGCTTCCACCTCCAATCTGAGACAACAAAACATAAGCAAACTCATAAGCAAGAAAAGTCATAAAGCTGTATTATTATCTCAAAAAGGAAAGAACGACAAGCTGCTATCATTTCTGCAAGCAGCTCTTGAAACTAAAACATTTAATATAGGATAGTGCCAAGAAAATATTTCATATAGGAGAATAACAAAGTATCAAACAATGGATTTGACCTAAAATATGCACTGATCAAGGATGCAACTAACGAAAAGATAAGCATAAGACACCAATATCACTGTTTAAAACCCCTATGAACCACTAGTCTTATGTTCAATGCATAGCACAAAGAAAAGGACAGTAGAGGCAGAAAAATAAAGGCAAGATTGATAATTTCATACGAAAAGTAGTGATAGATTACACAGCATCAAATATAAGTAATAAGTGACACTCCACATCATATGATGCTCTTTTTAAACTTGTCAAGCAGAGAAGAAACTAACAAGGTTAACAAAATTATATCAGCAGTAACAACCAACTAGAAACCCAAACTAATGGTAGCAAATGTGTGGCCCCACCACATAAGAAATTTTAGCATAGTTACAACACTAATGGGCTTCTTTCCATGATGATATTTTTGTCACAACGAAGATGAATTTAACATCAACAATCACTAATTAAACTCGTGCAATAAAAATTGCTTTTCAATAGTTCCTGTGGGCTTAGGGAATGAAAATTTGAATAAAAGCACTCAGAATTGAAATTAATAAAACCTTTACTGAATTTTTTACCTCCATGCATAACAGAACCAATGCAATGTTTTCTGTGGTTTACTACGCGTAGGAGATGCAGTTCATTATTCGCAATGGAGACACATTTAATGATTAACTCGGTCTACTCTTGGACTGTTCCATTTAAATAGATTTTTAAAATATATTGAAGTTATTTTTTCTCCAAATTGAGAATTTATCCTAGTATACAAAAGGCTAAATGCTTTTAAGCACCAAATCCCTGCATATGATTTGTGTTCTAGTTAAAAACTGAAGGAACTGAAAATGGAGATGCGTAGCCATAAAAGTACCTCTACTCCATTGTATACCAAGTCATAAGCCATTGCACGAGCATCAGATAGGTTGTTCAAATCTTCAGGGTTCGGTGCAGTAAATGGATGATGCATGGCCTGCAGGAGTCAAATGCCATAAGAATCTGCTTTTAATAAGATATAATGAATCACTCAGAAAATTTGTTAATTCTCGGTTTCAACCAATATTTTTTAGTTGACCTAGCAAGCTCCTTAATTTTTTTTAATCCACACACCATCAGATTCATTGCGGTTAAACATTAAATTCCTGTGCATCTGCTACGTTTCATTTCTAATTCTACTTGTAAAACATACACGTGCATCATGCATGTGTGATGCAGAGCCATAATGGGCCCCATTAGGATTTTTAGAATAATTTTATTTAAGTAAGATCTCTATTAGGATTGATTTTATTTAAGAAGATTAGGGACTTTATTTTATTTAGATTCTAGGAGATTTCTCATTCCAAGTTAAGGCTTATCTTGTTTAGTAAGTAGTTTCCAAATTAGGACTCTTATTGTAAAGCCTATAAAAGGCTAAGTGTTTAATAAAAAATAAGCCTATGATTTCAGAAAAGTTGTCTACGTTATGCTCTGTTGATGGAGTTTTCCGTTTGGTGCCGATGCTGAACAACCTCACGGTGGTGATTCCGTGAGCTTCCGTCCGGTGTCGATTCCGGTGGTGTTTCTCTGGTGGTGATTCTAGAGATAAACTATTATCCTCTCTACCGTTATTTTCTCCAAATTTTCCGTTTCCCCCCCTTGTAGAACTCTGTTCTGCATCAATGTGCCAACAAAGAATTAAAGAAATCAGAGTTTACGTATGTTATTTTTTTTTGTTTTGATAATTCTTTGGTCAATTGGCATTTAAAAATGTTTTTTTATCAATGTTAGTTTTATATCAAGGGAATTATTGGTACACAAGATGAAATTGTGTGTTCCACCGGCTTTACTTATAATAGTAGTATAGATATAGATTTTATTAGTCAAATTTACCTTGTATCCAATGTTGTAGTCCCTCAGAAATCCCATCCACACATATAAATCGCTACATATATATCTTGCAGGAATAGGGATACATATAATAAGTTAATTAATTATGATATGTGTTATCTGGTAGCTGCAGACTGCTAATTATACAATGTCAGAAGATTTGAGCGTCCCCTTAATTTCCAGCATGTGAACCTTTCTTCTATAACATATTATAGAAATAGAAGGTGTGTACTCACTTCAAGCCTACCCTCAGAAGCATTCCACTCAAACATTGGAAAGTCAGTTACCCACAAAATTGCTTGAGCGGACTGAACATAAGAAAAAAAGATAATAAATAGACGGAAGGAGTATTAATAATAAGTTCTTAAAAAAAGGGTGAAGAAACTTACATGGTCAATTAATCTCAATTGATGAGCTGTAAATGTCCGGAGCCGATCAAGGGTCTTATTAACTGATGTGCTAGGCCCAACAGCAAACAGCATAAGATCACCTGGCTTTGCAGACAAAGCACTTAACAGTTTCTCTTTACCTGTGGACCCTAGGCCTGATACTAATGCTGAAATGCCTTCAATATTACCTGAACAAATGTTGAACATGATAAATGAAAACCATCAAGATCCCTCACACTAGACCATGGTAGATCAAACGTGCGGTTTCTTTCTTACCATCATGCAAGACCTTTAGGAAAGGCAAACCCCTTGCCCCAGATTTAAGAGCTTCATTGTAAATTTCACCCTTCATAAGTGATGTGTTTGAATACCTTTCTACTCCACATGGCACACACAACGCTTTGATAATCCCCCCAGTAGCCAGGACATCTGCAAAGACCTTGAAGGTTGTCTCTGAGAAGATACTCGTTACCTGGATGTCCACATTTTATAGAAACAAACAGTGAATGTGCATCAAATGCAGTCAAAATAAACTCCAATATCATGAATGTGGCAGCAGAGAAAATTCCAGAATTTGCACAGACCTGCTTATAAGTCAAAATTATATCTGCTATACGCTTCACCAAATGAAAAAACCGTAGTACATGAGAAATAAACTTACATCTTTCAGCTCCATAGCAAAACGAGTGTCAGGCCTATCCGATCCATATTGGCTCATTGCATCAGCATAAGTAAGTTTTGGGAAAGGGTCTGGCAGATCAATACCTTTTATTTCTTTAAATATCTGTTCAATGCTATCCAAATCAGAATCTAATATAACAAATGGTCACAGAAAATTTAGATCTGAAGAAAATAAGCTAACATGTCGAATTAAATCTTCATTTATTTTCAGCATGTCCTCCAAAGGGGTAAAAGCCAATTCCATATCAAGCTGAGTGAACTCAGGCTGACGATCTGCTCTCAGATCTTCATCTCGGAAGCACCTAAAATACAGTACAACAATGAGAAACTAAAGGTTCACAAATGGTAAAAAAACATCAGCAGAGGATTTTTGGTTCCTTTGTATTTTCATCATCATCATCATCATCCACCTTATCCCAGCTATCTGGGTCGGCGGCATGGATTATATACTGCGTTTGACTCTAATCGGAATCAAAATGGTACAAAATCCATAGAAAGAAACATAGTGGCAAGTTTTTATGCCGGATGCCCTTCCTGACACATCCCTCTGTTCCTTTGTATTTTGATCCAAGAGAATAATTCTCTATTACCAAGATAAACAATGACGTAACTTATCCAAGCTGAAGATTAATTTAAAATGTGAAACCACCACTATTAGAAGGAAAGATGGAAGAAAAGCAGTGACTTTTGGGCTGACATAATTGAGTTCAACACTTACATCCAAAAAGTTGGCCGGAAAAAAAATCAAATGAAAGAGGTTCCTACTTTCGTTTGACTGAAACATTTCTTACTTAAATGATCTGCTTTCACTTACATCAGCAAAATGCTGTCAGCCCTAATTCTAGGGGTTCACATTTTGCCAGCCTAAAGTGTACAAAGAATAAACTAAAGGGATCTTGAAAAGGGGTAAACGAGCATATCCTGATATAATGAAATGCAACACTAACAAGAAAGATAAAAAATTCAAAGCTGGTATTTCGTACAAGGACACTTAATTACCTGGCAATTTGATAATACTTGTCAACGGATGCAACCATTAGCATCTGCTTAAAGAGTTGTGGACTTTGAGGCAAAGCATAAAATGTTCCTGGCTTCAAAAATAACATAACTGTGAATACGATGTACTTGATCAGCACATCTAACTCAAGCAAAACACCCATCTTTTTCAAAACTGTATGTCCCTCAAGTAAGACTTTTCAAGGGGTACGGCGGACGCAGACTATATAGTTCAAGTTCAAATTTGAATTTCATATATTCCAACTCTAACTTCAGCTTCAAGATCGAGTCATGGGTTACAACTCCAATTCTCAAATTGGGTTCTTGTTTAAATTTCGTCAGGATAAAGTTCTGGATGATAATTTAAGAAGGCGTACACTGAAACAGAAAGCTAGAACTATGGGTACAGAGCGCCGCATAGTGAAGACATGAGAACATACCCTTTTATGACCTCATTTTATCTGAGAAGACATATACAAAATGCATTGCCCAATTTTGAACTCAGTTGCTCAGACTCAAACATCGCAAAGTTCAAGTCAGAGTTTGCTACCAGTCAAACAGTTCAGATTCAAGTCAGACAGGACTAATCATCTCCAAGAGTTTATAGAAGTGCAGTCTGGACAAACAAACTCAGAACCAACTTCAGATATGGAAATTTATATCCCATGATTGACCCAACTCCAATTACATAGGGTTGAAGGAGGGTGGTCTATAACCAAGTCACTCAACCAAAACCTTGCCCGTCACCAAAAGAACAAGAGCCATATGAATTTAGACGTTTCCTGAATGAGGTAAGCCTTTTCATACTTTAGTCAATAAGATAATTGAATTCATTTCCAAAATGAAATGAGATGTAAATTTTTTAAGTCCATATATAGTTGGCCATACCCGGATCAACTTTAATATTCAACTTTAGAAGTAGAATAAAAGGAAGAGCTTAAACATAAAGGAAGATAATGCTAGGCTGGAGCAGAGTGGAAAGTTATCAGTTTGGCAGGGTGCTGAGCAAGGCACACGGAAAGTGAGCACACAAGAAAGAGATGAAGGGGAAGTGCAAAAAGATTGATGCCTTCCCCCTAGAATCTAAGATAAAAAAGTATTTACCATAAGTAAAAAAAAAGGGAATTAATTGGTATCTCTTAGTCTCTTTTGTGTCAACCAAAGCCTTTAAGTTGTTTTTGAAGGTCAATAAGACCTGAAATGATAAAGGATGACAGTACCAGTAGTGATAAATATATCACTTACAAAACTAACGAAGTAAATACTTAAAAAAAAAATTGAAGTACCTGAACTCGTGAGGGAACAAGATAATCCCGTGCGCCCTCAGGTGTGGATCTAGATAACATGGAAGTCTCAATCTACCTTACAACCAAGAAAAACTTGGATCAAGAAAAATTAAAACACAAATGAAGAAAAATGAGTCCTTTGACAGGAATTCAATCCTAAACCTATAAACTTGCCCACATGTAAATCAAAGGATCCTTCAAGCTGCAGATAGTCTCAAGGAAAATAAATCTACTATATTATATATTTAACAATCAAAGGTGATGTTCAATAATAAATCACAAAGGGCATTAACAAAGTTACCTCTATAAAACCATGTACATCCTCCAGATAACGCCGAATGAGTTTGACCACTTTATGCCGCAAAATAAGGTTCGAGTTCATCTGCTGCCGGCGTAAATCAAGGCATCGATACCTAGGATGCAGCATCCAGAAGTTTCTTTCAGCAAATTATTAAACTAAATGTAACGAGTAATGCATAAAAAAAATTAACAATGAAAAAATGTCCCTGCAATTATAATCAAAACCAAAATGCAACAATAAAACGAATTATTTCTTATGTGGTGGTGTCATAGCAACAAAATAGAGGTACCTACTCATAAATGAAGATCAAATTCTCCCTTCAAACCACTATCAATAGAATTTCCGAGTCCACTATATACTTGCCATTTGCCCATTAGGTAACTGGTATTTACCAACGTCCTTCTATATTGCAGGGTACTAATCATGAGACTCTTCAAATTTGAAGGGACAATTATCCAATTTTCTTTTTATTCAGTGGTTGCTAACATCCAATTTCATAAAATAGAATACTTAACTTTGCTGCATTTGCAATAGGTAACATATATAATAGGACCAATACACATTCCACCATTTGTAACTATTATCAAAGGCCTTATGCGGACACACCTTGCTAACTAACCCTGTTCTCTTAAAGGAGAATCTATAAAGGAACTTATTCTACATCTAAGAGTCTTTCACTGTGCAGGCCTATTTAGGCAGCGAATGGGAAATCCAAGTGGCACACAATGAGGACTTTTAAAATTTTTGGTACTATTATAAAGTAGACTGTTTGGAAATTCTTATAACTGAAATTATATGCCAAGAACTAGGAGTAATGTTTGGGTACTTGGCAAACCTATGGTCATCTTACTTTGGGAATCATGAGAAACATGCAACATGAAAAATTATAATATTTCAACCATTTACCTCAATCGAATCTCTTCTGTTGCTGTGTCATTTGCATCATCAGGAGTGGTCACCAGAAAGGGCAGAGCAGATTTCACAGAATTTAATAGTGTAACATATTCTGCAGCAACCTGGCAGAGGTAAAGTATTTAATACAATTTACAATTCTATTGTAGACTTGGAGATAATCTTTACAAAAAGGATTATATATGTCCAATATTTAAAAGAACAACTATTAGATCCAGTTCTACAAATGTATGTGTCACTCTAGTTGTCATTATGTTGCTTAGTATCTCTCGCATATGATCACAGATATTACATCGTCCAATCATTTTTGCACTTCTCACATGCCCATTCCACTTGATTCAGAAACTATTTCCATTTCCAACTCATACACAAATTTTGCCCTAATATAATCAATCTCCACTAATGCATGAAATTTAGCTTTCGCTTACTTTATTTACAGAATATGACATTCAATCACTTAAAAAGGAATAAAGCACCACCCCAAAAACATTCTAATCCCAGGGCAGCTAATATAGTAATACGCTTATATATGTTCCCCATAAATGGGAAAAACATAACGTGTTAGCAGTCACATTCTTTGAGCTCTCTATTCGTGCTACCTAAACAGACTCACAAGGAACCAACAAGATTTAAATGAGAAACTTTCAGCAACAAAGTTTTATCTCATTCTGATATTGCTCCATTCAATTTAAACATGGGAATTCGGGCCTTCTTTATTCTGTATGAAACGGTTGTAACATGCTAAAGGTTGATGGATGAGACACACAAATGAGTTTTAATTGGCAACTACCGGCTTTCGAGGACCTCTTACAAGTCCCAGCTAATGGGCTCTCATATTCCCACCATTGCGGATTGTAAAAGTGCTCATAATAGATACCAAAAACTCATGCCATGCCGCCAAACAAAATGCACATCAGAGAAAATGCAAGTCTCGTAAGAAAGTGTACCTCTATCATACCAGTTTTCATCTTATTATTTACAGATTCACTAGGTCGAGACCGAACAAGCCCTTCTACAGCAACAACGTACTCAAGTCTCAACTTGTTCATTGCAACATGGGCATCTGGAAATTGATGAGGAAGTGTAGTAATCTGCCAAAAAAAACAAAAAGATTTCATTGCCTACATATTCTATCAATCGTGAAGTAAGTGCATAAACAAATAAACAACAAGAAAATGGAGATGCATTCACAGCTCTGACCTTATTGTACATGTACATACTGCCTCCAACCGAAAAAGGTAGATATAATGTGGAAAGAGAAGTCATATAAATAAGTAGAATGTAGCTGAAATAAGAATGCTAAGGTGGATGAGTGGGATAACTAGGAGAGATAGATTTAGAAATGAATATATTCGTTAATGTTTAGGGGTAGCTCCTTTAGGAGTGAAGCTAAGGGAATGTAGGTT
Organism: Houttuynia cordata; assembly: GCA_039654745.1. Taxonomy (NCBI): domain Eukaryota; kingdom Viridiplantae; phylum Streptophyta; class Magnoliopsida; order Piperales; family Saururaceae; genus Houttuynia; species Houttuynia cordata. Next base: position 7,985,130 of record CM077512.1, read on the forward strand.
GCGTTGGTATGGGCATATGCAAAGAAGATCAATCGATGGCCCTATGAGAATATTATAAGGGATGCATGTAAATGATGCTAAAAGAGGGAGAGGGAGACCTAAGAGAACTTAGATGGAATTAATAAAAAAATGATTTCTTATCCCGTACAAAAGAGGTAGCCAAAAACAAAAATAGGCCTGAATGGAGGAGTAAGATCTATGTCGCCGAACTATTTGGAAAGGCGCTACTTGATTATGATATGATATGATAATGTGGAAAAGTCAATTTTTTAAGCCACATTGAACATTCAAATAAGAAAAGCCCTCTTTGGCTGAGAAATAAGCCTAACTGTATCTACCATTTCCGGACACAGAAAAATGGCAAAATTATCTACCTTTTTGCAGACGGAGGGAGTATGAGTTAATGTAAAAGAAAAACAACAAACTCTTCCTCTCATGGAGACATTGGTAAACAGCGATAGCAGCAATAAGGATTCAGCCTTTCCAGGTACATAAGATGATATTGGCATATATACTATCAAATTCACAAAATTACATTTTCAACAGAACAGCAAGCTGCACTTGCAGAACAAGCGAGATGAGAAGAAAAGAACTGAACCTGAACAATCCCTGTGCAATCTCTGAGATTAACGAACGTGACGCCGCCATGAACCCGGTGCTGCGCCACCCACCCGCAGAGCCGGACCCGCCTCCCCGCGTCGCCCGCCGCCAACTCCCCGCAATAGTCCGTCCTGCCCACCCACTGCAGCGAGCCATCTACGGCACCCGAATTGATAGCCTTATCGCCCGCCGCCACCGAGGGAGTCGGCGGAGATCCCGCGGCAGCATGGACGGGCAGACAGAAGCGCCTGCGCTGCTGAAGTGGGAGGCCGCGGCGGAGGAGGGAGGCAGAGGCGGCGGAAGGGAGGAGGAGGCGGTGGCGGGGGACGGCGAAGGGGGCGGCTCGTAAGAGGAGCGACATGGTCGGCGAAGGCGGCGAGAGGGTCGGGAATTAGAGTGCCCACCAAAGGGGGTCCCCTTTTATCTGTTTAGTGGTCCCAGACACTGGACGAAAAAGGTCGCTACATTCCCACCACACCAATATGCTGCTGACTTGTCGTTTAAGACACCCCCAAACGGCGACCCTGCCATCTTTTTCCGTCCAAAATCAGCCCCATCTCTCTTCCAGAAGCCTCTTTTCTTCCTCCCTCGGCCTCCACCCATTCCCCCACCGTGCCACCCCTTTTGCCTCCGACCACGACTCCTGCTCCCCACTCCCTTCTCCTCCGGACGCCCTCGCTGCCCTAGCCTCCATCTCGCCTCCTGCTCGACACCGCCCCTCGACTCCTGCCCGCCGCCCTCGCTGCCGATCGGAGATGCCTCCCTCCTTTCCGTCTTCCTGAGGTCTGTTTTTTTGCTTTTTTTCGGTATTATTTCCTATTTTTTTCAATTTTTTTGGTGCTTGTGTAAAAAGCTGTGAACTGGATGCCGATTGAAGTTGAAACAAGATGATTTTAGAATAACTACAAAAGCGCAATTTATGCACTTTCACCTTCGATTCAGTAGCGCTGGAGCTGTTTAGTCTTGTGGATTAATTAATCAAATATCATTGTGATCATGGCAATAATTTAATTTTATAGGGTCGAAAATACATACATTGTATACTTCCATGAATCTCCATACAGTGGTCATACACTCATGTTGAGAATCAAATATGTTGGCATATTGGTCATCTATGAATTATTTTTTTTTCTTGGTAAGTAATTAATTGCTCCGTTTCAGGTGATTCTTTGTATTGGATGAACATAAGATCGAAGATACAAGATTTATACTTCTTTTAATAAGTGGATAGTCTTGGGTTCAATTAAGTTCTGCTGCTGTAGGTAAAGATCTGTTTTTGATAAGGAGACAATGGGGAAAAATGAGTTCTTGACTCCAAAGGCAATTGCGAATCGGATCAAGGCAAAGGGGCTTCAGAAGTTGCGATGGTATTGCCAGATGTGTCAGAAGCAATGCCGAGATGAGAACGGGTTCAAGTGCCACTGTATGAGTGAGAGTCACCAGCGTCAGATGCAGGTGTTTGGGCAGAATCCTAACCGGATAGTAGACGGCTACTCGGAAGAGTTTGAGAGTTCGTTCATGGAACACATGAAGCGGAGCCACCGGTCTAGCCGTGTGGCTGCCACTGTTGTGTATAATGAGTACATATCAGACAGACACCATATTCATATGAACTCTACCCAATGGGCTACATTGACTGAATTTGTCAAGCATTTGGGAAGAACTGGACAATGCAAGGTTGAGGAGACTCCGAAAGGATGGTTCATCACGTACATTGATAGGGACTCAGAGACACTTTTCAAGGAACGGTTGAAAAATAAGAGATTGAAGTCGGACATGGTAGAAGAAGAGAAACAAGAGAGGGAGATCATGGAACAAATTGAACGGGCCAAACGTTCTAATCTTGTAGGAGGGAAGGACTCAGAATTCCACTCATCAGAGGATGATGCAACAACCACGCATAATGTACTGGTGGATAGATCGCAACAAGAGGGGAAGGTTGCTTTTGCTCTTGCCTTATCCAAATCAGTTGCAAGTGGAATTAGTGTGGAAACCTCCAGGCCAGTGCTGGAAGTTGATGAGGCAGAGAAAAAAACTAAAAAATCTATAAATGGTGGTGACAAAGGGAAGAAAGTTGCTGGGTCTGCCTTGGAAGATTTGATGAAAGAAGAGGAGAAGGCTAAAGAGCGTAGTAACCGTAAGGACTACTGGTTGTGTCAAGGCATTGTTGTTAAAGTTTTAAGCAAGGGGTTGGTAGATAAGGGGTACTATAAACAGAAGGGTGTAGTTAAGAAGGTTATAGATAAGTATGTTGGGGAAATTGAGATGCTTGAGAGTAAAGACGTACTGAGGATTGATCAGGAAGAGTTGGAAACAGTGATTCCTCAAATCGGTGGCCTTGTGAGAATTGTGAATGGAGCTTATCGAGGATCAAATGCTAGGCTGATGTCTGTCAACACTAATAAGTATTGTGCTAAGGTTCAAATTGAGAAGGGCATATATGATGGGAGGGTACTTGCAGCTGTGGAGTATGAAGACATTTGCAAACTGATTTAGTCGATGGAATAGAGCCAAGGGCAAGAAGACGTTTTGTCTATCAACGGAAAGGAATAAGGAACTAGCTAGTTGGAAGTTGCAATGTTGGAACTGCAGAATATCAATGTCACATCTTGTAAAAACTAGCCCCATTCTTTAATGATTTTATGATGTTTGAACTTTTTGAATATTTTTGGAGAAAGTTACGAATATAAACTGTAGAATAAATGTCCATGGCTGCTGGTTGAAGTAGAGTTAAAGATACAGTTTTTGCTAATAGGAGTATGTAGAAGTAGTGAATATTAGGTACTAACATATTCTAAATATTAAGGAATAGATCTGTCCAGCTTCCTGGCGCTAGATTTGATGCACCTGTTTTTTTATCAGCAATGCTCACCTGTTTGACATTTGAAGCAAATAGGTAAGGGCAATACTAGCATACACACATGTTCTCGCGCTCATATACCGCCTCTTGTGGAGGGACTGCTAGTTGAACTTGACACCTAATCATAATCATTTTATTCAATGCTTTCAAACTTAAATTACAACAATCACTTTCTTATAAACGATTAGGACCTATCGTGTCGAGATTAAATTACAACAATCACTTTCAGAATTAAATTGGTGCACACAATTGTATGTATTCATCTAGTTGTTGTCCATCCAAAACTGAGACTGCAGATAGTCTACTACCTTCTTGTCTACTTGGAAAGCTTTAGCCAAGATCTCAGCTGAGATTGGTGGCTTCGATCCAAATACAACATTGGCAATGGTATTCACACCTGGGTTTTGGCTGCTGAGAGCAGCTATAGCAACTGCATCAGTGTTCCCAGCATTGAACTGGAAGTGGATAAGGCCCTTAGGAAAGACAAACACATCTCCCTTGTTGAGGGTCTTGCTTATGAACTTATTATCCGGGTTGGATGTCACAAAGCCTACAAAGAGGGTCCCTTCTAAAACAGTCCAAATCTCAGCGCCCTTGGGTGAGTGTGGGGAGGGTTTTGGCCATATGGGGCATAGTCTATCCGCACCATGGAGAGACCTAGTGTGTTTAGCCCAGCTATTTGCTTCGCGTTCACCGTTGTCACATTGGATCCAACTGCGTTTGACGTGTTGCCAGGTATTTGAAACCCCGAGAAGAAGAAGTCCTCTGGTGCAGCCATCTTTGGGTCCTTGCATACAAAGCCATTAACAAGAACTGCAAAAGAACAAATCAAGTATGTATCAAGATTAGCACAAACAGTAGAAAGACAAATTAAACACTTAGTTATTGTTTCATATAAGGGAAGTCATGAGTGCATGAACATACCGGGAGAGTTGCTGTCAGCAACACAGAAATCCTGAAGTGGACTTGGATCAGATGCATACGCAAGTGAAGCAGCAAAGGAGAGGAGAGCAAGCAAAAGAAGACTTGGAGAGGAAGTGGCCATCTTCTTTTTCAATGGGACTGTGATTAGGAAGAAGTTATTGCGTGTGCTTTGGGATGATGAAGAAACTTGGGGATGGGGGACTATTTATAGTTTGATAGAGGGGAAACGATATTTGTACAGCAGATTCCTACACATTTTTCCATACACAGCTGATGTGTATGTCTTAATTACAAAATGATAATGATGGAAATTTATTGAAGTGGTCATTTTACTGAGTTATCAGTTCATCATATGTTAGTCTTAAGTTCTTAATGTTATAATATACAATAAATTAATAAAGACTTCCATTTTCCCACAGATCGAGCTTTTGGACTGTTGGAAAACTTAGTTATCTTACGTGGTATCAAAGCTCCAAGTTATTGAAAGTTAGACATTTATACTCCAATTCTGTTCCACGTGCCACGTTTGGTGGATGGTTGCAGTGAGGGAGGATGTTACAATATGCAATAAATGAATAAAGATTTCAGTTTCCCAACAGCTCGAACTTTTGGGAAACTTGGTTATCTTACACTTAACTACTACCAACTGAAACTAGACCCTTTTTTATAGTATGATTATAAAGAATAGACTGAGTCCATGCAAGTTCTTTTTCCCCAGAATCTTGGTCTTGCTTTGAAGCATTCCCATTATCATTGGATGCTTGTCCTTTCTTCTCTTCTCCCAAACTTAATTTTACTCCTTCGGCAATGATTATCTAGTTCTATTGACCATTTCTCATACTTCATTTAGTCCAAGTTTTTACATCATCAGCTGTGAAAGGGTAGATATTTCGTGGAATACATGAGTCAGTTTGTGCAATAGATTAATCTGCTACTACCTACAACATTTAAACATCTATAGCTGATATAACTATAGTCAGCTGGAAAAGATCATAGAAAAATAAACATCTATAGCTGATATAACTATAGTTTGCTGGAAAAATCATAGAAAATTTCATGTGTTTGCGGTTTTTCTCAGTGTTTTACATACTTGCATTCAGACAGAAATGTTGCATAGTCAACCGTGTCTCTATTATAGCCAGTCCATGTTCGGAATATCGATGTTGCATACTTCCTCCTGTCCTCTTCCCTTCCCCTAGTCCCCCCTGAGCCAATCAGATTGACCTGCCAGTTGAATTAGTTAAACTAGCATTGTCAACAATTAGAGCCGATAATCAAGTTTAATTAAACAAGTTCTGATTTTTATAAAATGATGATTAAATAAAACCCAATCCCTTTCAATGGGGCTCCAAAGCCGGGCGGCCATTTAGATACTTCCCATTGGTGTGGGACTTGTCATGGGCTCCTCAAGATTTGTGTATAGGCCAAATTGTATTGGCCCATGATGCCATTGTCTCAGACTTGGAAAAAATACCAAAATTTTTCTCTATTTTTGAACAATTTCATAGTTTTTAGTAAACTGAATATTACTAATTGGATTGCTATACGACGATTATTCCTTTGACAGGTAGATACTATCTGACTAAGATTTGTCTGGTTAACATCTCTATCTGCACTACTTGTGTGATTAAAATTCGTCTAAGTGATTAAAATTTGTTTGGTCTGCTCATGAAGAGTCTTAACTCCTAAGAGCAATCTAAAATATATTTCTCTGTTCTGTAATCAATCAAGATATATATGCACCGGGCAATAATAATAGTTTTCTGGTCTTAGAGTCACAACTAAGTGGACAATTGTCAGTCTTGGATGCATTGAGAGGGATATAAGCTTGATAAGCATTAACATATTTCTCCAATCCGTGTTGCATAGTTATTAAGTAGGAGTAGCCAGGAAAAGGACAAGCTAAAGCAGAGTTGAATAGGTAAAAGGACTGCTTCCAACACAACAAGTCAGGAATTAGATAAAATTAGAATATGTTGAGTCAAGTCTGGTTCTGGGAAGAAGAAGAATTTCCTCTCGCACAACATAGCCTGCAAGTAGGATGACCAATTAAAAAACTTTCTCAAGAAACAGAACATACCAAAGCCATCCTTCTCCAACTGTATATAAACTCAGCTCAGTTCTCCATCACCATATCCACAAGTACTCAGTTCAATCACTTCTCTTTGTTTCTTCATATTCTTGTTTTTCTCCACTAGAAGCAGCAGATCAAGATGGCTTCCTTCATTCTTGCTCTTGTCCTCCTTTCAGCTTCTTCGGTACTCATTACGGCTTCGGATCCTAGTCCTCTTCAAGACTTCTGTGTGGCCTTAAAATCTGATGGTACTACTTCTGTCCACCAAACTCTCTTCCATCTGATTGAGCTCTTAAATTGTACTCAATTTATTGTAACCATATGCATATTACTCTTTTGCTTGCAGTGTTGGCTAATGGGGAAACCTGCAAGGACCCAAAGGTGGCTACTGCATATGATTTCTTCTTCTCCGGCCTCGACGCCCACGTGCGATTACTAATGCAGTTGGCTCCAACATAACGGTAGTAAATGTGGCACAGATTGCAGGTCTGAACACTCTAGGCATCTCCATGGCCCGTGTAGATTATGCACCATATGGTCAGAACCCTCCACACACACACCCAAGGGCCACTGAGATTTTGACTGTGCTCGAAGGCCGACTCTATGTTGGTTTCATCACTTCCAGCCCAGAAAAGAGACTCATCAGCAAGGTCCTGAACAAGGGAGATGTGTTTGTGTTCCCTGTTGGCCTAATTCACTTCCAAAACAATGTGGGGCACGTCAATGCACTGGCCATTGCTGCATTTAGTAGTCAGAACCCTGGAGCAATTACCATTGCTAATGCTGTTTTTGATCCAACCCTCCAATTTTGGCCAAGGCTTTCCAAGTGGACAAGAAGGTGGTGGACTATATTCAGTCAAGATTCTAATTTCATGAGCAATGACTAGAATCTCTCTCTCCCATATTTTCTTATTTGTTTCCAGTATTTTGGAATTGTGCTAATAACTTGGTGTTAGCAATGTGCTTGGGAATGTAGGTGATTGTAGTTTTCCAGCCAACTTATTCTTCACCATTTATGTTAAATGAAATGTTGTGTTGTTTTTGAATTTTTACTGGAAGGAAATTCTTTTGAAGCATAACTCTTTTGCGTTGTAGAATGTCCGTGGCTACCTACTCTTTTTTCTTTTTTTGATACAAGCCCATGACTACCTATTTAAATGAGGTTAACTTTCTTTAAAACATTTGCATCACACGTACGACATTCAGAGTTGCTAAGTAAAATTAACAATGTTTAGGCAGGCTAGGGCTTAGAAGGTGAAATTGTTAAGTCAAACTAGTCATATTACGCTGCCCAAGTGTGCCCTCTTAAACAAGCCATTACAACTAATGTATGTGTATCACCTTCCTAAATAAGTATGCCATATTATTTATCAAAGAGTATGGGATTTCTTTTGCGGGTTGAATGATCTAAATGCATTACACACAATCAATTGGCAAAAGTTGTGTCCCACTTCGGTATGGTGGCTAAACTTTAAATATACCTCCTCTTTTAACTTAGTTAAGTTCTTAAAAAAATATTGGGATGTTTTTATCAATAAGCCTCCTTTAACTTTAAATTCACCTCCTATTTTAATAATTATGGAGAAGTTCTCCTTCCAAAAATGACTGAAAAAATGTCTAAATCTTGAACAGTCTTTAAAACATTTGTCGTTTATCAAAATTGATATAGTAGATTTATTTTCAAAATTGAAAGTTTTGAAAAACTTTCACGACTACAACTAAATTCTCAAATTTTAAGTCTTAAATTTAAGAAAAGTTTTAGATTTTGTTCATAATACATGTATTGTTTATAAGACATTACTAATGATACCCTTTTATCGAAAGAGGCTTTTCTAATACATTTATTGCTTATAAGACATTATTAATAGGACAGTGATAGCCCTACATCACTTTTCCTACACATTTCCATACACAGCTGATGTGTATGGAAATGAGTGGGTGAAGTGATGTGGGGACATGATGTGGGGACATCACTTCACCCACTCATTTCCATACACATCAGCTGTGTATGGAAATGTGTAGGAAAAGTGATGTACAAATATCATTTTCCTTATTAATAATACCACTAAGGGTTGTTTTTATAGAAAAAAGTTCTCCAAAGTTAAAGTTAATAAAATCTTACCTAAGATTGACAATGCCACAAGGACTACCATTATTATTTATTGAAAATAATATCTTGTACATATTATAATACAACAACTTAATTACTAATTTTACATTGCATATTGAAAGAAAAATAACTAAACTAATATTATATCATCATATTAGTAATTCATTAATGACATTAATATCATGATAAATATACTTATTAGAAATGTAAAAAGAAATTTGCCCAAGACCCTTTATTCCCTTCAGCTGATTTTGGTTGGCATGATGTATTTGTGAGAAAATTCCCATTTTCCTCATAAACATCTTTTCTCGGTCTTTCTTTTCTCTAGCACTTGAAGCCTTTTTGTAAAGTTTAACAACAACCTTTGTCTCCTTATTACCTGTAATTAGGAAGAGAACAGTCATTGTATCCAAACATGTATTGTAGTTAATATGAGTTAAATAAAAGAATAATTAATAATATTTTGGGGGCATATTTGATGAAGTAATTTGTCAAGAAAATAACTCACAATGGCAAAATTCTGAACGTAGTGAACATTCAACAAGCATGAACATAGGCATTTAAGGGGAAGATTTTACAATTCCAAACTATAAGTTATCGCAACTGATAAAAAATTTATTATCGTCAAGAGAGCTCTTGATAATAAGGAGAGTACATTGGAAATTTCCTAGCATGCAACATTCCATGAGGCATTCTCAATTAATGGTACTTTTAAGCAAGTGGATTATAACTGGAGCTCCAGTTTATCGTAATTAAATAGTGTGACAGATATTTTATTGCTTAAGCGAATGTCCCTTCTACATGTTTTGTAGGATGAATTTATTTGTACAATATTAGTTAATGAGATGTCTAGCTCTCACTTCTTTCTCAAATAGGAAACATGTTTGCATAGAGTTCAAGTTATATATGTTCATGTTTTTGAATAAAAATTAATCACATTTTTGACATAAAAATTAATCCACCTGCCATGCATGACCTTTGTCAAGGCTCTTTTACCAAGCTCTTTGTCTATATGGTGAAGATCAGATTCGTCGATTAAGTACTTGAGGTAAAGTTTCTCATGCTCGCTGTCCATGGAAAATAAGATATTGAACGAAATCCAAGTGGCCATTTTTCCCCAGTGGCTGGGCTGCTGTGTTTGGAGGTGGAGAGGCTGAAAGAATAGAATTAAGCTAGTTTTGGGGTTCACGGTTAAGGATAAAAGACAAGGGGGTATAATGGTAGACAAGGGTAAAGGAGATGGATTGTGAGACAAAGGTCTTTAAATTTTACAAGAGAAAGAAGAAGACATAGTAGTTCGTTCTATCATATAAGTGAGCTTAGATGTTCTACCATGTATAAGAAGACAAAGGTCTTTAAATTTTGCACGAGTGATTTCTTTGCATGTGCATCCCCTTACTTTTTGCATATTTTTTTATACAATTACTTTCTATATAATTAGTAAAAGTGCACGTGCGAAACTGAGAGAAGGTATAATTTAAAAGTATTGAGGGGAAACTATAACAACTCAGCCATTGTTTTTTTGCATTTACATGGAAAAGGGAATAGATTGGCACGATCATTATTGCGAATATAACTTTTAAGGGATGTTTGGTCATGAATTTGGCAACAAATTCAGCCTGAATTTGAAGATAACTAACTGGATTATGTTTGGTTCAAGAATTTAAATTCAGCCTAGAAGAAAATTTTCACTTCAACGACCAAACGACATTCCTATTTTTCACCGATTCATCTTGAATAAATTCTCTCTTAATTAAGTTTTAGATTCATTAAAATTCACTAACCAAACAACCATTTAGGTAATTGGAAACAGGTAAAGTTAGCATCTAACCAAAGCGCATGCCAAGCCTATTTAAACAAACAGAAGGACAGGGTGACTCTTTCCTTGTGCCCACAGAAGCACTAAAGTAGTTAGATTCAGCATTTTGGCTTTCATTCTCATCACCGTTGTCTAGCTTCATCGATCAAATTGAAGCAATCTGCAAATAATTTCCCTGGGCTGGACCCACATGGGAAACTAAAGTTCTTGTTAGGCAAATTAGCATTTTCCTTTCTCTCGGAATTCACCTCATTTCTGAAATTTGTCAATCTCTTTTCCATTTAATTTTCTCAAGGACTGTTGAACGAGAATTAACACAATTCAAATTAGGCGGCCAGAGATTGTTACATGATCTGGAACCCCAGTAACCTCACCTGAAAACTGTTTACTTCTTTCTCTGAGCAGTTGTGGATAAATTTTCGTCTCTAGACGATGAAACTTGTAATACATCCTTAGCACATATATAATTGGAAACTCCCATTTGAAATACAACCTGGTGTTTTAGGTTGTCCAAATTATACACCTAATACATTGTTCCGCCCTTTACATGCGTAATATGGACTTGCACTCTGAGCCGTTGATGAAATCTGCCTGTTGCGTGTATAAACTCTATTTTTTGTAATAATAGACTGAGCAGTTGATAAAATCGACAGTATGGTGCATATGTATGGTGTACAGATTATGCATAGCACTATCATGTCCGCCAATTAATCCCTATAAAATTTTGCTTAGTTTTTTTGATAATTAAAGACTGCTTCAATTGATAAGTGCCCATGGCTCATTGATGATTTGGGCTATGCTCTTGCTGATGCTTGTTCGGAAGATGGATTGCCAGTAGACTTCCTCAAGTTCATTTTATGGTGAATATACGCTTGTTATGTGCATAAAGTGGCATGGACATGCTGAAGTCGTTACTTAAAGAGAAGTTGAAAATTGATTATGGATATCAGTAATATGTAGTAAACATTCTTATCGCTTTAAAAACTGGATCCATACTTATTACTTACGACCATCTATTATATAAGCCCGGCCCTTAATGTTTGACAACCAAATGAGGACAACCGTTTCTTTCAAGTCACTGGGCTTCAATTCTTTCTTAGTTCATGAATCATGTTCAGGTCATAAAAGGTGCTCAATTTAGCTTATTTGTGCATGCATTTCAATTGACTACATTGTTCAGCCAGGCCCTTTAAAAGTGAAGTTAATTCTTTGCTTAGTAGTACTAACATACACACAGCTTATTTCCTTCACACTCCACCTCTTATAAAGGGACAATAACTAATCAGTAGAACTTGCATATATATATATAAGCATAATCCTTTTATTCACTGCTTTCAGAATAAAATCACAAGAAAGACTGTACTATAAACGATTAGTTCCTATCATCACTTATAACATAACAAACAGGTGAAAGTGGGATATGATCCCCTTTCATTCTAATCACACAAAATCATAGCAACATTATACTACATACGCCAGGATATTGGGCTTTTAAGGTGTACACAAATTATGTGGCATCTAGTTGTCCATCCGAAACTGAGATTGCAGAGAGTCCACTACCTGTTTGTCTACTTGGAATGCTTTAGCCAATATCTCATCTAAGATTGGTGGCTCGGATCCAAACACAGCATTGGCAATGGTATTAATTCCTGGGTTCTGGCTGCTGAGAGCAGCTATGGCAACTGCATCAGTGTTCCCAGCATTGAACTGAAACTGGATAAGGCCCTTAGGGAAGACAAACACATCTCCCTTGTTTAGGGTCTTGCTTATGAACTTATTATCAGGATTGGATGTAACAAAGCCTACAAATAGAGTCCCTTCTAAAACGGTCAGAATCTCAGTTGCCCTTGGGTTAGTGTGGGGAGGGTTTTGGCCATATGGGGCATAGTCTATCCGGACCATGGAGATGCCTAGTGTGTTGAGCCCAGCTATTTGCTTCACGTTCACCATTGTCAGATTTGATCCAACTTTGTTTGATGTGTTGCCGGCTATTTGAAGCCCGGAGAAGAAGAAGTCCTCTGGTACAACCATCTTTGGATCCTTGCATACAAAGCCATTAACGAGAACTGCAAAAGAACAAATCAAGTATGTATCAAGATTAGCACAAACAAACTGACTACAAAAAAGTTAGCGCAATAGAAAGACAAAACACTAAGTTATTGTTGGATAGGGAAGTCGTGAGTGCATGAACATACCGGGAGAGTTGCCGTCAGCAACACAGAAGTCCTGAAGTGGACTTGGATCAGATGCAAAGGCAAATGAAGCAGCCAAGGAGAGGAGAGCAAGCAAGAGAAGCGTTGAAGAAGAAGCGGCCATCTTCATTTTCTGTGACAAGAAGGAAGTTATTGAATCTGTTCTGAATTGATGAAGATACTTGAGATGGGCGGCTATATATTTATAGTTCGATAGTGGCAGTTCCTACCTCCCCAAGCTATAGCATATGGGAATTGATTAAAGTGGTCATTTTACTCAGTCAGTTCATCATATGTTAATCTGAACTACAATCAACTGAAGCTAGACAGTTTTTCTTTTGTTTAGTCTGCTTCCAAAGGATAGATTCAGTTAATCCAAGCTCTTGTTTCCCCATAATCTTAGTCTTAATTTGAAGCGTTCCCGTTATACGATGCCTAGTAGGTTCTGCGATCTCTTTCCAAACTTAATTTTACTCCTTTGGCAATGCTTACCTAGTACTAATACTATTGACCATTTCTAGATAGTTCTTCTGACTATTATTTAGTCCAAATTTTACATCATCAACTCACAATATTGTAAACATTGGTTCGGATAGTCGTGCCACATGAATCAGTTAGTGCAATAGCTTAATATGCTACTATCTACTTTAAACATCTATAGCTGATATGTTGCATTCTACCTCCTTTCATCCTACCTTCCCCTAGTCCGGTCCCCCACTCCTCCTGAGCCAATCAAGACTGAAATGCCAGTTGACTTAGCATTGTCAACAACTAGAGCCGAAGCTAAGCTAATTTAAGTTAATTAAACATATCTGTGTTTAATAAAATGATTAGTGCAAACATAACCCATTTAACTGGGTCTTTATAGCAGGCCGGCCTATTTAGATACTTCCTATTGGCATAGTGACAAATTTTGCCTAATTTCGGCAAATTCAGCCGGATTGTGCCCTTCCCGCACTCCGTGGCGAAAGTTCAGTAATTCACCTAGATTCTTCTGAAGCCGCATAACTCAGCGGAATTTCCTTCTTTTCTAGCCAAGTTTGGGAAGAGATTAGGAAAAATGAGCATGTCTAACTTTGCTGCTTTTGGTCAAGTTGTGCAATTTGTTATGTTGTATGCGCACCGTACCAAACCGAGATGATCCCTTGCCGAATTGCCGACTTGTCACTATGCCGGTTGGTATGGGACTTGTCCTGAGCTCATCAATTTGTGTATAAGCCAAATTGTATTGTCCCATGATGCCTTTATTTCATACTTGGAAAAAAAACACCAAAATTTTCTATTTTTTACAACTTCAATCGTTTTAGTAAACTTATTAGTATTTTTTTGGATAATTAAACTCTTTACTAATTGGTGTGCTATTCCGACACTTATTCCTTTGACAGGTAGATAATAATGATTAATTTGTCTAAAGTGGTTAACAATGCAAGTAGGATTAGTTCTAGGAAGAAGAAGAAGTTTTTTTAGAACAACTAGTTGGGTGTGTTTCCTATTAGGCGCAGGAGATAAAGTTAATAGTGAGATTGTATAATATCTCTTTGGGTCGGATTGGGATTGGGATAGACTTAAGAAAAGAATTGTATAATATGAATTTTGTATAGACATTGTTAGATATACTCGAGAATAAAATTAGATAACATGGAATTGTATAATAGCACTTAAGGACGGGTTCTGCTAAGACGCTGAAGGATAGAGAATTGTATAACATAAATTGTTGATGGCTAGAGTTGGATTATGAAGGGCATGGATGATAGTGATCCTAACTCAACGAGGAGTATGATGCTTTGATCCTACTGCATTTTCAGTGTTGCCAGGCATGTCAAGCCCCGAGAAGAAGAAGTCCTCTGGTTCAGCCATCTTTGGGTCCTTGCATACAAAGCCATTCACAAGCACTGAAAAAGAACAAAACACAAGTTACTCAAATAATCATCAGCAAAAAGTACATGTGGAATTGGATGGAGTTCATGCAAAGTTGATGTGGGGCTTATGTTATTACCAGGTGACTTAAGGTCTGCAACACAGAAGTCCTGAAGTGGACTTGGGTCTGATGCAAAGGCAAGTGAAGTTGCCAAGGAGAAGACAGCAAGCACAACTAGAGAGGAGGTAGCCATCTTTCTTTCTCTTAGGACTGTCATTAGAAGGAAGTTGTGGAGTATGTTCAGGGTTGATGAAGATACTTGTGATGAGGGGCAATTTATAGTTTGAAAAGGCAGTTCTTATCACCTAATACCAAAGAAACATTTGGAACTTGATTGAAGTGGTCCTTTTACTGAGTCAGTTTTGCATCATAGTAACCTTAATGACTACTGTAACACCTGGCATGCCAGAGCAGCCAGGTGTATTGCTTCAGCTAGCAGGTGTCTTACCTCTGAAGAAAGCCATTTTGGGGAAGACGACTATGGCACCGATCGGGAGCCATTTTCCAAACGAAGTCAGTGACCTTGAGCGAATGTTGGCGATCGGTAGCGACGCCGACGGCGATGAAGATGATGACCCCGACGACTTCCGGCGACCCCAGCAACACTGGCCAGTTCGACGACCCCGATGACCTCCAACGTCCGGCGACCCTCGGCTATCTCCGGCGGGGGGTTTAAGAGAGAAGCAGAGGGGGAGCCGAGGGAGAGGAGAGGAGCAGCAGGGGGAGGGTAGCTTCGGGCAGCAAAGGCGACTCCGGCGAGCTCGACGACCTCGACCACCTCCGTCGAACGGCGACTCGGCCTCATGCAAGGTAGGATCCCATACCCCTTACATCAAGATCAAATTTTTAACTGTGATTTCTTCATCAATGGAGGCGAAGGGGACTACGGAGGAGGAAGAGGCCGGTGCCGGCTGTCACGGCCCGAGTTTTAGAAACCATTTTTAAATCAGAGTGGTAGCGGAAAACTCGAGGATTGTTCCTCTAAGCGATAAATCATTGGTTGAAAATTTTTTGACTAAGCATCTAGGCCGTGATAACTGGGGTTCACAAATATGGATGCAAAACCATATATACATATATTAATACAAGATGCAAAGTCGATTAAACTAAAGCAAGTCCTCTAATTGCAAGTCTGTCATCCATCTCAAAATAAACTAGAAATAGTCAGTGCTCGCGCCTTAATACAAATCTAGGACAAACCTGTAGCAGGAGATATACTAAGAAATCGGAACGTGCTCACCACCCGGCTCCCAAGTGCCACGAGAAGTCACTCTTCCACAGCAGCACCTACATCACATAAGGATGCTGAGTATAAAAAATACTCAGTGGGATACCATAACACAGTCATCATCACATCAAATTAGGATTTGCATTAACATATTATGCAACCTATTACAGGATTCCACTTGAATCTTTTATTAATCTTTCAAGCAAGTCTTTTATTGCTTCCCAAGTTCAAGTTCAATCATTAAGTCTTTGTCCCATAGACAGACTCACTGAATGTCATACCTACATGACAGACAGCACGAAAACACCGTGACTATCATTCCGGTTAATACCGGTAATCACGGCACGCCCTGAATTTCTCAAGGGTGACTGCCTCGCCCATTCCTTACCTTAGAAGGTATGACCGTCGGAAGGGTCTGGCTCCACATCAGCTCCTAGACTTGATGTGGGTCGGGAAACGCAGCCTTCTAGGATGCTAACGTCTCCAATGTTGTGCACAGTAAACCACCTGGCAACTAAGGCTCAGGATGTGTGGCTCTCTCTAAAATCCATAGAGAATAAGCACGCTCTCTCTAGAATCCATAGAGAAGAGGTAACAGCTTAAGCCTGGCCAATAAAGTATGTAATACTCTTTCTAAAATCCATAGAAAGATGCAAACATGGCCAAATTATCATATCATTGTTCCCTCTAAAATCCATAGAGAGATATAACAGCTTAAGCCTGGCCAATAGACGTTGGTCCTTATTAGGTACCATGACACAGAGCTTCCACTAGTCGGAAGATGTGAATGCTCTCTAAAATCCATAGAGAGATACAAACGGCAGAGCTTCCACCAGTCGGAAGATACAACATCATCCCAATCTATTCATTGTGATCCTTAATAGGTATCACAGTATTACTAGTATGGAACCATAACATACCATTCACATTGTTGGCTTAATAGCTCAACAGATAGCTTGACCTGTGACTTAATAGTCATTCGATCGCTCGATCGGAAGTCGCTCACACTCATACACTGACTCCCAATCCCCAAGGGCATTTTAGTCTTTATCTTGATTAGGTTCTTCCCAACCCTCAAGCTCAGCCCTCCAGTCATCATTTTATTATCTTTCATAAAATGATTATGTCTCTAAACCATCTAGGTTTATTAGTCGGGTTTTTCTTTACATTTAAGTCCTTAGCTATCTGTCATCATAACATAAGGAACTAAGGCCTTTAATACCATCACATCACACACATACCAATTAGGGCTTGAAATTATTTATTAAACAGCCCAAAATTACTAAAAAGAGCCTATGTACCATTCTGGCTCTGTATGTACTATACTGCATTCAAATACACAGACGGTCAGGCTTCACCGTCAGTTGTGGCCAGTTTTAACTGTCGGTTGAAGTCCACCGGCAGTTCAAAATCTAAACTAGCTTATGAACCAGGTTTATTGTTGAACCGGATTCGATTTATATCTGGACCAAACCGGGTTCGGTCTGCCTGAACCGGTCTATTTACTGGACCGGGTTCGGTCTAATTATGGACCGAACCGGGTTTGGTTTAATTATTACCGAACCGGGTTCGGTTCGGTTTAGTGATCTGGTCCAGAATTCTTGGACCGAACCGGTCGTCTTCCCCAGGAAGATGACCCGTTCGGTCGTCTGTTCACGCAAGGGTGGCGGCCGACACAGCCGCCGTCGTCGGGCCGCCACCGCCCAGCCGATGCCGCCCTTCGCCTCCTCTCCTCCGCCATAGTCCGGCCGTGATCCGGCCGAATTTGAGGAGGGGGAGGGGAAATGGCAGCAGCAAAAAGCTGCTGCCTTTTCTTCCTCCGCCTTGGCCGGTGGCCTGACGGAGGTCGATTTGACCTCCGTCGACTCGCCGTCGGCCCTTTACTCCCTTCTTCGTGGTTCCCGTCACCCCCCCTCGTTTGAGAACCCAAAAAAAATAAAGCTTGATGGGAGGGGGTTATGGGATCCTACCTCGCGCCGTCGATGACGATCCGCTGCTCGCCGGAGTCGCCGGTAGTTGCGGGTTTGTCGTCGACGCTCGACGACACCGACTGCCACCTCGTCTTCCCCCCCAGCTCACCCTCTGCTTCTCCTCTAAACCAAGCGCCGGTGATCGCCACAGCTTCAACCTCACAGTCCCCTTTCTCTCTTCACTGTTGAGTGGGTTTGAAAGGGGCAGGGTGAGAATAAAGGGAGGGTGACGATGGCCACCTGGTCCGAAGCAGCCACACCTGGCTGTGTTTCGACACCCACCTGGCTAAACAAATGAAGCATGACATTCTTCCCTCCTTAAAAGAATTTTGTCCTCAAAATTCAGGTAGTTTCTTCTCCAAACAACTCTGGGTAAGCACGCTGCATCTCCTCTTCAGTCTCCCAAGTATTCTCCTCAAACTTATCATTGTGCCATTGAACCAATACTAACGGAATCTCTCTATTCCGGAGTACCTAATTTCTTCGGTCCTTAATCTTGATTGGCTTTACCTAATAGGTCAAGTCGGGTTTTAGTTCCAGCATGGAATAGTCAACCACATGTGCATCATCCCGACAGTACTTTCTCAACTGCGAGATATGAAACACGTTATGCAACTGATCCAGATTAGGAGGCAAAGCATGTCGATAAGCTGAGTTACCAATCCGTTCAAGGATTTCAAAAGGGCCTACAAACCGAGGACTCAATTTTCCTTTCTTTCCAAAACGCAAAACTCCACGTGTGGGTGAGACCTTCAAGAACACATGGTCACCAGTCTCAAACTCAAGATCTCTACGCCTTCTATTTGCATAGTGTTTCTGTTGCTCCTGAGCCAACCGAAGCTTTTCCCGAATGAATTTCACCTTGTTAGCGCACAACTGAAGCATCTCTGACTTGATCATAACTTTCTCACCAACTGCATTCCAACAAGTTGGAGATCTACAGGGACGTCCATAGAGAGCTTCATATGGAGCCATCTCAATACTAGATTGGTAGCTGTTGTTGTAGGCAAATTCAATCAAGGGTAAATGGTCATCCCAATTACCTTTCCAATCCAACACGCATGCTCTAAGCATGTCCTCCAAAGTCTGAATCGTCCTTTCTGATTGTCCATCAGACTGAGGGTGATACGCTGTGCTGAAATTGAGTGCAGTGCCCAAAGCATCTTGTATACTCCTCCAATAGCGTGACGTGAATCTAGGATCCCTATCAGACACTATGGAGAGAGGGGCACCATGCAATCTTACAATTTCTCGGATATAGAGTTGAGTCAAACTTTTCGGAGTCTGCTTCCACCGAATTGGTAAGAAGTGTGCAGACTTGTTCAGCCGATCTACTATCACCCAAATAGCATTATGCTTCTTCTGGGTAGGAGGTAAGCCTACTACAAAATCCATGGTGATATGCTCCCACTTCCATTGCGGAATCTCTAATGGCTGCAAAAGTCCTCCAGGTCTCTGGTGCTCTGCTTTAACTTGCTGACAAGTGAGACATTTGGCTACAAACTGACCAATATCCTTCTTCATTCCATCCCACCAGAAGTTACGCTTCAAATCTTTGAACATCTTTGTCCCACCTGGATGGATGGTGTACTTGGAATGATGAGCCTCATTTAATAATTCTCTGCGCAGTTCTGAGACAGCTGGGACTACTAATCGACCGTTGAATCGAATACCCCCATGAGCTCCTCTAACCGAACCTGTCCTTTTGAGTAACTTCTGGACTTCTGGATCCGTTGCTTGCGCTACAATAATCTTCTCAACAATTCCAGATTGTACCACAAAGTTGGCCACCAAAAAACTTCCCTCCTTTGGATGGAGGTTCTATGTGTAGGCTTGCCATAGATTCTAGCAATTCCTATTCTTTGATCATCATAAAAGCAACAAGGGTTTCTGACTTTCTACTAAGTGCATCTGCCACTACATTAGCTTTGCCAGGGTGGTAAGCTATAGAGAAGTCATAATCCTTGATATACTCGAACCAACGCCTTTGCCTCAAATTCAGATCTCTCTGAGAGAAAATATACTTCAAGCTTTGATGATCTGTAAAGACTTCAAACTGCACACCATAGAGATAGTGCCTCCACAACTTCAATGCAAACACCACTGCAGCTAGCTCTAGGTCATGTGTTGGGTAGTTTCTCTCATGTGGCTTTAGTTGTCTTGAGCCATAAGCCACAACTTTGCCATGCTGCATGAGTACACAACCTAAGCCTTTTCCAGAAGCATCACTATACACCACCAAACCCCTTTCTCCTGAAGGAAGAGTAAGAATTGGTGCACTAGTTAATCTGTTCTTCAACTCCAAGAAACTGGTTTCACACTTTTCATCCCATATAAACTTCACATCCTTCCTTGTCAATTTGGTCAAAGGTAGGGTAATAGTGGAGAATCCTTCAATGAATCGTCTATAATACCGGGCCAAACCCAGAAAACTTCTAATCTCGGTGACTGTTTTTTGTCTTTCCCAATTGACTATAGCCTCGACCTTAGATGGATCAACAGATATGCCATCCTTTGAAATATTATGCCCTAGGAAGTTAACGCTTTCTAGCCAAAAGTTACACTTGCTAAACTTGGCATACAATTGATGCCCTCTCAACACATCTAATACTCGCTCCAAATGCTTTGCATGGTCCTCGAAGGATTACGAGTAGATAAGGATATCATCTACGAAGACAATGACAAACTGGTCCAACCAAGGATGATAATTCCTGTTCATCAAATCTATAAAGGTCGCAGGTGCATTGGTTACTCCAAAGGGCATTACTAGGAATTCATAATGACCATACCTGGTCCTAAAGGTAGTCTTAGGGATGTCTTCATCTCGAATCCTCAACTGATGATAGCCTGAGCGAAGGTCAATTCGAGAGAAAACTTTGGCTGAATGCAACTAGTCGAATAGATCATCTATCCGAGGCAAGGGGTATTTATTTTTAACAGTCACCTTGTTCAACATCCTATAATCGATGCATAATCGAAGTGAACCATCCTTCTTTTTTACAAACAAAACTGGTGCTCCCCAAGGCGAGACACTTGGACGAATAAATCCTTTGTCTAGCAACTCCTGCAATTGCTTCTTCAATTCATTCAACTCCGCTGGAGCCATCCTGTATGGTGCCTTGGACATTGGTGTTGCTCCAGGACATAGCTTTATTGTGAAGTCAACTTCTCTTCTAGGAGGTAGACCAGGTAGTTCTTCAGGGAACACATCAGAAAACTGAGACACTACCGGTATATCTTCCAACTTTGGTTGCGCTGATTCCAAGGTGATCACACTGGCTAGATAAGTAGCACATCCCTTCATAAGAAACTTATGCGCCTTCAAGGCTGAGATTATACATGCATTATCTTCTAACTTCACTCCTTGAAAAATAAAAGATTCCTCCTCAGGGATGGTAAGGGTTACTCTTTTTTTTCTGCAATCCACTAATGCAGTATATACAGAAAGCCAGTCCATCCTGAAGATTACATCAAAGTCAATCATGTCTAACAAGACAAGATCAGCTGGAAGATACTTATCTCCAAAACAGATAGGTACTCCTAGAAGACACTCACTTACTCTAATAATGTCACCAACAGGGGTCATGACAAGTAAAGGTGAATCTAGCATGCTACAAGGGTGGTTTAAACTTAAAGCACACACACCCGATACAAAAGAATGAGTTGCACCGGGGTCAATTAACACTTTTACACCTAAGTCGTAAATAGAAACCGTACCTCCCACAACTGCATTCCTTTGAGCATCCTCAGAAGTGATTGAGTAAACACGAGCCTGTGCATGCCTACTGCTTTCACCTTGCTGTGCATTCTTTTGCTTTTCAGGGCAAAATCTGGCAATGTGCCCCTTTTTATGGCAGAAAAAGCAGATACGATCCTTTGCCTCACACATCTGCCCTGGGTGAATCTTTCTACAAGAGTAGCACTCTGACTGACCACTTGCCCCCTGAGGTTGAGGTTGTGGTCTCTGGAAAAATGTCCTCTGCTGACCAGCATTAAACTGTCCTGAGTTTTTTCGCCTCGGCTCAAAACCCCTCTTCTGTCTACCCTGGAAGTTATGTCCTTGACCAAATTTGTTACTCCTAGCCTCAATTCTAAATCTTTTAGCCTTTGGTCCAAAATCATTCTTTGCTAAACCAGCATTAGCTTTCTGCTCCTCTCTATTTCTGTCCTGGTTCTTCTCAAAAATATACGCCTGCTCCACAGCGTCAACAAAAGATGTAGTTCGGGCTCCCATGACTTTCTCTCGCAGCCCAGTTCTAAGTCCATAAATGAACTTCTCCATTCTTTCACCATCATCCTCCATCTTGGTGGTGAAACGCTCCAACTCTACAAACTTATTGTCATACTCCTGTACGGTCATATTTCCTTGCCTAAGACCCAAGAATTCCCCCATCTTCTCTTTCCGAACGTGGCTCGGAAAATATTTCCCATTTAAAACTTTTAGGAATTCCTCCCAGGAAATCTCTTCAACTTTCCGATCTTTAAAGAAGGTGCGCTTGGCAGAACTCCACCAGTGATCAGCATTTTCTGTCAAAACAAAAGTCGCCATTCGAACTTTACTATCATCCTCCGCCGAGATAGATTCAAAAATCTTCTCGATAGCTTTTACCCAACTCCTAGCCTTTTTCGGAGTTTCTTTCCCTGTGAAAGCTGGAGCCATTCCCTGGAACAATTTGAGATGAGCTATCTTTTCTTTCTCTGCTTTCTTCCTGGCGTCAGGACGATGTTTCACTTGAGCTTGCACTGTTTGTACTAAACCCCTAATCATTTCCATTACATCTCCATCACCGTCACCTCCCAAGTTAGATGACGACGTGCCATGGAAGGTTTTCCGTTGTTCCCCACTGCTTTCCGTGGACTCCTCACGGAAGATCTGTTGAGGAGGTAGCGATTCTTCTGCCTGGCATTCTTTATCTTTACTTCTGCCAATATCCGAAATTTTCAGCATTCGGATGTTTCTCTTACGAGGTGCCATCTCAACTTACAGGATGGGAACACTGATCACTACTTCTACTAACAACCACAACTTTAACTAGATATATCCTAAGAGGACTTCCAGACTTGCAAATAAAGGTTATGCTCTGATACCAACTGTCACGGCCCGGGTTTTAGAAACCATTTTTAAATCAGAGTGGTAGCGGAAAACTCGAGGATTGTTCCTCTAAGCGATAAATCATTGGTTGAAAAATTTTCGACTAAGCATCTAGGCCGTGATAACTGGGGTTCACAAATATGGATACAAAACCATATATACATATATTAATACAAGATGCAAAGTCGATTAAACTAAAGCAAGTCCTCTAAGTGAAAGTCTGTCATCCATCTCAAAATAAACTAGAAATAGTCGGCGCTCGTGCCTTAATACAAATCTAGGACAAACCTGTAGCAGGAGATATACTAAGAAATCGGAACGTCCTCAACACCCGGCTCCCAAGTGCCACGAGAAGTCACTCTTCCACAGCAACACCTACATCACATAAGGATGCTGAGTATAAAAAATGCTCAGTGGGATACCATAACACAGTCATCATCACATCAAATTAGGATTTGCATTAACATATTATGCAACCTATTACAGGATTCCACTTGAATCTTTTATTAATCTTTCAAGCAAGTCTTTTATTACTTTCCAAGTTCAAGTTCAATCATTAAGTCTTTATCCCATAGACAAACTCACTGAATGTCATACCTACATGACAGACAGCACGAAAACACCGTGACTATCATTCCGGTTAATATCGGTAATCACGACATGCCCTAAATTTCTCAAGGGTGACTACCTCGCCCATTCCTTACCTTAGAAGGTATGACCGTCGGAAGGGTCTGGCTCCACATCAGCTCCTAGACTCGATGTGGGTCGGGAAACGCAGCCTTCTAGGATGCTAACGTCTCCAATGTTGTGAACAGTAAAGCACCTGGCAACTAAGGCTCAGGATGTGTGGCTCTCTCTAAAATCTATAGAGAATAAGCACGCTCTCTCTAAAATCCATAGAGAAGAGGTAACAGCTTAAGCCTGGCCAATAAAGTATGTAATACTCTTTCTAAAATCCATAGAAAGATGCAAACATAGCCAAAATATCATATCATTGTTCCCTCTAAAATCCATAGAGAGATATAAAAGCTTAAGCCTGGCCAATAGACGTTGGTCCTTATTAGGTACCATGACACAGAGCTTCCACTAGTCGGAAGATGTGAATGCTCTCTAAAATCCATAGAGAGATACAAACGGCAGAGCTTCCACCAGTCGGAAGATACAACATCACCCCAATCTATTCCTTGTGATCCTTAATGGGTATCACAGTATTACTAGTATGGAACCATAACATACCATTCACATTGTTGGCTTAATAGCTCAACAGATAGCCTGACCTGTGACTTAATAGTCATTCGGTCGCTCGATCGGAAGTCGCTCACACTCATACACTGACTCCCAATCCCCAAGGGCATTTTAGTCTTTATCTTGATTAGGTTCTTCCCAACCCTCAAGCTCAGCCCTCCAGTCATCATTTTATTATCTTTCATAAAATGATTATGTCTCTAAACCATCTAGGTTTATTAGTCGGGTTTTTCTTTACATTTAAGTCCTTAGCTATCTGTCATCATAACATAAGGAACTAAGGCCCTTAATACCATCACATCACACATATACCAATTAGGGCTTGAAATTATTTATTAAACAGCCCAAAATTACTAAAAAGAGCCTATGTTCCATTCTGGCTCTGTATGTACTATACTGCATTCAAATACACAGACGGCCAGGCTTCACCGTCAGTTGTGGCCAGTTTTAACTGTCGGTTGAAGTCCACCGGCAGTTCAAAATCTAAACCAGCTTATGAACCAGGTTTATTGTTGAACCGGATTCGATTTATATCCGGACCAAACCGGGTTCGTTCTGCCTGAACCGGTCTATTTACTGGACCGGGTTTGGTCTAATTATGGACCGAACCGGGTTTGATTTAATTATTACCGAACAGGGTTCGGTTCGGTTTAGTGATCTGGTCCAGAATTCCTGGACCAAACCGGTCGTCTTCCCCAGGAAGACGACTCGTTCGGTCGTCTGTTCACGCAAGGGTGGCGGCCGACACAGCCGCCACCGCCCAGCCGACGCCGCCCTTTGCCTCCTCCTCTCCTCCGCCATAGTCCGGCCGTGATCCGGCCGAATTTGAGGAGGGGGAGGGGAAATGGCAGCAGCAAAGAGCTGCTGCCTTTTCTTCCTCCGCCGTGGCCGGCGGCCTGACGGAGGTCGATTCGACCTTTGTCGACTCGCCGTCGGCCCTTTACTCCCTTCTTCGTGGTTCCCGTCACCCCCCCTCATCTGAGAACCCAAAAAAATAAAGCTTGATGGGAGGGGGTTATGGGATCCTACCTCGTGCCGTTGATGATGATCCGCCGCTCGCCGGAGTCGCCGGTAGTTGCTGGTTTGTCGTCGACGCTCGACGACACCGACTGCCACCTCGTCTTCCCCCCAGCTCACCTTCTGCTTCTCCTCTAAACCAAGCGTCGGTGATTGCCTCAGCTTCAACCTCACAATCCCCTTTCTCTCTTCACTGTTGAGTGGGTTTGAAAGGGGCAGGGTGAGAGCAAAGGGAGGGTGACGATGGCCACCTGGTCCGAAGCAGCCACACCTGGCTGTGTTTCGACACCCACCTGGCTAAACAAATGAAGCATGACACCGGCAAAGTTGAGGGGTTAGCAGGGGACCGACGCGGCAGTGGCGGCGGCCGGAAGGTTCGACCTTGCCACTGCCATTTGTTTTTCTGATTTGTCGACCCCGGCTGGAAGGAAGAAGGAGGGGTGTCGGGGCTACCTGGAGTGCATGTGATCGCCGTCGAGTAACCCAGCGGTGGTGGCATGCAGCGCTTGCTGCCGCTCTCGCTCAGTTCCGGTGGCGGCTGTCGCCGCCATAACAGAGAGCTGGTCGTCTCTTTGAGGGAGACGACCGGTTCGGTCCAGAGTCAGAAAGACTGAACCGGATCGGTTCACCCTCAGACCAAACCCCGGTTCACTCGCAGACCGAACCCGATTCTCCCCCAAACCAAACCCGGTTCACTCCCAGACCGAACCCGGTTCACCCACAGATCGAACCCGATTCAATAATAAACCCGGTTTGGAATTTGAACTGCCGGTGGACCTCAACCGACAGTTAAAAACTGCTTATAACTGACGGTCAAACTTGACCGTCTGTATATTTCTGTGCAGTATGGTACATACAGAGCTAGTGAGGTATATAGGCTCCTATTATTGATTTTGGGCTGTTTAATAAATAATTTCAAGCCCTAACTGGCATGTTATTGGTACGTGTTTGTGTTTTTATATCTAAGGGCATTTGACCCTGATGCTATGCTGACTGATAGCAAAGGTCTTAAATGATCAGAAAAACTCGACTAATAAACCTAGTTGGTTTAGAGACATAATCATTTTATGAAAGATAGTAAAATGATGACTTGAGGGCTGAGCTTGAGGGTTGGAAAGAACCTAATCAAGATAAAGACTAAAATACCCTTGGTATTGGGAGTCAGTGTATGAGTGTGAGCGACTTCCGATCAAGCGACCGAATGACTATTAAGTCAAAGGTCAGGCTATCTGTTGAGCTAATAAGCCAACAACTGTGAATGGTATGTTATGGTTCATACTAGTAATACCGTGATACCTGTTAAGGATCACAAGGTATAGATTTGGGTGATGTTGTATCTTCCGACTGGTGGAAGCTTTGCCGTCTGTATCTCTCTATAGATTTTAGAGAGCATTCACATCTTCCGACTGGTGGAAGCTCTGTGTCATGGTACCTAATAAGGACCAACTTCTATTGGCCAGGCTTAAGCTGTTATATCTTTCTATGGATTTTAGAGAGAGCATTTACATGTTATTTTGGCCCATGTTTGCATCTTTCTATGGATTTTAGAGAGAGCATTACATATTATATTGGCCAGGCTTAAGCTGTTACCTCTTCTCTATGGATTTTAGAGAGAGCTTTTGCATCTTCCGACTGGTGGAAGCTCTGCACACATCCTGAGCCTTGGATGCCAGGTGGTTTACTGTGCACATTTGAGACGTTAGCATCCTAGAAGGCTGCGTTTCCCGACCCACATCGAGTCTAGGAGCTGATGTGGAGCCAGACCCTTCCGACGGTCATACCTTTTAAGGTAAGGAATGAGCGAGGCAGTCACCCTTGAGGGATTCAGGGCGTGCCGTGATTACCGGTATTAACCGGAGTGATAGTCACGGTGTTTTCGTGCTGTCTGTCATGTAGGTATGACATTCAGTGAGTCTGTCTATGGGACAAAGACTTAATTATTGAACTTGAACTTGGGAAGCAATAAAAGACTTGCTTGAAAGATTAATAAAAGATTCAAGTGGAACTCTATAATAGGCTGCATAAGATGTTAATGCAACTATTGACTTGTTAATTGAGATGTTGATAACTGTGTTATGGTATCCCACTGAGTATTTTTATACTCAGCATCCTTATGTGATGTAGGTGCTGCTGTGGAGGATTGACTTCACGTGCACTTGGGAGCTAGGCGGTGAGGACGTTCAGATTGCTGAGCATATATCCTGCTTCGGGTTTGCTCTAGACTCTGTTGTAAGGCGTGAGCGCCAATTATTTCTAGTTTATTTTGAGATGGATGACAGACTTGCACTTAGAGGACTTGCGTTGGTTTAATCGACTTTGCATCTTGTCATACTATATGTATATATGGTTTTGTATCAATATTTGTGAAACCCAGTTATCACGGCCTAGATGCTTAGTCGAAAATTTTTCAGCTCATGATTTATCGCATTGAGGAATAATCCTTTGATTTTCCGCTACGATTCTGATTTAAAAATGGTTTTAAAAACCCAGGCCGTGACAACTACCAACCCAATCTTGATATATGGTTATTTTTCAGGTTGTAAAAAGTTAACATGTACCCTAGTTCATGCGTGTCTGCATACCCTGGTGCGCCTCCAGCAGTCAGATCGAGATCCAATACTGCATGTTAAACTAGGGGGCGGACAATTGATTCAAACCTGCCTCCTCCTATTAACATGTTCCGTCGGATCGAGATCAATGGCACTCTAGTGCACGGCACCGGGTCGTATACTAAGTTACTAACTATTGTAGTTTACATTTTTTAAGCCTGTTTGGGAGGAAAAGACGCAGTCCATAGAAGCATCTACTCTTCCCATCTTTCTTTGTTCCTAATCTGAGCCATTTCTATCCTCTCAATCATAGCTTCTAGCTAGCATTGTTTATCTGTTGAATACTTCACCAGAGTTTTTTCGTAAACTGCCACCTTCACTTAGTCAGCTTTCTTAAATTTTTTATGGAAATATGGCATCTCATGTTTGACCTTGGAGGGTAACTGTCCCTTGCATGGAATGTCATATCGGATATCGGTAAAATATCGGTCGGCCAAAGAGACGAAATATCGAAGATATTATGTAAAAACATATTGGTAGTCGAAAACTAGTTTTTACTATATATTTTCACAATCTAACTTCTAAAATAAGTTATACTAATTTAGACAAAGCATAGATTTTAAAATATGCATAAAAATGCATATTATGATAGGAAATAAACAAGAAAGTTTTTTTTTTTTTTTGATTTTTTTTTAAAATAGTGATCTATCGGCCGATATCGGTCCGAAACCGATATTACAGCGATATTTGGAAAAATTTTGAAAAACGAGATTGATTCGTATCGGTGTATAGGGTGGGGCCTAATACCGATATATCGGTGAGGCAGCATTCCATGGTCCCTTGAGAAAAAGAAAGAAAGCAAGTGCACCCAATTCAATGGCGCATCAGAGTCAATACTAAAAAGGACTATGTTTTCATGTCACCATAGGCAAACAGCATATATCTGTTTGTCCACGTGAGCCGAGTTACAGAGAGCCGTCAAATTTTTTTTGATCACGCTAGAGACGAGTGGGTGATTGAAACTCACCTGCCCCATGATTTGACGCCCGCAGCCGGATGGAAATCCAACATCTCGAAGAGCGTCAGTTCAGGCAGATGTGCTTGAGTTGTGTCGAGTCTCATATAAATCATGCTCATCTATTAATATGAGGAAATATTCCAAGTTGTAGCAACTTTGTACCTACTTTCACATACTGACTATTAGTCTTATAATGTGTAGCCATCAGTCAGGGAAAAAGATGAAACGTGGCTAGTTTTTTTTGGAGGATTACCATCTCGATCCTCAGTTGGAACTTTTCAATTCTAAAATTTGATCAGCTGATGGACATGGTCATGACCGGTGCAGCAATCTTCATAAGGATGAGCTAATGGACGTATAATGTTGCAATTCTTACCCTTAGAAAGTCCACAATAACCACTTTTGCATGAGCTGAGAATCCATTACTTCTACAAGATGACGTATCATAGATATGAAAGACAGACTCTTACAAGATTATTTTGCTCTAATCAGTTCCGCCATCTATTAGCAAGAACCGGGTTGCTAGAGGGGAAATTAGAAGTGTTCTAACCTATTCATAGTATTTTACAAAAAAATAAACTATTCAATAGATACTGGTAGCAGGAGTGGAAATATATTTTTGCAAAACAAGTATCTTATTTTGCTTGAGAATCATGGATAACGCAGAGCAAAGCTGCTTATACTAAAATTACTTTCATAGCTGAGGCTGTTAGCCCAAAGTCAACAATCCAAGAAAAGATCAATGCTTTAATCATAGTTCAGAATGTTGTATATCCATTATGTTTTCATTCAAAACATATACTTTTCCCTATGTCTCAGCACAACATCAGATTTCGTTTGCTTTACAAAAAATGCATGAGGAAGCAGATCACTTGCATCTCAACTACAGTGACTTGCTCATTGTCTTTATTAACCTCGAAATCGGAATGTACTGGAATTTCAACAACCTGTAAGCAGATGATCATATCAAAACAAAAAAAATTATAAGCAGATGTGTGTTTCACGGTTCAACTATAACTATTTTTCAGTATGATACCATTTACTAATCGACCTTGTACTGATTCAGGAGAGTCATCCTGTTATAACACATTTTATGTCACAATAACATGCCAGCAAATCGTCATGTTCACATTTTTCTAAGCACAGGAGTCAGAGCAGACTTGGGGTTTCTCTACCTATAGATACTCTTTAGTTAGGCAATACAAATTTCAAATTGAAGGCATAACTCACTCAACAGCTTCCGAAAAGCCAAATCACAGGAGGCAGTAAAAGGTCCACTAGAGAACATCATAAGTTTAAGGTGTAGACAGATTCTTAGATCTGAGAACCACAGTATCCCTTATTGAATTGGTGAGGTGATGGACCACCGAGAGAGCAGAAAATAGATAATCCACAATGGAAAGAATTTATGGGTATTCAACCCGTGGACACAGAAGACATGGAAGGATACTACGATGGTTTAAATGCTAATTTGAGAATTGAGAATTGTACATTTAACTAGTTATTTAATATCCTGTAACTGTATATAAACCAGTAAATCTTAGTCATAGATGCAGACACCAAAACTTTTACATCTGAAAATATTGAACTCCAGCATTCCACAAAACATGTTTTGAGTAAGGTACAACATAATATTTAGACAGACACAAGTACAAACTACACAAGCAAAGGAGCTCCGCTTAAGTTTGAGAAAGAAATCCAATGTTCGAACCCATTGCAAAGACGTGATGGCCTCATTGAAGAAAGGATGTTGAAGTGTTATGATCTTGAATTTTTATGGAGGAAATATCAATGACTGAGAAACTATATGTGAGAGCTCTGATGAACAAAAATTGAC